>CM033636.1:20455264-21036755 GCA_019453435.1 Rhinogobius similis
CGGGACAAATGCAGTGAAGGGGTTAGAAAGCTGCACTGCCGGGAAACTGATTAATTTCCTTGCTAATGAGCTTGGTGTCCTACATTACTCTTGCAGTTAAAGCGTGTAAGATTTCAGCCAAAAATATACTTAAATAAAAGACATTTATTTCAGGTTTGTTATTGCACTAAAAAACCTTGGAAGAACAGAGAGGGGTTTTCTCTTCACAAACATGACTTGCAACTTTTCTGTTAACGGGTCTGCCACCTACTTGTCTCCATGGAGATGTTCTTAATTTGCCTTTGACATTCCAAAAATGGCACTAAACTGACCTACCTCTGTGGAGAATGTTCAAAGTTAGGTTTTAACTTTCTATGTAAACATGCAAATGATGTGCCCTCTACCAGGAATCTTATGCGGCGCCGCTTTATGTTCCATTCAGATTCAATTGAAATGATACAGCAGGGACTGAATGCAGAGAGTCAAATGCCAGGCTAAGTGTGAACAGAACAAAGCTGGTAATGTTCTGGGACTGAATTGCAAGTGTGAATGGGGGTCATTGCTGAGTGTTCCGGCAAACTGCACCTGTTAATTTACTGAGAACTGTGTGAATAGGGTTTAAGTTAGCTTTTATGGCTATGATAATGGGCACACTTCATACAGAGTCAAGCAGATCAAGGAAAGTGAAGCTATAATGTCATCAATCTTCAACTTCATACAGTATAAACAATTCAGTCCATTGGAGTTTTATAGAGCAGAAAGTGATCTCTATCTTGAACTTGTTGATTCACTTGACTTAGACTGTACAACCCCAGCTATGTTCTCCACACGAGCAACCCTTGAAGAAACTATTTAGCATGACCCACTGTAGTAGGCTAGCATGAAAAGGACAATTAAGTAATTGTCCTTCGCATCGATTTAACAGTGTAAAATTTAACATGTAGAGCGTGTAGTGAACGGTTTTGCTTTAGACCAGTATTTGACATGGTTACTGTAAGTACTGCTTTAGTATTGAATAGAAATACTTTACTCTCTGTGAATACATATTAAAGGACAGGTAAGACAGGTACACATTTCATTAAAACAATGAAACATTATAAACTTTTTGTAAAGTTTTTAATGTCACTTCCTGGTTGGACATGGCCAGCAAATATGACAGAGGTAATTCCACAACTGTTACCTAGCAACCATACTGTAAACAAGGGCCTAAATCTATATAAATTATACAATAGTTAGGAATTGACAATAAATAATATCTGTTAACGGCTTTATTTTGTTGAACGAGGTTTAATCTGTCCGAAAAAGTTGTCAGTTGTGTGTAAATTGTTTCTGTATTTTCAACGATACGTCACATTTTGATGACATCACAGAGGGATTCCATTTCAAAACTCAGCACTACTTCCTGTAATTTTCAACTTTTATTTGTCAGAATTTCTTCACAAACTGCAATTTAACAGATGTAGGTGAAACTAAAATATAATTAGAAAAACAGAAGAACTTGTCATATAGACTAAGTATTGTTTGTTAAAATAGAAAGTTTTCTGAATTAATGTTTCCTGTTAAACATTCAATTAGTCGAAAATATAATCAATCTATATCTTTTGTTATTTTCCCAGCTTTGATCTGTCTTTATTGAACTGAGATCTGAAATAGCAGCACAACTCAGTTCAGACAGAGAGTGCTGAAAGGGCCATAAATGATTTAGCGCCAGCAGCAGTGACATCACCAGCTCGCTCCAAATGCTCCCAGACTCGCTCATGTAATCCACGGCTTCAGTCGCTCTCACACGTCACTCTACCCTCCGCAGAATACACAGGCTGAACTGGCTTTGGCTACAGCTTAGGCAACACCGACAGGGATGGGCTAAACAACACCGTTTTAATATTTTAACAGGAAGAGAGGAGATTATCATTTATTTACGCCATGTGGGAGACTTCCTACAACCGTGCAACTGTGTCAGGTAAACGGTGGGCTCTGAAAAGCTGGGAACCAGTAACAGCGATGGCGGCTTTGTGAGTCCACTTCCCCCATAAAGACCAGCACTTGCTCTTAGCTTTAAAAATGTAATACTGATGCTAAAAATAACTTGACCCACTTGTGCAAGCATTTCTTAAAAGGTCCATATCGGATAAAACGGGAAACTGTATCCACTGTATGTGACGGATGTTGATATGGTTTATTATTGTTGGTTTTGTTAAATATTGCTACACTATGGACTAGATTTAATTGCGATTTTGCCCAGCATTGCGATTACATTTGCAATTTATGTTTTAATAATAGGATTCTGTTCAAATTTCACATTTTTAACGCAACCAGGAGCTGAGAATTGACAAAAAAAACCTGAAATATGAACTGATAAGCATTTTTGTCACGTATAGTAGGGTTTGTGCAGTTTTTTGGTTGCGTTTTTGTTGTTATTTGTGGAAGAAATGATTGCACTTCAAAAATTGCAGCCTTTGCGATTTGTTAATCACGTCCAAATTGTGATTTTGATTAAATTTCAATTCAATATGGAGCCCTACTGTGGACAGATGTTACCTTCAGAGTCTTTGTTATAGGAATTTGGACAACTTATGAGGTTAAAGGGCCTGTACCTGATTTTGAACCAAAGAACAGAACTCTGACGTAGAACAATGACAACAAAATGAGTTGTTTTGCATGGATTTCATCAAACAAGGTCTCTGATTGGATAAAACCTTAATTTCTTTAAGGTTTTTATTCAACAAAATGCCTTTTAAAATGTAAAGATGACATCATTCAGTCAAAAATGGATTTATGTGTATTGTGTTAAAAGACTGACTGAATAATGATTCAGTCAGTCTTTTAACACAATACACATAATGGAGTAAAAGGCTCCAATGGTTGCAAGATTAATCACAATTTGAATGGACACAATTAGCAAATCATAAAGCCTGCCGTCTTTGAAGTACCAGAATTTCCTCCACAAACAACACATTATCCCATCTTATTTTGCATTAAAAACGGCAAACTCTGCGGTTTAGATCAGCACAAACATGTTAAATACACGGGATTGTTGGATTAGTTTGTCAGTTCATAGGCCTATTCCAGTCTTGTCAATTCTCATGGACGCGCTTAAAATGTGAACACCAAACAAAATCCTATCAATATAACATTGCAAATCTATTCACAATTGCAATACTTACCAGAAAAATCATAATTAGATGTTTTGCCCAAATTGTGAAGGCATTTTCCTAAACTACAAGAGCCAGGCCCAGTATTGACAAGCGATGGTAAACCTCTGATAGAACAGTTAGTCACCTTTTTGTTGATTGATTCTGTCAACACCAACACTGTAATAAAGATTGTGAAACTTGTTGCATTTGCTAGTCCTATAGCTGTGTTTCCCAAGCTTCCCACGCAGCGAGTACCTCCAAAACTACATACTTGTAATACTTAGTAGGTGAATAAATCCGTTTTCATGTATAATGTCAAATGTCATTATAGTATTGTGTTGTTTAAATGATACAAATGCTCAAAATCATCTTGTAAAAACATTCTTAAGGGTGTAAAGGTACTGGCAACATGTTTCGTTTTAGTTTTTAGTTCATTTTTAACATTTCAGTTTCTCTTTTTCTTAAATCTGAAAGTACAGAGGAATACCTAGACTAGCCTAAGCATATTTAACCTGCAGACAAGCAACTGCAAAACAAACTGGCATGAAGTTAGGCTAAATCCTAGCTCTAATCATACCAGAAATGCCGTGAAGAAAGACAGAAAGAATGGCAGCTTAGGCACAAGATCTAATGAAGTCCTGCAAGCATTAACGTAACCCTGTGGCTTAACCTTGAACTAAGGACAATCTCCTCCATTGTTCAGGTCCGTAACAATAGGACCATGCAGCCCCATCTCCAGCGCCATTGATGTGCTAATGAGTATACAAGTTAGCCTAGCCTCAGTAACATTTCATAATCAATTAATCAATGGGGCCGTCGTAAGAATGGAATATACGGGACAAAGAGGAGGACAAACCTAATTTGGCCCAGCAGCGGTATGAGGCCCATAACCTCCAGCCCAAACACGGGATTCTCACGGGGGGAGGGGAGGGACGAGAACTCCAAAACAACAAAGTTCAGTTAGACCGTCAGCAGTATCTTTCAGGAAGTAAGGTTAACTGCATACAATGTAAAGTGTCGTTAAATAACAGGGTGGAAAGTTATTGGAAACTTACTGTACTCTGTTTGAAGTGTCATGTTGTGACGGTTTTCCCATGTCAGGATTCAGTATTTCTCTATTTAATGCAGCTCATTGCTCAAACACGCACACTTTTCCCCGTGAATATGAACTTTTAGAGGAAACAATTAACTTTACTGAGCTCTTAAAGATAACAGAAAAGTCTACACAAATTAGGGTGAAATCAAAATAGTGATCTGGCTCCAAGTAAATAAGAGTTATATTCAATTTTTACCGTGTCGCCGGCTCCTGTGCATGGGTTCAAAAATAATAAAAAATCTGCAGCTTGATACAGACTCAAAATAGTGTCACAATACTGCAAAACAAATATTTGCGTGTTTTAAAAAAAAAGTTATTTTGCTTAAATTCCATGTTTTGTTGCAGCTGTGTGAAAGAATAAACTACTACAAAGAACTACATAGATCATGATTCTTTGCTCCAATTTTAGTGAGGAGGACAAGATGAAGACATAACTTTTATTTATGGATTTATTTATTGATTTCTTTTTTCTTTTTGAGCCTATTTTTGTCTTGCTGTTGCCGATAACTGCAGATACCGATATTTTGATATTTAAATCCATAGCAAGGCCCTCAAAAATGAACAGTAAACTTATAAATAATAACAAATAGCAAAATGATATCAGAATATATTTATGTGGCATATAAAATAAGTCGCTGCATTATTGTGTAAACATACGCCCATATTTTAGCTTGAGTTCATCATTCGTTTGTAAAAAAGAAAAATATTTTTTGCTAAATAGCGGCTGACACAGATATCATGAACCCCATAAACTTTTAATTAGCATTTTTATATTTTGTGTAATTAGAAAACATTTATTTATTTATTTGACAGGGACATTACACATTTTCATCTGTAGTCCCTAAGCAGTAACTACCTCTGTACTGGAGGTTTTAAAAAGGAAAAAGTACACAATTCAGTCTCTTCAAAATATGACAATAAATACTGCACAGAGAGATTTGAATACAGTCATCTCCCTGACAGTGCCTGTATAATTTTTGAGCAGCCAATGCTATTGTAAGTGTTTCCCTGGCTTGCTATATACAAAATTTGGGGCCCGATAAGCTTACAACAATACAATACAATAGTTTGATCATAGCAGTAAATAGACCAGACAAAACACTTCCATTTCCTTTGTGCTTTTTTATTTCTGATCTCTTTTACTTCCATTTGAGCAGCAGAATCCATCTTCAGCATCTGCCTAACGTATTCTCTTCAAATTGAGTGAGCGGCTGATTTATGCTTTACCATTTGCCAAATTACCATGCAATTCCAACAGCGGAGCTTCAAAGCGGTGGGTAGATAGGTGTAACAAAACTCAAAGCCGTTTCAAGTGTTATGGGAACGCACTGCTCTTTAAAAATGCAAGCAAGCGCATTTCATTTCAAGTTTGCAACAACTCCGTGCTGCATGCAAATGTCAGCTAATCATCCTCAAGTTGCCGCTTAACAAAATTAGACAGTTATGTTCGAAGTGAATGAGAGAAAGTCTAAACACGCCGCAGTTTTACGCACTTTAGATGGAACCGGTTAAACTTGTCTGAGCAATTTCGACACAGATACTCCCAGGTTGCGTCTTGGGTGACAAATGACACAAATATCTTGAACACAATGGACTCCGGTTCTCAGAAAAGGTAGCATCGACGAGCTATTTAACACAGGTAAGTCGGGTTATTAGCGAACGCAAATCCACTGTAAATACCATTAGGACGACAGGTAGACACGCCTGGGGCCAATCTGAATGCGCAGCAGTCCCACCGTTCACAGCCGACACAGCACAAATGCCTTACATATTGTACCCATGACGAGATAATGACAATATTGGATTGCAACTGTTAATTTAGCAGAACAAGATACAGGGTGTGTGAAAATGCTAGAATATTACAGGAAGTTAAAAGTTTTTATGGCATAATACACTTTTCAACTGCTCCCAAGGAATGCCTGTTCCAGTAAAAAGGTGAAAAGTAAATATTGAACACATTTGAACGTTGTCGAAATCCAATCCCCCAGTCAAAAATAAAATAAGTTTGCACAAAACTCACTGCACTCAGTTAAAAAAAAAAAAAAAAATCCTACTTTATGTTCATGCCTTTGAATATGCCATCCCTTCTGTCAATGCCTGATCTCGTCAGATCTTAAGCAGGTCAGCGTCTGGTTAACTTGGATGGGAGACCGCTGGAACACCAGGTGCCACAGGGGGGCGCTGGAGGAAATATCGATGTGTTGTTTGGCAAGACATATCACTCACATTGCCTAGGTGTATGTGTGAATGATTGGTGCAATATAACAATATAATCTTCAATACAGAGAGTTCTAAAGTCTGTCACTAAGTTCAACATTTGTGAATTCACCTTTTGTATATTTCATGACAAAGTACAATGTAATTAAGAAGAAAATCTGACTCTTGCCCCTCATCTGGCTGTATGGCATCACATTCTTCAATCTGAAAACAACTAATAAACTTTCTGGTTGAGAGTTCGCCATTTCCTCGTCTCCATGGAGAGAATGTTGCCTGGAATGTCCCAAAGTATGTTTTTAATGCTGAAAAATACCTTGAAAAACATGCATTCTTACTGTTGAACATTTTTGGCAACATTTCTACATCAAGCTGTTGGGAGAACCTCAGCCAGAAAGGTCAGTCCGCCACCTTCAACGGGATAATTTTGGAGAACAATTTCTGGTTACTCTGCTTGTCTTTTATTGTCCAATTACCTTATTTTACGTTTCTTTATTTGATTTTTTTAACCTTATGTTGGTTACATCGACAATTTTGTGAAGCTCTGTGAGGCGATGGATTGAAACTAATCCGAAAGGTTCAATTTGATCATCTGTACTAGCAAGTCATATTTTAGTATGTCTTTGTTTTTTTAATCTCCTGTGAATGTAGTTTTGTACCTTGTGTCAAATCCTCAAATTATGCTTAAGTAAACAGAATAACTCATCGCCACAATTTCAGAATACTCCTTTGTAACTTGGCCAAGCCGTGAAACTTGACAAACACGAGCTGACAGAAGAAACGTCTCGCTTTACACATAATATTTAACCCCGAAACATGCCCGAGGAGCTCTTGCACAAGGGTCAAAGGAGTATTTGGTTTACCGCCTGACAGCGAGATGAACAGTCGCCACATTGATGCGAAAAGGCAAGTCCCGACAGCCGAACTGGGCAAATGTCCCGACATCAGCAGTCCTGCCGCCCAAGTACCATGCACCTCTGTGTACACTGTGATACACTGGCCTCCGGGGGCCCAATGCCACACAGGCAGAAACAAAACCGCACGAGGATTAAGGGCAGCGCGTTCAGAGCGAGCAAATAAAACCGGCATGCCCGAGCCGGCCTCTGCTCCGACAGGACGGCCCCGGACGCTAACCATATGTCACGGTAACCAATGTGACCGTGAATCATAATAATGGAGGAAAAGTGTTTACAGGATCGTTGGAATCGTGTTAGGAGTCAGGATTCAAATGTAACAAAGGCAAATTAAAAGGAAAAATATATAGACGAGCTGTAACTAACGATTTTTTGAGCGATTGAACGATTTCTTTTACATTTTTAAATACATTAACAACCAAATAAAATGGCAAACTATGGCGATTGAAAACTTTTAGACAGAGAAATGAAGCATAAAATGAAGCATATTATTTACAAAAATCCAAATTGTTCAATCTTTATTGACATTTTGATTTAGTAAGGGTGTGTTATAAAAAGATCTTTCATTAGTTGTTTTGGAGTCAGTCCAGACAACAATTACATTAATTGTACCGCCAAAAAGAGTACCTGGAAAACATAAATTTTGTTCTTTCAAAAGCACAAGTTCAATGTAATAGTGGTATTACAATGTAGTACGGGTATATTGTCCAAAAATAATACTGCTATATACTAAATTACATGGCCGGGTGAATCAAAGGGAGTAGTACGTGATGAAAAAAACAACAGCAACTGTATTTTAATAACTCTTCGTGTTAATTATCCTCTCAAATCACGTCTTTTAATGATTACTACAATAAAATTTGGCATTGTGACATTCTTACTACCACCACAGTCGCCCCTTTTCCCCCACACGGAGAGGAACTGCCCACACGCATTAGCAATCCCTTCATTCACGTCCTGAGGTTACACAAGTGTATGTTAATGCAGGTTGACCCCACTGCACTCAGGCAGGAGTCACGTGACGCAGATGAAAGATGGATTTTAATCTGTTTTAATTCATGACGTAGAAGCTTATAACCTAAGATCAGAAAGTACACATTACAAAATATCAAATAGTATAGAAACAACACAACTAAACACTAAAACTTGACAAAATAAGAGGGTAATTATTCTTTTGGGTCAGGCATGTCCAAACTCTGGTTCAGCCCTCAAACCACTTTTTCTTGGCCCACGAGGTTACTGTTGAATTGGCCCAAAAAAGTAGTACATTTTACAGCAAGTTTAGAAAATTGCCACCTTCATAACCTCAATATCAACAGCTTTGGTGGAGGCCAGACCTTATATTTGTTTGCTCGATCAAACCTTTGCTGAATGATCCACTGTGACGAACACATTCCGTGGCCCTCTGAGTTAAAGTGGACCGCAATGAAAAAAAGTCTGGTTTGTCTCTTTAGTAAAAATGATATTTAGATGAAAAACATTCAAATCAGCATTTTTTCTTTATATTTAGACTACACCTTGCTCTCAACAGCACAAATGATGTTGTAAACAAAGACGACCAAACCTCTGGACCTAAAAGATGAGCCAAATGCCTACTTTTCAAGCAAAGGTTTTCCATCTTTCACAACATCACTAAACACTACGTTTCTCTTTGCGAATGACAGCAGCAATGAGTGGTTTGAAAATGCCGCAAATTACTGTCCATTTTCCACCAGAGTGTGACCCATAGTTCAGGTGATGTAAGTTACTGCTACACACAATTCCTGGTTGAAGTTGATGATATTAAAAATAGTAATAGGGATGGTCCAATAATGATACCAATATTCTATATCAGTGGTATTAGATTTATTTTGTCAGATTCTTGGCACTTTTGGCACAACTGTTGAACTAATTTGGGGGAGGTCGCACACAATATCCCCCAACTAGATCTCTTTCAATAATGATAGAAAAACTACTGCTATATAAGACTTTTGATGAAAACCAAAATGCAAAATGCTTCTTCCTATACAACATTACCAGACCCAGAATTAAACTAGGACTAGATACCAACCTGGTCTAAACCAGGACTAACCCATAATCAAATGAGGACTTACCCAGGTCTAAAGCAGAATTAAAAGGTCTAAACCCGGACCAAAAAAGTACAAATTAGTACAAACAGTATACAAAAGAAAATATATTTTTGAAAATGCAGAGGCTAAGTCGTGGGCCAGACCAGATTGTTTGGGGGCCTGATCTGGCCCTCGGGCCGCAAGTTGAATCGCACTGTTCTGTATATTAAGTCTTGCTGCTGTGGCTAATAATTGTCAATAACAATATTAAGTTTGTGAATATACATAGCTAAGTTAAAGAGATGTTCATGTTTGTGTAAATAAACAACAATCTAGGAATATAAAATTATTTGTTGTATGATTGTGGAACCATCATATAGATGTGTTCGCTTTTCTTTTTAAAAATTTACTCATTACTCTGTTCAAAAAGACCAATCCAGACTAACAGGGAATGACAAATGGGCACACAGGGATTGGTGTATCTTAGAAATAATATTGGTGCAAATTATTGGCTACATTTTCAATATTGACAATACCACCAATATATGTATCACCCATTCCTCCTAAAGCCTGCCTTTACTTCGTGTGTGGTTGAACATTTGGGTCATAGAAGTGCAAGCTGCTAAAAATTCAAAGCACATGATAAAGAACTTGTTTTCATTTGATGTCAAGAAAAATGTCCGGAAGAGAAATGTAAAAATGCCACCACGTTTCTGAGGCAGCCTGACCATTGGGAGTTCACAGAGAGACGATCGCACAGATGGAGGAAGAAGGGGACAGAATCTGAGCCTCAAAGGAGCGGCCGATGGTGTCACAACTTTTTGGATCCAATCTGCGGCGGGCCATGCCAAGCCACAGTGACAGACGCTCTTTCACCCCCCGTCCGCGAAGAAATGTACCCAAAAATCCTCATTAAAACCACAGCAAAGGGACTGTGGTGTAGCGTTTGATTGAGAATACACGTCTAATTAATCATTGCCACCCTCCCAAGAGTTATCTGACAAAAGACTAAGCCCGTGTCCAACATGACAAGGAAGTAGAACAGCCAAGAAGGTTATATTTTTGGCCAGCTACAAAGTTTGAGACAAGAATAAAAGTAAGTTTTACAATCTTTTCGAGAAAGGTCAGTAGATGGTCATGTTGTAGTAGTGGTAGAGATGTGGAAGCAAGTAGTAGTAGTAGTATTTTTTTTCTCCCAAGGTGGCCACCAGAATAACCCACAAGAAAAAAAAGTAAGTTTTCATTTGTTGCAGGAAAGGGTCAGAGCGGTCAGTAGTACAGATAGATCAATATTTGCATGTTTCACACATCGGTTGTTGTCTTAAAGCTCTAACATAGACCAATATTTTCAATCACAAAACTAAAGGAAATACACTGATCGTTATTTGAACACTTTCTTAAATAGAGGACACTTTATAAAATGTGAGTATTTTTAGTGGTTTGTGTTGAAACAGAGCTGTGGATGCTTAAAATATATTTCAAGTCTATTTTTGATGAATGCTGGTCCAACTTGAAAGACCCAGGAACAAATGAACAATAGATAGATGGACAGAATGAGGAGTGCGGAGAAGAAATGATAAAGTGCCAAAAACAAGTCAAATCACGCCAAAAACGATATGAAAAGTGCCAAAAACATGACTTAAAGCAACCATATGCAACAACAAGAGAGAAAAATGCAAGTGTAAGTTACAAAACAATACTAAAAGCAACAAACACTACTTTAAAAGCGACAAAAACATGATTCTTGTATTAGTTTGTCAGTTAATATTTCAGTCTTTTTGTCAATTCTCTTGGTTGTGTTTAAAATGTGAACTTTGAACAGAACCCCATTATTAAAACATAAATTGCAAATGGAATACCAATCGAAATACTGGACAGGCAACACAAGTGCAAATAGATATTTTTCCCAAGAAAATTATGAAAATATCCCGACATATGGGCCTGAAAATATGGGCAGAGCGTCGCCTATGAAAAAAAACATTGTCGATATAGTAGTTGTAGTGGGAAAAGAATAATTTGTTGCAGAAGTAGTATGAGACGAGTAGCATTTTTTTTTTAAACTCTTTTTTTTTTAAACAGTCCCAGTGTCCAAAACCATTGATTTGTCCCAGTTTTACACAAGTCACATCCCAGTTGTCCTGGTTTTTGACCAATTTGATCCCCAATTTGAGAGAAGGCAAATTGCCAAAATAGAGAAAACACAAAAATGTAATAGTAATAAGTTTCTCATATTATATACTGAAGTCGTGAATGATCCATGAACGTACCAAGTGTATAATAATGTACTTAATTACCCACTCTTTTTACAATTTTACAGTTATTCTCCACTCCAACCTGGGTGTGTCCCAGTTTTAAATTTTGAAACACCCTAATTTAACTTCTAAAACTCAGAACATCAATGAATAAAGTAGAGCATATCCACTGACTTGCATAATCCACAATCAAAAGTTCATATTTTGTTCTTTACGTCCTTTATCCCAATTAGATAAATCCAATTCTTCGTGTGCACTTCTAGTTAGAAAAACAGTCGGCTTGTTTTGGCCCTTGCAACTTCAAGTCTTCTTTTTAGTTAGTTTCAAGAAGACCTTATGGCAAACCCAAAAGACGATAAGTAGGCCGATTCCTTGGAGACCACCTTTCAAGTCTATTTTGACAAATTTCAGCGAGAGGTTTTTTATCGTGGCTCAGAAAGATAAGTGACCGTATCTGCGCTGTGTCAACTTCTGAGGACCTTCTGGCCTTTTTTATCAGCAGTGTCCCGGCTAAACGCCAAACAAACTCGCAGCGGGCTCCAAAGCGCTGAACCAACAAGACAAGTTCATAAACCCCATGGTGCTAGCTTTAATGAGCCAACAAGCCGCGGCAAACAGGGGCCACTTCACACGGATAATGGCAGAAAAAGACTCGGAGATCAAGACCGGAGCGTGTCCACAAAGCGACATTGTTAACATAATTGCTTCCTTGTTTGATTTTGCTTGACAGAATGTGGAGGGGGAAAAAATGACAGGTTAAAAGGTGCGATATGGAACTTTTCTGGTGGAAGGTATGCCAAATGCTTGTCGGGTTACAGGTTAGATCTGAGGAGAGGTGACCCCGCCCACTCGCAGTAAGAATGCTTTATTGTTATGGAAATGTCAGTGATTGAATATGTAAGACAGATAAGTTTGATGCCATTTTGCGGAACATTCCAGGCAAAATAATAACATTTCATGAAAACAAGTAGCTAATTGATTTTGAGATCATCGTCAACTAATTTTGTAATCGAATAATCATTATTTGGACTATACACAGGCTTCAAAGCAAGCTGTGTGCTCAGACAGGACGTTTTGTCACTCAGGCAGATCAGAAATTACATCAAAATGACAACGAAAACGTGATCATTCAGTGTTTTTGATTTAATGCCACATTTTCAGAGAGCAACAAGCGTCCGAACCTTTGAAAAACAGCCTAAAATAACCAATCCAAGATGCAGAAAAAATAAGACGAAAAAATAAGCAACTTCAACGTCCGTATTTCAGTCATCATCGCATCCATTAACTTGAAACAGAACTGAAAAAGGCTAAAAAAAATAGCTCTTTTTGTGACGGGAAAGAGCTGCTCAGAAGCAAACCCATAAACCCTCGACCCGAGACTCTCAAAATGTGCAAGCGACTTTCCAAAAAGAAGCCCAAAGTCACTATAAAGAAGCAGACTTGGTAACTGTGCAAAAAACGATTTTGTCTGTAAAAATACTACATCAGGATGTCCCAAAGCGGTGTCATTTAATCTGGGTCAAATTCAGTAAACAACTAAGATTAATCAAAAGAATAATCGATAGAGGTCTATTAAAGCAGTGGTTCCCAAAGTGGGGGTCGGGACCCCTCGGGGGGTCGCGAGGGGTGAGCTGGGGGGTTGCGAGATGATTTCAAGATCTCATTTTAATTAATATGACATTGCATTTGCTCTATTTTTTTATTTTAAACAGTGTCTTTTAGTGAAATAGGGTCTAATAAGACAATAAACGATTCAAATAACCAATATTAAACCTGAATTAACAGGCTTTGACACTTAAAATTATTGCTACTGTCATTTTCATTTTCGCTTTGGGGGTCCCGAGTCAATTGCGTGGCTAATTTGGGGGTCCCGGGCAGAAGAGTTTGGGAACCCCTGTATTAAAGGACCCTTCTAAAAGAGGTTTTTCAATACCTATACTTGCTTGAATATGTATCTAGTTTTGATACCAATATTAGTACTGATTAATATCTAATTATCTCTACTTTTGAGAACCCTATTCCAGGCAATAACATCTCCACCGAGACAAGCAGGCGGTGGACCCTGAAAGTTCTGTATAAATTCTTGTCACAATTCATCTAAATTAAAAAGGACCACACTAGTACAAACAATCCGATTTCAACAATTGATTTTCTTTTTTTTGATATATTTTCATTTCATAAAAGTTCCAAATGAGAATCTTAGCTATTCACCTTATTCCGGAAGTTGTTGTGGGCGCCGCCATCTTGTTTCCATTGTTGTAGTTTACACTAGACAGACGAGCTCGACACAAAATAAGTTCTACACGGACTAAAGAGCTGTTTTCAGGCCTCCGGAAATCGGTGCGTTGCCGACTTGTTTTTGATGGTGCGCATTGAACATTTCGCGCAAATCATTCTACTTTATGTAACATTTTAGCGGCGAGACCTTTCCCTCATTCGTCATTAGCTTTAAAGTGCGTATGACAGGTTTTATTGAATTTCAAATTTTGATATTATGTGGTGTATTAATATGTATTGTACATAAAAATTACTGTTTTACACCAGTCAAGTTGTAGTTGGTGGAGAAAACGTGAAAAATCAGTTTGAAATTACAGGAAGTAATAAACTGATGACATCACACTGGGGAGACTCATTCCATCCAAAGTTTTTGCATAATTTACCCAAAATCAACAACTTAAATTACCCTTAAAACATTACTTCAACAAAATGAAGATGTTCACATATATTTTGATTTGTCGGACAAAAAAAAATCTGTGACATTAGGCGAGTTTTAGTCCAGTGTCCAAAGTAATTTCCTAGTGTGATGTCATCGTTTACAACCAGGAAGTGATATTACAAAACTAAAAAAACAGCTAAAAATGATAAAATGTATAATTATTTTAAGCAAAACTTTGAATACATTTAGCTTACCTGTATTTTAGTTACAGGAGTAGTCTAACCTGTCATAGGCCCTTTAACAGAGTTCTCGTCAAACGGAAGTGCGTTTACAAAAAGTGCATATCTGTGGCAAAAAAGAGGCGGAATAAGGTGAATACAAATTAAGCATTTCGAATCAAAGCATTATGTACAGTATTTCGAGTGGTTCTTCAAAACAAAACGGGATCTTCGACCCCTACATCACCACAATTTACAATCTAAAAGTGACCAATACGATTAAAATACAAACAAATTAAGCTGCGCACGAGAAGTCCAAAGAATATTTTCATCAAAGCGTGCATCCCGTCTCTCCTTAGCCTAAATGAAAGCAGCCTTGTTCCTGTGCGGAGGTTGGTGCCACCCTAAATGACTTTGCAGGAGCACGAGTGGAGGGTCACATGTCTGGGGCTCTCATCATTCACCGCAGATGGATTTCAGCGCCAGCGGAGATGGAAGGGCAGCGGGCGACGGCGTGTGGCACTCTGCGAAGCACTGCTCATTTACACACGCCGCTGACTCAACGGTCCTGAGAGCGCGAAGCCAGTGACGCCATGTCGTGTTCGGGATGATCCAAGGCAGTGTTTAGACGACTAGACAGCACCTTCTTTCATTTCAGGTGGACTTTTGTGCCCGTCTTGAGAGCACGGTCCGTAACCAGGAATGACATCTGGAAAAATTATTGTTATCGCAGGAGGAGTTTTTGAGATGAAAATGAAACTATGCAAATGTAAAGTATATATTTTGGCAATGATGTTCACATTTTAGTCTGAATTTAGCCTTGTTTTAGTCCTATGTAGGTCAAATTTGAAGAAACTAGAAAGATATTCAACTTTAAATAGTGGTGGAAAGTAACAAAGTCCTTAAGTATTTATTTATTATTTTTCAAGTACATTTTACTTTTACTTCACAACATTTCTGAGCCGATAACTGTGCTTTCTACTCCACTACTTTTCTGAAAAGCAGAAAGTACGTTTCATGTGGTTTGAAAGGTTAATTTTTTTGCATGTTTATGGGGACATTATGCCAAGAGGTTTTGAGTTCAAGCCCCAGCTTTTAGCAAACTTAAAATATACATAAATATTAACTAGAAAAATTAAGAAATTGTTTCAAATTGCTTCTGTTGAACGAAGATCAACACAATTCTTTATAAAAATTACCAAATTTAACAGTTCTTAAAATCTGTTTGTTTTTTGCTCTTATAGTAATTTATTTTAAACAGGTATACTTCATATCTTTTACTTGAGTAGATTTTGTGCGCTATTTTTACTTCAGCAATTTTTTTTGCATATGTATCTGCACTTTTAGTTAACAAAAGTAAGAACTTCTTCCATCTCTGGCTTTAAATTAATTGAACAAACCAATATATTACTTCAAAAACATCTATTTTGTCTTTTTTATATTATTAACATAACATGCTTCTCTTTAAAACAATCATTTATGAGATGAAAATACCTTCAAAATCAATAAATAAGATTCATAGAAACTCTACTTTTCCAGACATCCAACCAGTCAGTGATGTCAAGGTTATCCCGTTACATTTAAAACCAATTTCCATTTTAAAAGCTCATAAACCATCAGGATTTCAACTTGATTGGTTAATTTCAGCTGTCAAACTTGAACAAGACATTTTAAAAAAAGTTATAATTTTGCCTCAGCACAGCAGTGAAAAGGATTCACGTACCATTATATCAAAAGTCTTCTCATCTCGCCGTTTTTCTTTTCTGGTCATGGTATTCAAATTCAATAAATCAGTAGCCATCTGGATATAGTTTTTAAGCCTGGAGAAGTTTTATTTCTCATCCAAAAAGTTGTTCCATCTGCCCAACTTAATACAATCTACACCACAGACATCAACAAGTAGCAGAAGGATTGGCAACTTCTGGGGCTTTCCGGAGAACTAATCTGCTCACTTCATCAGGAACCCATCAGTATCATTAGAGTTGTCGTATGGTGGGGTATTTTTTAAAGCGCTTTTCCTTTCATCATCGCCTCTCGGATTTGGCAGTGGAGTTGCTAATTCCTGGAAATGCTACGTTTGGAGAGATCTCTACAGATGGCCTCTTGTGCCCGTGTTTACGTGTGCGGAGTCAGAGGAAAACGGTCCGTGTGTGAGTTGTTCAAAGTGCGTCGTTTCTCCGTTTGTGAACGTTTGTCGTCTTCTGCTGTTAAACTGAACAGACTCCAGGGTCATTGTTCAGATCTCTAGAAGTCCAAAAGAAACTGGCCGAAATGCTAATAAAAAAGGCATAATAAAACGACACGCATTTACACGTATTTCATTCACAAAATCAGCACCGTTTCAATACAAACCATAGTATTTACTTTAAAATTGTGCAATCGTTTTTAATATGAGTAAAAAATCAATTTCTGCCAACTTAATTAGTTTTCGACAATGTTTTTATTTGATATACTTTACAGCAGCAACACGGGTCGGCAATATATCACATTTTGTTAATATTGTGAATATTGTTTTAACGATATGCAAAATTTGAATGTCAAGTATATAGTTTATGGGGAAAAATGCTACAAAACGAGCTGATTAAAAGTAAAAATGTAAAAAAGTTATGCTGTTCTTGAGTTTTAAATGAGGCTATAAAGTGATATTTCTGCACTTGTGTTATTAATTTTATAGACATTTCATTTTTGACTAATAATTAAAGCTTAACTATTACGTTTTAAGCCATGTTTGATTATCGTTATCAATAAACTCCAAAAATATATCTATATATTAAGATATTCATTTCTGTTGATATTGCCCACCCCGAGCTTAAAGCTGAATACTTGTATTTAACTATTTTTAATGAACATCAGCATAAAAACCAAGAACAGACTTGAAAAAAAAGGAAAAAAATCTAAATAAAACATGTAGAAAAAGTTTCAAAAGTAGTCATCCGGACAATGTTTTAAAAATCTAGACATTTCGACTTTAATCTGAAAGTCATTTTCAATCTGAGGAGCGGGTCTGAGAAAGTAAACTATGACGGATCACACCGACTTTAGTTCATATGATTATTAATGATTTGTACAAGTTAGTCATTTGATCTTTCACAACTCAAATGTTAAAGTAGTACAAAAAATTAAGAAAAAGTTTCCTGTCACTACAAAAACAGATGCCATCGATAAACATTGAGCCCCAAAAAATATTGTCAATGCAGAAAATGATCATAACAGGCGTAGCTGCTGCCATATAAGCAATCACATTTTTAAATTTATGTATGTTTTGTATATAACATTTGTTGTTTTATTGTCCCTAAAGGCAAGACTTCCTCTCAACTGTCTAGTCACAGCATTAAATAAACATTTGTCAAATCACGCGACTGGTTTTGCTGTAACAAATCCAACAGAGGAAGGATAAACGACTGCCTTTTGTTTTTCGATTTTACGTAGATGGTTTACAAATGCAGAGTGCACATAATAGCCTCCCACAGGTCCACGAACACAATGGACAAACCTTCACTGTCACAGCCAGCGCAACAATGGCCAAAGTACAAAAACAACGCCGCGTAGCACAGAGGAGGATGGGACCAAACCCATTCGGCCCACGCCCAAACCGCACGCAACGACGGCGGCCCAACTATACGCGCGCCACAAAGCTCGCAGGAACACGTGTTATTGTGATCGCTCATCCATTTAATACAACAATACGGCAGCCTGATCCTAATCTAAAGCTGTATTGTCGCTCCTGGCTAAGGTTCATTCATGACTCAGGGATTGTTGACCTGGAAATGTCCTTGCGTGGCCTTTGAGCAAAGCACTCAATCGGGGAAAAATACAAGTCATTTCCCTCGTGGATCGGCAGTGTTTGAATGGAGTGGAGCTGGGTGATAAAAATCGAATCGTGAGCTCGTCCAATCTGTGACAATGTGCTATTTTTGTGAAATCGTCGTATCGTGATTCACTGTTTGTCTGTTTATTGCAGCCGTCTGTTCAAACACACTTTTTCTCCTGTTGTTTAGCCTCTGAAGCCTGAGCAGATGACTTGTTCGACGCAAAAATCGCAATTTAAATGGAGCCAATTAGCACGTGGAGATTTACATATATATATTTTTTTTGTAGTACGATCAGATATATCGCTGTACATGTTCTTTTTTAACGATATATATACATTTAGAAAAGGGTTTGCTGGAATGATCTGGATTTTGGGTTGGTGATTTCAATATTGTCGTTGATCGCTATATCATTATATATATTTTTTAGCAATACATCACACTTTGAAATGTTGGATTGCGACAAGCCTAATTGAAAATGACTTATTTTTTAGTTTTTAACAGTATATTGTGACCTGAACAATAACAGTTACCAGTTAACCGAATAATCTTGGCATCCCTACCCAGATCTAGAGCCGTAGTCGACTAAAGACCTGCCCTATCGACCGATTAGTCGACTAAAATGGGGTGAGGCAAAATATATATCTAAACTATTAAGTATCTCCGTGTATCTGACCCAAACTCCACTAAGAAGACCGAAACTGCACAGGAGTTCATGCAAAAATAACAATTTATATAGAAAAGTAGTAAACAAAGTAAAAAAAAAGTAAAGTGTATTTATTTGTTAAAGATACTGATTCACTCCAAAATCTTCAGTTACCTCAGTGCGCATTTTCTTGTTTTTGCCACATAAATTGTTAAATGCAAATAAAATAATTAATGAATTAATCGACTAAACGACAAAAGGATCACAGCCATACTCAGATCCACAGCTTCAAGAGTCAAATAAACCGCCCGCTGACCTGGAAACATCCTCGTGTGGGAAAGAACATGTGTAGAACAGACGTTGTTTAAATACAGACATTATTTTCAGAGGATTCGCCTTGATAAGTATCCATGATGTAGCCTTTTCCATGTTTTCACTCTCACGGCCGCGTCACGTACAGCCAGAGGTGAGCGCGGTTAAACCAACAGCCTGCCTTTGTCTCGGCGGTGCGTGCTTGGGTTAGACCACCTGTTCCTCTCCTGCAAAAACAATGAGTGCTTATTGGACCGTAAACAGACCCGAAACCCATAGAGGAGCGGCGTGTTTTCAATACGGGCTAAATCTGGCATCAGCAACAGTTTGAACTTTGGGTTAGTGTTAGAATTATGCAAACATTTCAAACTCAATTTCTATACTAAAGGAATAAACGCTGTACCAATCATAAAAAGACAATATTTTCAACACAAAAAAAGGTGCACTAAAGAAAGTAGTATTACTTTCTTTATTGTACCATGTTGGGGCTCAATATTTATCGTGTGGACGTTTCTTTGCACTTTGGAAAACTTTTTTTTTTGTTTTTGGTAAGATTTGAGTGAAGTGAGTGAGTTTTATGTCTCATTTTGGCAACAATTAACTACTTAAGTGTTTCATTCTGCTATTTATTTACTGTAGCTCCTATTTTTTTTTAAACAATATTTCACATTTAGAATACATTTGCTTGGAGATTATTCAGCTTTAGGGTGTATGGCATAAAGTAGTTTCAATATTATTGTTTATAGTGATAGTTTGTCTTAAAATACACCGCACTTCAAAATTAGTTATCATGACAGGTCTAACTAAGCTCAAAGATCATCCTAAAATTACTCTTTTACTTTACTTACTTTTACTTTTTGTATCAACACTTGCTCAACTTTATTACTACTTGCCAACCGAGTTTGGGCACAAGAATAACATTAGTTTAAGCTGGAGGGGAAGTTTGCCAACTCAAAATGCAGATATTTTGTCCCGTTTTATGGTTAATGTCAGTCGTTTTTGGGTGTGTAGGCTAAACATGAAACAAAAACTGGCAGAAAGTTCAATGTCAAGGTTGCTTAATCAAAACGTTTGTAGGGACGCAAAGATTATTCGGCTAATCAACAATTGTGATTATTCAGGTCACAATATAATCAGACTAAAAAGTGCTAAACACAACATTTCAATTCAATCTACGCTCTCAAAAAGTACATTTAACCGTAAATATATTTTTTACAAGGCAGCGTATATTACTTTATCATTTAGAGAGTATGATTTCAAAAAGCTGGTCACTAGTTGTTTAGTCAATTAATCAGTCAGTGACATCTTAGTCAACCAGCATTTGTTATTTATTTATTGAGAGTTTTAAATGATTTATATGAGCCACATCAGGTGCATGTAGATCTGGGAATGAAATGTCACAGTATAAAGTATTAGTGGTCCAATAATTGTGGAAAAAACCCAACATGATTTAACAATTATTAACAATTACTGAGATTATGACCAAACAACAGTAACATTTTTCAGTTTGTTTCATTGCCTTTGTCTTACTATTCTTGAAGTTTGTTTGCAGCTTTATGAAATCAAACTTTCTGAATGAAAAAAATAAATGGAGCTGCCTGGTAGAAAAGTACTTTACATTTAGATGTACTTTTTAGACTATAGATCAAAATAAAATGACTTAATTTTGCTTGTAAAATGGTCACGATTATTATTCTGTAGTTCGTACGATTATATTGTGACCTGAATAAGTACAATTGTCGATTAACCAAATAATCGTAACGTACAAATCTGCAATTTACTAGTAATTTTCTTGTCTTGTTAGCGCACTTTGCAGGTCAAATAATCAAGATGGTTTTGAGAACTTTTGCTAATTCGCCTCATTTAGTCGACTAATTGATTCAGAGGACATTTCTTTTGGGGCTGCAACAAGTTAATAGATTAATCACAACTAATCGATTATTGAAATGGTTGTCAACTGATTAAATAATCGAATAATCGTTAACTGGTCTATACCCTAACTTCAAAACATTCTATGAGCTGCAGAGAAGGGGTTTTGTTACTCAGACGGAGCAGGAATCACACAAAAATGACACGGGAAACATGTAAATTGTGTAATTTTGATTGAAATACATGTCCATCTGTAAATATTCCCCACAAGAATGTCATCAAACAGCTTCACTTCAGCTTTATCTGAGTAAAATTGAGTAAAATTTAAACATTTGTGGACCCAATTTAAACATTTGTGGACCCAATTTAAACATTTGTGGACCCAATTTAAACATTTGTGGACCCAATTCCTGACAAAAAATGCTAAGATTGTAGATTTTCTGTTTCCTCACAGTCTAAATTCTCAAAATTGCAACCTTTTTAGAACAAAGATCTCACGAGTTTTGGTTGTTTCTTAACTTTGTACAGTTGGGCAGACTGTGGTACAGATGCGGGGCTCAGGCAGCAGTGATTAAACTCGGATATTGGATTTCAATAGAGCCCTGCACCAAAGAAAAGCGGCACCAAGAGCTTTGAGTTTACACTTTACAAACCGAGATAAAACTGTTCAAAGCTTAAAGGAAGATTTTCACAAAGCGCTCCAAAGTGGGACCAAATGGCAACTTCTGTGATTTCAACTGTGAAAATGTGTGTTTAGCTGAGAATATGAGTGAAATTTTAATGAACGTCCTCATGAGGGGAATTATAACTTAGCAAAACCGATGTGGAGTAAATCTATCAATCGTTCCTCATTTAAGACGAAAAAATAAAGTTTGAGTGATCCACAAATTTAAAAGAAACTGTCAACCCTTCAATCACTATAAAAGTATAATCTGATATAGATTTTCACACATAAACTATAAAGTCGTGTAATCCAGATGAAAAGGAGTCATTTTCTTATTCCATTTAATAAAAAGGTGACATTTTACCAGGGCTTAACATTTATGGACACTTATTTAATTGAAATCATTCTGACATGCTTGGCCTTTACTATTTTTTGTTTTCAAATTAAGATTAAATTATAGTGTCAAACTTGATTTTGATTCCACTGAAAAGGCTCAGTACTGATTTCTATACCACAATATGAAAAGAAATAGATTCAACCCAGAGTAATAGTACTTTTTATGTTACCATGTGGTCTTATACTTGTTCTGAAAAAGGTCAAGATCATTTTAACTGTTCTGCAAGCAAATTTTGGCCTGTTTATGTGATTTTTTTTATTGGTTAGTTTTAGTTTTGATTAGTATCTGATTTGTTCGACAACCCTATTCAATGGACAAAATGAAAAAGAAAATTGAAATATAAATGACCAAACCAAACAAGAATTGCGAAGCTTTCAGAACACGTTTCCTGAGAAAGTACTGGGTTGGACATTCTTGGTATTTCGGAGTTTGACATTACCTAAAATGCAGTCTATGTGATTTTATTTAATAATTCTGAACAACTGTGAAGCCCTACAGCTCAATTACGAAAACATGGAACCCAAAAACAACCGATTAGTCCATCAACAAATGAGACACAAGCGTTTTAAGCAGACGAGCAGTGTTCACACTTCATCTGTTTAGGTCTTGGTTTGATCCCAACAGTTAGTCCTGATGTAGACTGGGTTCGGGACTGTTTTAGTCTCAGGTTTAGCCCCAAAATCAATATAATGTTGGTGCTCAATTTAAACTCTAGAACAGGCATGTCCAGACTAAGGCCCGGGGGCCAAATGCGGCCTTCAGTCCAATTTTTCTTGGCCCTTAAGCTACCTGTTGAACTGGCCCACATTGTCCTGAGAAGTACTTTTTACAGCAAATTTCACATTTTCTACAATTCTAACCTAAATAACGAACATTTTAGTGCGAGACAGACCTGATATTAAGGCACTGAGACTGAATGTAGATGTGGTGGCGCTTAAAACATCAGATAAACGCAGCTTTTTAAATATTTCACGATTGATTTGTGGCCCTCCGATTAGTCTGTATTTCAATATGCGGCCCTCGATGGAAAAGGTTTGGACACCTCTGCTCTAGAACGTTTTTCCACTGTAACGATTGATAATCTCGTATGCATTCGACCTGCACAAATTGTTGTCGTCTGACGCGCCTGACATGTCCCCAAACAGGTGACAGTTCCAATGCGATCACCTTACGCCTGAGCCGCATTCTGAAAAGCTTACACAGACCCACCAAACCAGTCGCCTTCACTGGAACCGCAGCTTCGACGTGTCAATTACCACGACCCGTTCGACAACAATTCTAACCCCCAGTAAGGACGAATATATATACACGCTCAGCAAGAAAACCGCAGTAAAATCAATAACTATACTATAAAAGTATAATCTGATATAGATTTTCACACATAAACTATAAAGTCGTGTAATCCAGATGAAAAGGAGTCATCTTCTTATTCCATTTAATAAAAAGGTGACATTTCGCCAGGGCTTAACATTTATGGACACTTATTTAAGTGTCAATTACCACGACCCGTTCAACAACAATTCTAACCACAGCTTATACAAAAACAAGCGCAGTAAGGACGAATATATATACACGCTCGGCAAGAAAACCGCAGTAAAATCAGCGTGTGAAGCGATGCAGCAGTATTAATACTGACAAAGGTTAGAATAAACCAAAGCATTACATCAACCGCACAAATTGCAGTCTTTCTTTCCATATGAAGACGCTACATCCCGCTCAACTGGTTATTTATCTTTTGGTAACGCAGACAACAGCCCAAACAAACGGATCCTATGTCTGAGGTCGGACGATTTTATCTGCTGCCCAAGGACTGTTGCACCAAAGCAAAAGAGAAAGTTGTATTGTTCCATTATGGGGTAAAGTTCAAGGGTTGGATGTGTTTTATAGTACGCAAAGTAAGAATGACAAAATAACATTTAAGTACTCAAGACAATTGCTAAAAGGCTAATACTTTAATAATTATACTTTATTGACATATATTTCAGAATACAAGCGACACAGAAACTCAGAGATTTAAACATTTTGAGTAATTACAATTTTTTCAAAACATTTCGTCTTGTATAAGTAGAAGAAGAAGAAGAAGAATTTTTATTTATAGAGCGCTTTTCCGCCTAATAGGCACCCAAAGTACTCTGAAACTACTAATTGTGTTAAAATACTAGGGCTGTAATCCTTTAGTCGATTAAACAGTCTGTGGTGTCTTAGTCGACCAACATTTTTATTAGTCGACTGTTATTTTATTCAGATTAAAAAGGTTTTATATGGAAAAAACAGCAAAAACGAGAAGAGGTGGAGTGAGTTAGCTGAAGATGTTGTGTGAGTGAATCATGATTTTATAAATATCTGACATATAAATACACTGTTTACTGGGACTCTGTATAAATTGTTGCTTTTGCATGGATTCCTGTGGAGTTTGGGTCAGATACATGGAGATACTTGATAGTTTGCCACATCAGAATCAAGAAAACGGTTTATTGCCATTGTCAGTGATCAAACTTCACAAACATAGGAACTTGCTTCGGCGTGAGATGCAACATAAAACAATGAATAAAATATATAAAAGAAGCATGCATAATATTAAGAATAAAATAAAATAAAATAGACTATCTTGAATATTCAGTTGATTGGGCAGGTCTTTAGTCGACTACAGCCCTATAAAATACAGTATTTTGAATTACTAATTGTATATTGAATTACTAATTGGTGGCCAGGCCAATATGTAGAGCAAGTAATTCAACAGGAGTCACATTTGTTTTTTATGGAGTTATGGAGAAAGATGCAATTTGAGCAACTTTTCTGGTGGTTTTGGAATGTTTTTGTTGCTGTTTGTCACGATGGGCGCTTTTCTATCGCTTTTAGTTGTGGTTTTATTGCTTTTAGATGAGTTACTGTTATGTTAAGACAGGTTTTGTCACTTGTTTCACTGTTAACAAATCTAAACTACAGGGTTAGCAGATTTTATGCAGAATAAAACATGAAATTGTGTTGTTTGTGGAGGAAATTGCAGCCTTTGCGATTTGTGAATTACGTCCATTCAAACTGAGAGCGAAAGGTTTTTTTTTTTTTTTAATATAAACATATTTGAATAAATGCAAGAGATATGCCATACTGTGGAAGATATATTCAGTTTTACATAGTCTACCTTTTAGTGCTGTAATCCTTTAGTTATTTGTCAATTAATCAGTCATTGTTAGATGACCAGCATTTTTATTAATCGACCAATAACTTTATTTAGATTAAAAGGATTTATATGACAAAAACAAGACAATATGGAGTGAGTTAGTAGAACATTTTGGAGTAAATAATGAGTTTAATGTAATTTATATATCGCTAACAAATAAATGTATTGTTTACAAGTACTTTTCTGTTTAAGTCATTGTTTTTGCATGAATTCCTGTACTGTCGTAGTCTTTAGAATGCAACTTTGGGTTAATAATATTTTTGGCACACACCCTTTTCCAGAGAATCCAAGAATTTCTTTAGTCGACTACAACCATAGCACCTTTATTTTCACTGATTGTTGAATTAGGGATGGAACAAAAGCTCGATTAAGATAAGTTAAGATGTGAGATTTCTGTTTTTGCCTTTGGTTGGACTAAAAATGACCAATAATTAATAAAAACATTGCCAAAATCACAAACTGAACCACCCCATTTAAATTAAATCATGTCCAATTATGTAATATCTCGTCCCAAGGCTTCCTCACCTGAAACTAGCTTCTATTACAGCTGGAAGTCAACAAACTGTGATGACACTGAACAGGAATTTGCCGTCAACACCACTGCGCTTCAAAGCTAAACCCTTCCAGATCCTTTGGCGAAGCTTTACTTTGACCATTTGAACGCACCAGCAAATGTCAAAACGCCAAAGCTTCCCATAGTCGTTCCGTCTATGGAGTTTTTTGGGCGGATTAGTCAAACTGGAGATAATTTACATCGGCATTTCCTGTAGCATGGGAAACTACAGCCATCCACTTAAGAGCGCTTGTGAAACTAATGAGTGTTTTCCTAATAAGTAAAAGTTTATGTTCCCTTCATAAAGCCAACAGGAAGGAAGCACACACTGGCTGGTGGTTCTTCTGGTGCTACTCAGAAGTCGAAAGCCTTGGTTTACACTCTTTGCGCTTCGGCCAGGAATTTAGTGCTTATCTCTTCTTTTCCATATTAGGTTAATGGTGGTTAGGGATAAGAACTGGCTAGAATAATGCTTTAGTTAGTTTCACGATAACAAATTTTGATGTGCGATATATTGTTACTGAAAATATCACGATAAAACATAATATTGAAGCCAATACTGAAGTCGGAAAAATCAAACAATCGTAAAAAATATAAGCTGTAACTGAAAAAAAGAGCAGAATGAAACCCTTATGTACTTCGTTTGCATAATTTATGAGCATAATATATGAATTAATCAACCAACTACAGCTGAAATTTGAAGATATTACCAAAAAATAACAAAAAGTTTCTTATCAGCGCAAAGAAAACTACACACGATAAATAATGAGCCACAAAAATATTATTACGGCTTTGATTTATTGAACGATAAGTCGATATCGTAATGATTGTGACAGGCCATACTGGATTCAATCTATTTTTGCCCTGTTTAGACTTTTGGTTTGTTATATAGACACAATATTCCAGGTTTAATTATTGTTTGTGCAATGATTTGAGCCCAAATTGCTCTTGTTTAGCTCTATTTGTTTAGCTATAGTATAAAATGTTAGTGCTCCTTGTTGTTTTCACATATGGCAGTTTTATTTTCTTCAAAAATCTGTGCTTTAAAGATGATGGTGATGCAACGTTACCAGAATAAAACAGAATAAAAGAACTCTACAAAAAGAGATAGATTGTCTCAGGGGGCTATCCTTAGATAAATAATCATGATAGTTACTATATCGACTTAACTTTCAACAGAAAAAGAGAAAAACAAGGGGAAACTGATCTTTTTCTGTTGCTGGGTTGCTGGGCCAAAACTCTGGAATGAGCTCCCTGTGCACCTCAGACAAACACTTTTGTCTAGCTTTTTAACACAATTTGGAATGTTGACTTTAGATTTTAAATGTGTATTTATTCTGTTGTTTTATATTGTTTTCAAAGTGTGCTACAAATAAAGTTGGATTGGAATAAATGATAGAAAGAACAATTAATCAATATTTGTCATTTACCTTTTTCTTTGCACTTCTTCTGTGTTTTTTGATAAGATTTGAGCGGTAGAGCGTGAAATAAGAAACTTTGATGACACCAACTAACTACAAATATGTTTTTTCATACTATTTTTACTATTTACTATTCATTGTAGCTTTTTGGGGGGATTCTCCTGCTGTTAGCGGCATTAAGTAGTTTCAATGTTATGGCTCTTTGCGATATTTTCCGTAGCAACATCTCGCACTTTGACATACGTTACTGTGACACATCTACTTATACCAAAATCTTCAAAAAGTTAGCGTTGAACTGTACTATTTTAGACCAACAGCTTCGTCCCGATCCACTGAAACCTCGATCTCGAAAAGCAAAACAATTGTCAGAAAAAGAACATATCGTCTCACACTTTACAGAACTGCTCCAATCAACTTCATGCGCAGTACACTAATCCGTGCCTGTAAATGGACTCCCCCGCCTGTCCCTTCCCCCCACCATTCCTCCCTTATTTCAATATAAAACAGCGATGACCTCATAGACGGGCAGGTAGCCAGCTGCGCTCGCTACGCCAGCCTCCGGAGCGCACTAAAACCCACAGTACCATCAGAAAACCCATATGACACACGCACAGACACAACGCCCCCTCCTTTCTTTCTCTCTCTCTCTCTTTCTCTCCACACAATAGATCGTAACAAGGAGATATGTGCCTGGTGACCAACGGACGAAACTCTGTGGCAGTGAATAGATATAGGAGTATGTGTGATAATGCACTACTGTAGCAAAAACAGCAGCAAAAAAAGAGAAAAAGCGTGGGGTGACTCAGCTGGTGACGCAGAGCTGAGCCATCTGTCCGTCCTTGGACTAAATAGTTCTGGTTAACTTCAAGGCAAAGTCCAGCAACGAAGCTTAGAGAAAGTGTAGACAATACTTTTTAGCAAACAAAGAATTGTAAGATGATGTGACGTAGCCGACTTTGTTCTGTCGTAATCCCTCGATGTTTCAAAGGTCGTCAAGTGGACAATGTTTCCTTGAGATTGGGTCAAACATCCGGAAGTCATTATCAATCTGAAAGTAAAGGTCTTAAAGGTGATAACTTACGCAAACAGTAATTACGCCACAAATCTCACCCACACCCACAATGTTGTTTTTGGATTAGTCGCAAATAAGCCGACGTTAACTCATCGTGATCGTGCCAAGTACATTTTTTTTTAAACCTTTGTATGAGGTATTGAGATTTCTCGGTGTATTTTTCAATATATTATCAACACATTTACATGCTCTCTCCAGGGTTGCCAGATTTTCAGAGAGCAACAAGGGACCAAGCCTGTGAATAAAAACAAAAATGAAAAAACAGCGACCCCAGTCTTACAAAAATAGGTAAATAAAATAAGCAATTAGTTAAATAATG
This sequence comes from Rhinogobius similis, assembly GCA_019453435.1. Lineage (NCBI taxonomy): Eukaryota > Metazoa > Chordata > Actinopteri > Gobiiformes > Gobiidae > Rhinogobius > Rhinogobius similis. Next base: position 20,484,019 of record CM033636.1, read on the forward strand.
TGTGTCGCCACTGCTAAAACGAGTCTTTTTTTTTTTTACTGCAGATTTAAAATATGAATAATCTGTAAACGCTGTATATTTCAGTGACTGCTTGGTCCTTTATCATGAAACAAACTGGAAAAAAAAGCTAAAAATCACTTCTTTTATGTGTGAAAGGAGAAGGAAGCCACAACTCAAAAACTTTAAAACTTAAAAAAAAAAAAAAAAAAGAATAATGTCGCTCTAAAGAGGCAGACTTGGCAACTCTGGCTCTACCATACTCAACTGAGTTCCAAGTAATGGTTAATTTACAAATAGATGATGTGCAGTAGTCGAAAGTAAAAGTTTGAATAGATTGATTGATGTTGATCAAGTTAAATTTAGTTTCAGAAATGCAACAGACATTAATTACACCATTTAAGTTGTCAAGGAAGTTCTCAAAAAGCTAATTACGCATATCAAGTTCCCTAGTGCCATTGTTACCCAAACATTGAAGCTAATTTTGGCTAAACAAATGGAAACAGTGAAACCAAAATAATTAAATTGTTGAGAAATTTGGTTTAGTCACTGTTTTAGTAATATGACAAATCCTGGTCGACTCCTGCTCTGTTGCTAAGGTGTGGTAATGTGTGGACTGGGTATGAGAGGTCAAAGGGCATAGGTCACACAAACAGAGTCAACGCGTTAAGCACTTAAGCCAAGAGGGGCTCTGTTTTATCATATGGATTGATTACAGGCGGCAAACAGTGATTGGAATTCAATGGACTTCTAAATTTGTTGGTCAATGTAAAAATGGTAACGCTGCACCGACTTTAGAGATGGCTGACATGGCTGGTCTACAATGAATAAGAAGTGTTTTGTTGCGCTTTAAACTGAAAAACAACACTGATAAAATCCAAAAACAACATAAACTTGCCGGGTAATCTTCAAAACAATGATAAAATGTGATATTTTTGCACTTTGGTGTTGTGTAAAACGTGAACCACAACCAAGGCATTTTTTTTTCCAAGAATACATTAGCACATTTTAGATGGATTGTAAAAATAGAATGTGACTGTTTGTATATGGGAATTCTCTAGAAATATTGGCATTTTTTTTCAATACTTCCCAACCTCAACCACATGCCAACTAGAGCGACATAATTAATGAAGATCGTTGAAACTGAAAGCGACTAAAAGCAACAAAAACACACCTTAAAGCGTCAGAAACAACCAAAAGTGACAAAAAACACAATTAAAAGCGACATAAATGTGACTAAAAATGACAAAAACGCAGCTAAAAGTAACAAAATCGCAACTGATAGTGACAAAAACACAACTAAAAGTGACTAAAACAGCCAAAACTTGACATTCTTTTATCCGTTTGTCAGTTCATATATCGGTCTTTTGGTCAATTCTCCTGTTTGTATTTAAACTGTGAACTTTGAACAGAATCCCATTATCAAAACATATCGCAAATCTAATCACAACCGCAATACCAGTCGGAAAAATCGCAGTTACAAATCGTTCCCGAAGCTCAAATCCCAACAATAAACTCTTCAATTAGCACTAGACAAATTAAGCAGGTGCAAAGACTTGGCGTCACTCGTCCATGAAATTTTCCATCTTATTCGGCACAACAACCACAGGAGGATACCACATACAAGCCCATGCCTGTTTTGAATGATACGTAAAGGTGGTCAGATCCAATACGGCTGATGGATGGACGCCTGAGCAGCGGGAACGATCACATGGCAGCTGCGAAGTAGTAGAGCCTTGCCAGTGACACTGTATCCGGGCTAGTGTGCTGCGCTTCTATGGAGAATTATCATTACGTAACTCACTCAGAGAAGTGCAGCCTCATGCTCCATCTGTCCGATTAAGCCATATCCACAAATAGGTATTTGGGACACGGTTTCAAGCCACTGCAATATGCCCTCACACACTGAATGTTATTACTATTATGTTGATAAATGCTGGAAGGGTTTAAGAAGAGAAAAAAAGAGTAGGTTCTCAAGGGGAATGAGTATTTTGTGTCTTTGTAATGAAAAATTAAAGCAATAGAAGTTCCTTTGGGGTAAAATCTGTTAAAAACAGAGAGAATTTTGAAATAATTTGCCACGTCAACAGTAACTAGTCATAGTGAGTGTCTACTTTTCCACTTCTGCTATTTTTTAATTAATTGTTGATGCACCTTGTAACTTTTATGTTGGAGGGCCTCAACAGCGTGTCTCCATGGAGATATTAAAGCTATGCCAAGAATAATACACGGAATGGCATTAAACTGATCTGTCTTTATGGAGACAAGCATGTGACGTCACCAGGTCAAGTTCCAGGTCAGATCTGTGAAGAGGCTCACAGTAGGAGTAATAAATAACAAAACACACACTAGGACAGTACAATTGATCATATATATAACCATGATTTCAATAATTACTCTGTTAAATTAAACAAATGTTAATCGTAAACACAATGACTTGCCTTCTCTTTAAAATTGTAAGTGCGTTCCTTTTGCCTCAAAATCTGGAGCAAAGGCACTTTTCTAAAACATTACCAATGAATTAAATTTGGTCTATACTTTCTGTACAGAATAATTTTGACGATATTAAAGTGATTGTCCTAAATAATCGCGATTTCACTTATAAGCCAAATAACTGTGATTATAATTGTTGCCATACTCGAGCAGGCCTAACACATACAAATGCTGGATATACACTTAATGCCATACTGTGGAACATTCAGTGGGTAATGGGGACAAACAGAAACCAGACCCTCAACCAAAAAAGTTACACAGTTAACTTTAAAATCCGGTATGTTATAAATTGTAATTTCTTTGGCAAAATTGAATAACTTTGCTGTATTTGTCAATAACAATCAGTTAGGTTCCATAGGTTTATGTAACCGCAGTAGTGACAGCATTTCTGTTTACAACAAAAGTTTGCTCACTTAAATATGGCTGCCAACTTTCCCGTTTTATTTTCCTAAAGCTCCAGCCCAGTTATCTAACACACAAGACCATTATAAGAGTTCAAGGATTAGCTGCAACCAGGCTTTCCAAACATAAATTAGACCAACCAATTGTTAAGTCTTATTGTGCTTAAGTAAAGTTTGCCCAAAATTGTCTCAAAAGATCTCAGATATCCATCGTAATTATCCCTTATTTATGGATCATGTGATTAGCCAAAACAGCGGGCACAAAGGACGTAAACAAGCGGCGTTTCCCTCCTACTCAACGTGACAACACATTACGCACAGATGAGCCCCTATTGTTAATGATCCATATGGGACACCACGAGCCCAAGAGATGGACTGGGGACACAAACAAGACGCTGATTTACCCACAAGCCCTTTTGGTCGCGAAACCTCATAAAATACTTTGTTTGAAGCCACGAAATCCTGTGACGTTGTTGCGTAGAAAGTCAAGTTTGGACTTTACGCACGCTGGTTAAACAATAGCAGACGAGTTCTCTTAAAAGTTACCTTGCTTTCGTAGCTCAACGGGAAGTTCCAGTCAATGTCCCAACTTTTCGAAGCCCCTCGCGAGCGCCAAACGGGCCAAAACAGTCTTGAGTTTAGCGTCCTCGGGTGACCACGGGCTGGAGACGCAGACGAAGGCGCAGCGGACTCGGTGCGTAAAAGCCACTCCGTCGTGCGACTCGTGTCCGTGTGGCGCACAAAGCCAGAGCAGCAGCGGCACCAGGCAGCGGCGGACCCTCCTCCCCGTCACCCCGCTCCCTCCTCCCCGCAGAGCCCTCCTCCCTCTCTGCGGGACAGCACCGCCCCCGCTGTGATTTAAAGAGCCAGTCATCCATTTATGAATAACAATACAGGTACAACTTCAAACACCGCTTTTTAACGCCTGCGAGAGATTAATGGTTGGCGGTGGGCACGGCACGTATCCGCTGGAGGTAATTTAGGGGCTTTAAATCACCGCTCACTGTAATGTTGAGAGTAAACAAGCTGGATTCCTTGACAAGAACTATAGGAACGCGCTGATAAATTGGCCTTGTTTATAAAGCTGTGAAAGAACTAATGTATTCTGAAATTCTGGCACAATATGTTCTTTTTCTCTAAATATGTGAGCCAAAATTAAGACAAATCCAGAAAGTTAAGGTCACAAAGTTCTTTAAATGTTTTCACAGCTGCTATAGACATGTTTCTTACGACAAAAAAATGTCATTGAAAACACCGGATATATTTAGTAAGATTCATAATAACTTTATTTCGGCTATATCTTCTGTTTTTGTAACTTTTCTTTTTCCTTATGTTGCGTATACACATTATCTAAAAAATGTACTCAATAATTTTACTCAAGTTGAAGTACAAAGTAGTGGTCCAAGTAATTACTCAAGAAGAATAAAAAGGTATTAAGGGAACTATTATCAAGCAAGAGTAATAAGAGTAACTGTCTGAGCGTAACCTCCGTTTATATTTTTGAAATCAATGCAATTGGAGCAACAAAATATTAAAATATAGCACAAAACCTGGTATTTTCAAAGGTTGGTCACCAAAATGAGAAAAAACAGAATCATATCTGATGGAGCGGCGCAAGAAACGAAATGTTTAAATTATTTCCTGTATTCAACGTAAAGTTTTTGTCATTTAGAGGAAGCACAGCCTTTACTCAAGTAAGAGTGCTGTTGCTTTAATACAAATAATAAATTCGTCGATGTAAACCCTCATTCGTCCAGGTGTGGTCCATCGTAGAAAGGGGTTCAGAGGTTGTCATCCGGACGCCGTTTAAAGATCGAGACGTTTCGACTTTTATCCAAAAGTCATTGTCAATCAGATTGACAATGACTTTTGGATAAAAGTCTAAACGCCTCGATCTTTAAACGGCGTCCGGATGACAACCTCTGAACCCCTTTCTACGATACAAATAATAAAATAAATATTAGCAGATTAGCAGGAGTAAGTGTCAGAAAGTTACTCCAAGAAGTACAATTTCTTGAATAAGTACCACCCCACAGATTCATCCTAAACCCTACGTAAATACATAAATCCATCCATCTTCTTCCGCTTATCCAGGGCCGGGTCGCGGGGGCAGCAGTCTAAGCAGTGACACCCAGACTTCTTTCACCCCAGACACTTCCTTCAGCTCCTCCGGGGGGATCTCAAGGCGTTCCCAGGCCACAGAGAGACACAGTCCCTCCAGCGTGTCCTGAGTCTACCCCGGGGCCGCCTCCCAGTGCGACATACCTTTCGAGGGAGGCGTCCAGGAGGCATCCGGAACACGTGCCCGAGTCACCTCAGCTCTACTCCGAGCTCCTCCCGTGTGTTTGAGCTCCTCAGCCTGACTCTAAGCCAGTGGTTCCCAACCTTTATTGTCTCGAGTACCCACCAAGTTTTGTTTCACACTCAGAGTACCCCTTAATTTGAGTTTCAGGCGAATTTAGTATAAAAATATAGTCAATTATTACTATTATATGTATTGTTTTACTTATATTTATGGTCCAAGATACTCCAAAGAGATGCTAAATTTACAACTAATCACACATGTTTACAGATGTGTGATGTACAGGTACATTCCAAGTACCCCCTACTAACTCCTCAAGTACCCCCTGGGGTCCCCGTACCCCTGGTTGGGAAACACTGCTCTAAGCCACCCGGCGGAGGGAGCTTCTTCTACGATCACGTCCTTTTGGTCATTACCCAAAGCTCATGACCAATACCAAGACCAGACCAAGACCTTCCCTCAAGACCCTCAGATTAAATACATAAATAATATCAGAAATCAAATTAAAATAAAAGATGTAAGATCTTGCTGAGAACGTGTTTCTTTATTTTTGATAATTCTGCTTCTTCTGCGGATCAGCTGGATGTCTGTAACAAAAACAATGTCCCCTTGACATTTAATAAAAGTAATTCCGATTTTAATAAACAACTTTTTAACCTTAAAGGGCCTATGACAGGTTGGACGACTAATTTGACAAAAATGCAGTTAAGATAAATATGTTTCAAATTGTGTTAAAAAAAAACAAATTTCGGTGCGGTTTAGCAATTTTTTAGGTTTTTTGTCTCACTTCCTGGTTGTAAATGATGACATCACACTAAGAAATTACCATAGCAACCATCCTGTACAGTGGGCCAAAACTCCTCAGATGTCACAGATTTGTTTATTTTACAAATAAAAATAAATGTTAACACCTTTATTTTGTTGAATTCATGTATAAAGGTTAAAAAAAAGTAATTTATTTTGTGTAAATTTTGCGTAACCTTTGTCTCCCCGGCGTGATGTCATCAATTTGTTTACTTCCAGATTTTTCAACTTTTCTCCACAAACAGCGGCCTGATTGGTGTAAAACTATCCTTTATATTTACAACAGGGATTAATACACTGAATAAAGTCAAAATTAGAAAATCATGAAAACCTGTCATACACACTTTAAACCTGGCTCTAAACTTTACTGAACCTCAACCAAAACCCGTTTTCTTCCTACAGTACTGCCTAGCGTGAATTTCACACTAAAAGAAGACTGCTGATTCGCTTTCTGTGATGTTTCCAATTAGTTTCACAACTTTATTTACTCACTAACTTCGCGGTAATGTTCTCGGTTGACTTTAACGCTGCTTAGCTCTATTACCTCTAGGTGCAGTCATCTGTTTTTCATGCGTGAAGGTCAATAACTCACTCTACAGACCTCAAAAACCCACCTGTAAACATCATCAGGATTTATAGACCACCCCATGGGCCAATTAGCAGGACTGGCTCGTATACGCAGCTCTATTTGAGAGTCTCAGATCCACATTTTAACTGAGACTTTGATGGCATATCCCCCCGCCTGGGCCCCTGAATCAGTTATTGCTTCCTTGTGTGCCTGTGTGTTATATAATAGGTACAGTTTGAATAGCCAGAATGAATCCAGGCCAACAAAGACTGTCTTTTGAAGATGAATTGGGTCAACTGCATGGAAAGACTGCTAAAATTACTCCCATTTCAAAGATCACCCAAATTGCTGGAGAAGTGGAGACTTTTACATCGAGGTGAGAAAATGTACTTTTACCAAACAGACATGATCAAAGATATTGTCCAAAACTTGTACTTGAAAGCGTGATGATAGTAAACTTGTATAGACATCCGAATTATTTAAGAAAAACAACCTTATAGTACCAATAGTCAAACTGATATGGGAGTAAATAGGACAACACATTTAAAGATATTAATAGTTTTTTAATACTTCAAAGTACCGATGACAGGTTAAACTACTAATTTGACTAAAATGTAGTTTGCCTTTTTGCTAAAATACTTTCAGTTAAATTTTAGTCCAGTTTTGCCATTTTTTTAGGTTTTTCATTTTACTTCCTGGTTGTAAATGATGACATCACGCTGGGACCATTCTATACAGTGCACCAAGACTCATCTAATGTCACATAAAATAAATAATAATGACAAATACAAACACATGAGCACCTTTATTTTGTTTAATTCATGTTTAAACGGTCAAAAAAGTCGCCTCTTTTGTGTAAATTATGCATAACCTGGTGTGATGTCATCAATTTGTTTACTTCCTGTAACTTTCTACAGATTTTTCTACTTTTTTCCACATACTTGATTGGTGTAAAACTATAATTTATATTTGCAACAGATATTAATACACCAAATAAAGTCATGCGCACTTTAAGATGCACTATGAAACACTTTCTTGTCTCCATGGAGATGTTATTGTTTGGTTTGCACAGTATTGCAGTAAATTTCATGCATGCTGTTTTCAATTACAGTACTAGCGCTAAAGTTATACTGGTGATGTTAAACACTTGTAATTCTTGTTTAAAGGTGCACTGTGTAACTTTTATGATGAGATGGGTTTGTCACTCGCTTGTCTCCATGGAGATGTAATCGCTTTGCCAGGAATGTTCCACGGCATTGCTTTAACCTCATCTAGCTTGCAAATATTCAATTAGAGATGTTTTATTGGTGATAATAATCGAAAAGCACATTAATTACTGCTTAAAACAAATGTGTTTTATAAAGTAATGACTTGCTAAAGTTGGTTTAAAGTTGTATTTGTGGTTAGTTGTATTGTTATTTACATTCTACCGCTAAAATTATACTGATGTTCAACACTTAGTATTGTCCGTTACTTGCTTGTCTCCATGGAGCATCAAATTGAACTTAACGATGCTTCCTTCATTCAGTTACAGATATTTCTCTCCACGGATATGACCTTTTCGAGAAATGTTCTTTTACAAAATGTGAAATGTAAATGACGCTGTAATATTTTTCTTGGAACAAACTCTAATAAGTCAATCAATCAAGCAATCATCATTGCGTTTTAGTGGAGATTGATACGTTTAATTCTATACTCCAGATGTTAAAGGTGCAGAAGTTACATCGCGCACCTTTTGATTCAACTCAAAATGAAGTCAAGCAAACGGATATTTATTATTTTTACTTTTTTGAAAGTACTTCAGTTAGCAATAGCTTGAAAACAAATGTAAATACGCCTTATACAATCCTAAGAAAGCCACAGCACTTCTTCAGGAATAATAACTTCACTCTTTCTAACCTTTGAGGCCTCGCGTTTCCTCTCAGTTCAAACCCTCTCCCCGCCCTCGGTGTAGTTCTGCTCAAATGAGGCAATTAAATCTGCTTTTTTCCCCCCCTTCTATTCGAATCCTTTAATTTCACAACTGTGGTTCTCAAAGCTCATCATCAGGCCTATAGGACCCTGGGCACCTTCTTTTATAACGGAGACCACCGGCTCACTCCGCTCTATAGTGTCGTCGGTGTGAGAGGCGCGGCTGTCGAGGAGGAAATGAAGGTTTCAGCTGTACCTTCTGTTGGAGAGAGAAATTTCCCATGTGTTTTCAAAAAAGGGATTAGCGTTTGGATGTTCCAATTCCCCGATCCGTCGCAGCTCATCTAATCTGCCCCTCTCTCGCACCCATCGTCAGTAGGTTAGCGCCGGATCCTCAAGACTCTTATCCAATTAGCATCCGACGCCGACTGATGGATGGAACGCAGGCAAGATTATACTTTTACTCGGGTAGATTATCGAAGACGGGGGAAAGTAAATGCTCGGTTTGGCCCGCGTTGTTGTCGTAACAGTCGCGTTTGTGGAAGAAATTGTCCGTTGTGTATTTACAGATCCCCGTTAGCGACGTCAGCGTACTGCGTCAGCTATTCTTCCTCGGGTTATTTTACATTTCAGATATTACAAATCATAATTGGGAGCAAATATTCATGACGCACGATCGTTCACAAAAACCAAACAAACCCCAAAACAGCTACACAAAAACAGACAAGCTCGTTACTTCCTGCTTTCAAGTTAAATACAGTTTCAGAAAAGGCAGTTTGTGTGAGTTCGTTTGTTCATAAAAAATGCATTTTGACTTGCGTTAAGAGTTATATAGTTACATTTGTTGGTAAATTATTCCATTCCTTTACATCGCTTTGCATTCGCTCTGACTGAAACACTAGCCTTCTGAATGCTTTGTAGAATAATGATGACAATTTTCAGTGAAGAACAGTTTTTGGCTGAACAAAGTGTATGAAATAAGTAACAGAATGGTACAGGAAATAGGGGAAATTATCCTTTGCGTTTGACCCATCTTTTGGCCAAATTGTAGCACCAGTTTCGTCAATAGTTGTTATCTGAAGTGTAGCTGTGGTGGGTTAGAGCCCAGTGTAAAGTCCAAGAGCATTAACTTTTGAGAGAAGACTGAAATAGAAAGAAATAAACAACACTCTGATGAAACGGTTATAAGATTCATCTATAAAAAGGCAGGATAATTTGTTCTTTGCAGCATTCAAAGATCTACGGTAAATCACTCCAGCTAAGATTTGTCTATAAACAGAAAGGATAATTTGTTCTGTGAAAGACATTCTACTCAAATTGGGATTTTGAGTCTATTGTGAAATATTGTGCAGACGTAGAGAAGACAATAGTTGTAACGGAGTAATCAGTAACGGTAAAAGTTGCTTAAAATAGAATAAATAGTAAATAGAAATAGTAGGCCTATTAACATTGAAACATTGAAACCCACACAGCTAAAGGTAAAGGTAAAGGTGCACTATGCAACTTTTCTGCCTATGGAGATGTTATTTCTTTGCTTGATTTGTTCCACAGTTTGGCATTAAACATCTTGCATATATTCAGTTACAACTTTCTTTTTCTTTTAAAGAGATCAATCAATACAGAAATTTATTTTTCAATACCAATGTTTTAGACTCCAGAGCAGCCAATATTTCTGGGCCAATTTTGATCCTTTTCAATCAATCAATCAAATTTTATTTGTATAGCATCATTCATACAAAATGTAACTCAGAGTGCTTCACAAGTATTACCAGATAAGACCAAAAAATAGAAAATACTTAATAATACCAGAAATTAAAAACATACATAGTCATCCTTTTATATATGAAATAAATGATTTGAAATAACCACAAACTCAATTCTTAACTGTGCACTGCTCTGTATAATAACAATAAGACAATTATAATAAGGAAACATGAAGTCAATAGTAATTATTTTTTACATTCGCAACCTCGTTTCACCACAAACTCATAATGGATCAGTGTAGTCACATTTTGTTCACTCCCCTCTTCACACTAAATTAAAGTTTTCAAATAAAGCTTCACGTCTTTCCTTGTGGTTGCTCAGTCCAAACAAAGTAACGTTCATATGCTGGAGGTTTATGCTCAAAAAGTGAGACATATTCAGTAGTTTTTATCTAGTTTTTACCAGCTGTATTGCTCATAATAGTTGGACAAAAAGGCATTCTAACTGCGAGCCTCTCCACAGATCTGACCTGTAACATGACCCGGTATATTCAACGGATTACCTGACGATAGACAAGTTTAATGCCACCGTTCTACGAAAAGCACATGTCCACGGAGCAAATCCAACATGGCATTGTGTACTTTCAAAGACGAAGAATATACGTTACGCCGCACTTTTTCTCTAACGCAAACTTGAAGCTCTCATTCCGCCGGCAGCATCTGATAAAACAACGCCCGGTCGCTCACGCCCCGACGCGACGCTGACGACTGTGGAGAAGCAGAGCGGCCCGAGCAACAAATAATGAGTTAATGAATAGCGGGTTTAAGAGCGGTCGGGGACAAGTCACGAGGGCACATTTGTAACCAGATAACAGGATTTCACAGCCACTGCACTCATCCAATTTATCTTCACCCTGAGAACAGCATAAGGTTAGCTGTAATTTTATCAACTAACAGCGAGCGGGTTTCTGAAAAAGCGTCGTAATTTGGACTATTTGTATGCGTGCATGAGAACTACGACTTGAAATAAAGGAAATACTTGTGAGTAATGGATTTTCTTTGGACCTGACCAATATGCAACAGCTCACAGATTTTCTTTCATGGGCAATGACGCTTCAGGAATTCTTAAGATTGTTGACTTGGGTCTAGAATTGCCATATTATTTATTCAGGTTTTTAGGATTTTCCAATTTTGACTTTATTCATTGTATTAATACCTCTTGTAAATATAAATTGTAGTTTTGCACCAATCAGGTCGCTATTTGTGGAGAAAAGTTGAAAAATCAATTGAAAATTACAGGAAGAAAACAAACTGATGATGTCACACTAGGGAGACCAAGGTTATGCATAATTTACGTAAAATAAATTACTTTTTTGACCCTATAAACATTGATTCAACAAAATAAAGGTGTTCACATGCATTTCTCTTTGTCAAATTAACAACATTTGTGACATTAGATGAGTTTTGGCCAGTGTACAGTGTGGTTGCTATGGTAATTTCCTAGTGTGATGTCATACTTTACAACCAGGAAGTAAAATTAAAAACCTAAAAGAATAGCTAAACTGTCCTAAAATGTGCATAGATTTGAAATATATTTGTCTTAACTGCATTTTAGTTAAATGAGTAGTTCAACCTGTCATGAACACCTTAACACGTTTCACAACCATCCAAGCAAAATGGCGACTTTCTGGCTTAAAAGTAATTGAAAAAGCAAACCCACATCCTTTAAAATGTTACTTTCAGTGTTGAGTCTTTCAGATTATAGCAATGGATTTGGTTATGTAACAGTTGCTTACCTTAAACGCATTCTTTTGAGGCTTCACGTTGCTCCTCGTTGGCGTGTAAGAGGTTAATGCGTTGCTTATGCTCCAAACGAAAACCAGATGGGTCCGTGTTCTTCGTAGGAGCCAAAGGTATCCGACGTCCATTTCACCGCTTTCATTTTCTACAAAACGTTTGATAATAGACATCGGTATTGGATTTTCGCACTTCAGTGAATCCTCCGTGAGCCCAGTGGATGTTTTAAGAAGTTAAAGGTGCACTATGAAACTCCATTCAGGTTTTATTATTATTATTTTTGTTAATCTTTATTTAAAGCAGAACTAAGTGACGTTAGTAACTTATTAAATGTCTTTGTAAGTCTGTGTGGAGGTTGCATATGTATTTTTGGGGCGGAAAAACTACTATCGACCTGAAGACTACCACGGGGAAAAAAATTATCTAAAAATATAGGTAGATGTGAAATGTTTTTGTATGCGATTGTACGTCCTTGTTTTAAAAAAATTAAGCATTTGCGTCTTTTCACTGGCAGTATATTTTCATTTTCATATTTTTTGTCACTGAAATTATTTAGTTCTGCTTCAACAAAATATTGATATCTAACTCAATTTTTTCAACGGTGACCTGGGCTAAAAATTGACAGAAGCACAAATCATAAAAAACATTTACTCATTTGCACAATCTAGATTTAAAAGCACAGACAATGTACAAAAAAAAAAAAAAAAATACAATATGCTCTCTTTGTTTTGTGAAATAGTGCGAAAACCCCTCAAACAAACAAGCTTACCAAGTTTCATCTCAGTTTGAAAAGTGTTCCAAGTTGTGGGAGCAGCATAAGATAATGCTAGATCCTATTATGTCATTACTTTGACTGGAATGTTCCACAGTATGACATTAAACAAGTCAGAACTGTGAAGGGGTAAGACCATTCACAGTGAAATCGCACTTTTGTCAAGTTTCTTCATTCGAGGCAAAGCAAAACATCTCCAAATTGAAACGGTGGCAAGCCCTCCACACGAAAAGTTACATAGTGCACCTTTAACTACTTCAGTTAGCTTCCATTCCACAATATTCTTTAGTTTTTACAAAGTTGTTGACAACAAAGATGGCTATAATGCTCGATTTATGACATCTGGTGCAATACGTTCAATACGAGCAAATAAAAGTAGCAAACGGGCAAACATTGAAAAATAATTTATTTCAGAAATGTACTGTGTTCATATATTCATTCAGATTCTGCATGATAAGCGTTTGATACAATGAAATCACCTCACAGAGAAAAGAACTTGATGATCTTTTTTTTTTTCTTTTTTTCTTCCATTTTTAAGCATTGAAATCTAGAGCATACCACTGATTCTTCACTATAGCAATTACAAGCGCGCCAGACCGTGACCTCTAGATGGCGCTACTCCAGGCGGGTTTACAATTGCAGCAGGACGTCGCAGTCGGTCGTATTCAAACCAGACACACAATGGATGGTCTATAAATCTCAGCCGCTCCTGACACGCGCTCTTTCACTAGCACACGTTAGCGTCGTGGAGTACAGTGATTGATTACACGAAGGGAGAAAAGAGGTGAGGCGTTTCGATGACATCATCTCTCGGCGCTAAAGAAAACAGAAAAAAACACTCCGCACCGCTTCGAGGGCATCGCGAGTGAACAGTTATGCCGTAAGGAACGAAAGCGGGGTCAAGTCTTCTCGCGGGATCGTACTTTTGAGGAAAACGGGGCGCAGTCTTCAGTTTGGAGCGCTGAAAAAACCCGCGATGTGTTTGCAAATCAAATACACAGCCAGTTTCTTTTTTTGTCAGATTAAAATCCCCTTGTAGCGATCGGATGCCTCAGTCAAAAAAACACTGGTTCTCCTTGTAGCGTCTGATACATAAATACAGTAAGTGTGACTCTTTGAAGGCATCGTTGTAACACACTCACGAAGACAAGTTCACCGAGCAGATATACACGACTTTCATATATCCGTGCGCTCCTTCGGGCTCCGCACAGTCACTGACATTTGACCAGCACCGGCCGTTAATCGTCAGGCTTTAGATTCCGTGTGCGCTGGCGGCCGTGGAGCGGTTATCACGGAAACCCATGATTAGATCCTCATTGTCCAGCGAAGTCCGAGTCTCCCGGCCAAGACATTTGAAACTGTTCGATTTGGCATTATCCGAGAGAGTGTCATGACCTTTTTTTTTTTTTTTTTTTACAACCGTGTTCGTATTTAAATCCAAGCAAACGTCTCTTTTGTTCTCCACAATATGGCTCCATCGGATGATTAGAGTCTCCATAGAATCCCGGAGGCAGAGACGGCGTTTAAGTCTTCTATGTATACCTACTATATATAGTATATATTTGTACATTTATATACTTGTGATTCAGGTTGGTGCCACTTTGTACAGAATCCAAAATAACCCTTAGAATGAACAAAGAAAAACAAACTCATGCAAGACCAAAGTAAAAGTATAAAAATGAAAAACTTGCTAATGAAAAACTGAAAAATTCAAACTCTACCGTGAAAAGTGTAGCACAAAAACTAGGTGTATAAAACTACTCGTTGAGTCTAGAGGTGGGCAATATATCGAAAAGTATATTATCCTGTGAATGTTGTTTTGAAGATTTGCAAAATATGAATATCGAGAAGAAAAAAAAGTTCTATCATTTCAAATAAGGGTATAAGGTGATATTTCTATTTTACAGACATTTCACATTTGTCCGATGTTTAAAGACATGTTTAACACATTTCTGTTTTGACTGACATGACACTGTTTGACTGTCTACTCCAAAAAATATCAAGATTTTCATTTTTGTCAATATCACCCACCTCTAGTTGAGACAAAACGTTTAAAAAATGAAGAATGATATATCAAACAAAGGCAAATGACTTGATTGCGTTGACTTCCCCAAGACATTCCTCGACATTCCCACAAACCTAAAAGTCCGACTCGTTACTTTTCAAACAAAGGAGGAGAAACCGGCGATGGGTGCCCGCGAGCCGGGTGCTAGGCTGCTGGGTGGCCTGTAAAGGGTGCTGTGCTGGCTGGGCGGATTGGCGCTCTGCTGGGACGGGGTGGGAGTCCGGCTGCCCTTGGGCCTAAAGAGGGTGCCCTGGCCCTGAGGCTGCCCCTGGGCCTGCTGCTGGGGCGGCGGAGGGGTGGAGGAGCTGAGCTGGGGCGGCAGCGGCGGCAGAGGGGGCAGGGGGGGAGGCGCGCAGTGCTCCGGCTCGCCCGACTCCGACTCGGTGTAGCTGTAGGCCTGCGCTCGCGAGATGCCCTTCTGCTGACGGCGCCACGAGTTGTAGTAGGTCGGGTCGCTGATGTAGTGGTTCACGAAGGAGTGCGTCTTCTGGCGGTTGGGGTCCACTTCGTACTCGCTGTCGCTCCCCTGTGGACAGAGACAGAGCAGAGTTTGAGACGACGTTATCGGCGTGGGGTCAGATGTATTCGGGGTTTTCATATGGGACAGTTAGAAGTGCTACAGCTAAGCCCAAAGTCTGTGCTGGACCTGATCAAAGATGGAAAAACCACAGACCAAGTGAAGAAATGTCAGGGAACATGATTAAAAGAAGAACAGGGACTGTAGGCTATATATATTTATAAATATATTTTTTTAAAGGATGTATAATAATAAAATAAACAAATGAATGCGTGAATAAATAAATAAATGAACAAATAAATAAATAATAATAAATAGCGAACAAAATGAAAATTTTATTAAAATATAAAACATTTAATAAAAATAAAAACTAAAATAAAAATGAAATACAAAAATACTTAAATAAATAAAAAAATAAAATTGAAACACAATAAATTAAAAATAATATAAAATACCAAAAAAACTAAAATGGAAATACAAAAAAAAAATACAAATAAAATAAAATAAAAAATAGAATAAAATTGAAATAGGAATAATACCTGAAAAAGGATCGTAGGCCAAAAAGATGATAAAAAAGATGATAAATAATATATTGAAATGCAAAAATGTTATTAAATAAAATTGGACAGATTGTAAAAAAAAAAAGAAGAAAAACTTTCCAGTACCATTTCCAGATAGGATAGACATATTACCAAAGAAAAAAAATAATAATAATAATATTAACTTCAAACTTCACTGTTTTGGGCTTAACTGTATGAATGCAAATGGTCATGGAGGTTATTGATACTTGCCATTGACTCACACACATTTCGGACACAGACATGCACACACTTCGTCGTACATTTACTACACAACACGAGCACACATGGACACCGAATGAAGGAATGACGAAAGCATGGACTTGAACTGGAGCGTGCACTGCAAATGGATTCATCAACAGAAGTTATCTACTGGTTGAAATCGTTGTCAGGGGGCTTTAACCCTAATCCCCCCTGGAACATGTCACTGTGCTCAATATTTCTGACAATTTCCAGCATAATGGAGGTTTGCTATGGGGATTTAACATATAAAATCTAAATATACAGGGAACTACTTGGTATGGTTTGACATTGAAAAGCAGGCAGCCGCGAGAACCTCACCAAATGCAGTGGAAGTGTATGTAGGCCACCTGTCCCATATGAAAACACCAGCGCCTCCTATGGGTGGACAAAACAATGGGGTTTACAGTACAGAATAAGTCTTAAATGTAAAGAGAGTGAAATAATGACTTTAGGCAGGGGTTTAAAAGATACAAACATGGAGGAATGAAGCATAATGTCACAAGTGCAACGCCACCCAATGTTAGACAATTTCTACCGCAACAACACGGGGGAAAACTTCATGGACTGACAATTTTTGACTTTTTACCAAAGACGGACGCTCTGGGGAGGGAAACAGACTAAATTTCTTGGATTATTGATACGCACGAATGAAACAAAACATCACATCCGTTTTTTGATGAGCAGCATAACATGGCTAAAAGATAGAAAAGTTAAAGGGCCTGTATCTTTTTTCACGATCAAGAAAATGCCTTTTGTTCCTTCCTGCAATGTGTGGAAAATGCATTTTGTTGGAGATCTTTAACAGACGGTTGTTTCGCTGTCATGGTTCAACGTAAGAGTGAGAAACTGACTAATTGGGCGGGGCTAACAGTTTTAAAACATGCTTTTTATTCATGGTTGGAAATTGGTTATATGTTCTTTCATTGCGGATTTGTGATCCATGGTAAAAAACAAACAAACAACGTAAAAACATAAGAAACAACAATAAGAGATCGCTAACTTCCAGAGACCAGTGTTTGCAGCTGAGAAGTAAAGCAAATGACACTTTAGACAACAATAAAAGCACTACATTTTCTCAGCTGTTCAGACGACACATGCATTTATACATTCGGTTTTTTAACACAGCTTGCAGTGTTTTCACTCTTGAGGACAGTTCACTGGCACCGGTCCAGCTGAGCCTTTTAACAGAAGTCTCTGAAGGCTGGATTTTTTTATTGTTCACTCACAAGTGTGCGGTGAAAAGAAAGTGCAGTGCGCTCTAAACAAATAAACGATTTGTGGAATAAAGGCCCATTTTCCTGCCTCTCCAAAATTCATCATATCTGTTTCCCAAAATAACTTCTAACAGATGCAGTGGTAAAATAATCTATTTCAGATGACCAGCCAGTCGTCACGATCTTTTGTTAATTAAATTTCACCAAATCGTCTCTCGAATGAAGTTTATCCTTAAGAGTTAATTGTAAAAAGCACATTTGTAGTTTCTTATTTCATGCCTTAACGCTTGCTAAAGTTAATTTGGTTTCCATTTCACCCTTGCGCACACCGCTGGCACGTTCTGACCCTCCACCTTGCCGTGGGCTGCTGCTGAAACGCTATTGTATTCGTGTCAAGTAACATTCCATCTGTCAAACCAAAAGCATCGCCAGGGCTCGACGCTCGGGCTTCAGCGCCTCGTGGTCAACTAACTCCAGTGAAAAGAAGAGGCTATTTGTAGATTTGGACACGCGTTAATTACCTACAATTTTATGGGCTATTGAAAAGTTTCCACACTACATCGTCGGGACAGAAATCGCTTTTAAAGTTTTTATTGGTTCATTGGTACTTTGGTGGGCAAGTGTTCAGATATTTCCTTTAAGGAGGACATTTTATGTATTTTTGTGGCTTTAATTCTCCTTTAAAGGGCCTGTACCTGATTTTTACTGTTGTGAAATGGGAAAAACAAAACTACTCCATGTTCTCGATTTCTTGTATGCAATAAAGTAAAATCTGTGTTGCCCCAGCACAGATGTATATCTAGTTTTCAAAGGTTTTATCCTTTGTCACGTTTCAAAACAGTAAAAATCCGGTGCAGAGCCTTTAAACATGCTAGTATTTCAAACTTAAAATAATATCTTGGAAAACACACTTCCGTTGAACCTCTGTTTTGTTTTATCTAATTACGTTTTGGAGCGCCCTCTGCTGTTTAGCAGGAATGAGAATTGAAAATGTAAAGTAAAGTAAGCTCTTAGGCAACGTGAATGCCATGCTAATAAGCCACGTGTTTGTTGTGAACACAGTTTGAAACGCAGAAAGGTTTTGGTGATGCTTTATGGACTTGGATTTTTACTTGACGCAACAATCTGGGGAACGTTGAAACTGAGGGATTTGTGAGTGCTCAGAGAAGACTACCTTGTAAACAGGATTAACGCAACACGTATAGAGCACAACAACGTTTTGGTTTTTTAAAATGTGGTGTATATAACAGCGAATAATGTCTGTGCCACTATCCAGATCTTTTAATGTGGCACTTGTGATGCTTTTGCTTCTTTTTGGGCCAGAAATATCAAGGCACACCTGGCAATATCTCAAGGCACAGCAGTGTTCAGGTTGAAAATCAAGGACACCTTAATCCAAAATTAGTATGAGCATTTCCATAATTTCCCTAAAAATCTTAATATTTAGCAATTAGAGAACAACTGTTGAAACGCAGCACCGTGCAATTACACTTAAATGCAACAATATGTCACATGAGTTACAGAAATACAACTTTCGAAACTTTCTCTGAAGCGGGCGAAGCACAGTATGGCAATATGGTGGGATTTAATGAGTACAAGATGCTCTTTAACTGGGCAGGTTTCCAGTGCTCCAGGATTACCTCTTTGTTGCATGTTGCTTCATAAATAAACTTTCGCATTTGTTCATTTCTTTGTTGATTTATTCCCGGTCCTGATTGTTGATTGTTGGCAGCCACTGGGGAGGATGCACAGTCTGTTTCTGCTGCTCGGCACATATGTGATGCATATGGCTGTCGGCTCAGGTTTCCTCCATGTTCTTCATTTGTCCCCTATGCCAGTCGCCTATACGTACTCTTTATACGGAGCGGGATTTCTGAAGGTTCAAACTCAAAAGCTCAGTCGGATCCAATTCAAGTCCCATGAATAGAAATTATGTGCTTGACTATTTTGTGTACTTTTATGCTTTTTCCTTCCGCCTTAGAGAATGTCTTTACACTCCCACGTTTGCATAAGGATTGGACCGAGTTTTCAGATTCGTCGGAATGTATTTATGCTGTGTTAGTAATACTGAGAAATGTCTGTTCTTTGGCACTGATTATACTTTGCTATATTCTCTACTTTTGTTGATAAAGAGGGTCGTGTCAGTAACGTCCAACATAAAACTATTACTAAAACAGCACACCTACTTCTGCTATTACTACGACTGCTAATACTAACACTTAATACTTAGGTTTGGAGCTCAAGTCCTGGCTTTGAACAAACAAAAACTAAATTACATAGACAAAAGAGAAAATGGATTAAAATCTGAGTGAAACACTTTTACGTTTCACTCTTAAAGTACATTTTTAAACAAGTACTTCAAACCTATGTGCAACTACTACAAAAATAACAAAAACTACAAAAATGGTTACTTCTTCCACCACAGACCACTACCTACTACTACTACTACTCCAACAAATACAACTACTACACATTCTAAAACTATTACTAATACTACTACTAATGGAAATACACAATTCACAGTACGTCTACTACTACTACTACTACTACTACTACTACTAATACTACTCTAACAGCTGCAACTACTACAACTTCTAAACTACTACACAATACACTCTACTACTGCTCCCACTACTACTCCCACTACTACTACTACTACTACTCCAACAACTAAAACTACTACAACATCTAAACTACTACACAATACAGTCTACTACTCCCACCACTACTACTACTACTTACACAACTACAAATACTACAACTTCTAAAACTACTACTACTACTACACATCTACACATGGAAATACCCAATTCACTGTACTTCTACTACTACTTCTCCTCCTACCACTACTACAACTAGAACTGCTACCACTGTTACTACTCCTACAGCCAACGCTACTAGTCCTACTACTATTGCTCCTACTACTAATACTAGTACTGATCCTACTGCACTGCTACTACTACTACTACTACTACTACTTTTCATTGTGAATATACAAGCACATGACATTTAGCTCTAACAGAACTACAGCTACTACTAATTTATTAAGACCTTTAAAATAAAGAATACTACTACTCCAAATACAATTACCATCTAAAACTATATTAACACAAACACAACAAAATAAGAGAACAAAGTACTCTTTCAGTCGCATTTAAACGAAAAGTACCTTGTGTTTGTTTATGTTTTTATGTAAGTATTCTAGTAACCGCACTCGCTGGCCTTGTTCGAGCACCGGTGCAAAACATTCCCGTCGTGCCTGTGACTTTGGCGACGCAACACAACAAGGAACAAGATCCATTCGCGGCCGACCAACAAGAAGAGCTGATCTCCTCCGAGTGTTCTTACCTCACTCCAAAAGAATTAGCACAGCAGCGAGAGACGAGGCACTTCTGCACAAGAGCGGCCCAAGTGTTTACACAGAGAACGCTCGTCCTCGTGTTACGCAGATGTCGCTCTCTCCAAACGCCCTCCAATCACAGACTTTGGACCAAAACCAATATCGGAAATAGACGCCTCGAATGTAATACATGCGGATTGGAGGAGATTCAAATACGGCTCCCTGTTTTGTAACGCTACTGGATTATACACTGAATTGACAATATTTCAACGGAACGGCCATTAAGCCTCAATAAAGCATGAACAAAGGCTTATTTTATAATGAAGAAAGAGTTAATAGAGAATGTTTAAATACTTTAATTCAGGGCTGTCCAAACTTTTTCCATCGAGGGCCACATATTGAAACATGGACCAAGCAGAGGGCCATAAATCAATCATGAAACATTGAAAAAAGCTGCATTTATCTGAAGTTTTAATCTATATTCAGTCTCAGTGCCTTAATATCAGGTTTGTATTGCACCAAAATGTTAGTTATTTAGGTTAGATTTGTAGAAAATCTGAAATTTGCTTTAAAAAGCATTTCCCAGGACAATGTGGGCCAATTCACCTGAAGCCTAAGGGCCAAGAAAAATTGGTTTGCGGGCCGCATTTGGCTCCCGGGCCTTAGTTTGAACATGCCTGCTTTAATTCAAACCATAACCCTATTTCCTTAATTAAGTAGTAAGCCTGAATCATTCTAAATTTTAACATTTTAACACAACTAAATCATTTATCCAGAGCTCAAATGAAGAGTTAATTTGCAAAAGAACGGAAATCTCTATTCTGAAAAGTATAGTTTTGTTGAGGGGATTTGCTCAAGGAAGGATGGAATAATATTTGTATTGCATTAATATAGATTTGGCATTTGAAAACGCTGCCAGAAAGAAGATTAAATTATAAGCTTTTGACACTGGCTGGGGTTTCATGAGCACTCAGAATGTTATAAGTTGAGTTGAACTGAGATGAATAAACGGATGATGAGTTATATCCTTTTGATTGTGGTCTTATTTCTCACTGGAACTTTTCATCTTAAAGATCCAGAAATCAGATAATGATCAGATTTTGGAGCAAAAGACTTTAAAAAAATTAATCAAAAACATCTTTAAATTCAAAAACGCAAATGAACACTTGAAATATATGATTGATTACTGCTCGTGACAACATGTAGTCTGATCTTTACTCAAAAAATAGACCAAAAATATAGCAGTATGCATTGCTTTTAAGCAGTGATGGAAAGAAACAAAGTCGAAAAGTAAAAGCACTGTACATAAGTAGACATTTTGTACAATTACTTTAAATACATCTGATTTATACATCTTTATTTTTAGCATGTTCAGGGTGACAGGTTTTCTAACTTAGTAACATATACAGAGAAAAATGACTAAAGGACCTGTTTTACTGCCATATATTTGTGTGTATTGCCTGTTGTGTGTTTTGTTTTTCTGTATTTTAACTTTTTGTTGTGAAGCACTTTCCCTGTAACAGGTGCTATTCAAATAAACTTTATTCACTAGGGGAAAACAACAATTATTCAGTCATTTTTGTGAACCCTAATTTGCACAATCTTGATCAAAATCACTACATTTGACACATCAAAAGGATATTTTCAATTGGGTACTTCAATACTTCTACTTTTTTTGTGCAATATACTTTCAATTTTACTTCAATGATATTTTTGCATCTGTTCTTTCACTTTCACAACAAAATGCAGTACTTCTTCCGCTACTGCTTTGAAATCCGTCCAAAACACTAAATTCACAAAAATATTTGTTCCAACCTAAACCCAGAAGAGGAAGTCGTATTAAGAACTTTCCATGTAACGTCTCAATAGGACGATATCGTTTCAGTGACACAAATGATTCCTTTTGCAGTCCTGACTACGCTAAGCCTCAAATCCAATAATACAAATCCAAGTTAGCCTAGTTTATTACCTAAAATTAAACACTTGCACCAGCCAGTGTAAAAAATTTGGATCGCACTCAGTAGAAATAGATGTCTCTACAGTAACACAGAGCAACTTGGAGGTGAGCCATGCGCCGCTCGCTGCTTCTACTCATTACGAGCTAATTATGAGCGCCGAATGCTCAGGAAATACAGCCTTAAGGCACGACATGCAGCGCCGCACGGGAGCCTCGGGGGAAATCTACTTCCTATTTACTCAGAACGAAGGGGAGGACGGACACCTATGTACAGTGAGCGTCAATTACTGCCTGTAATGTGGTGTTAAATTGGGCAGAACAAAAGTGAGTCAAATCAAGTCAATTAAGTGGTTAAATAAATGGGATGTGTTTCGTGTGTAGAATTCGTCACTGACAACTAACGAGGAAAAGTTGAAAGATGTACTTCAATAAATTACTCATTTATCATTATTTATGTAGCTATCAAAGTACTCAGCAAAGGTGTTGAAATACTGTATCCACTTTGTCTTAAAAGGACAAATATGATGCAAAATGTACTTTTTTGAGTTTTTAACATTGTTCCGTCATCAAAAACAAACCTGGATTTGCATTTATGTTGATTCACGTTTGCTTGATGAATGTTCAATTGAAAATGCTCTCCAACGCTGCGTTCTGAACTCCTTTGGTGTGACGTCATTTATCCCAGAATATGTTGCTGTTTTTAGTCCTTAAATCATCTCCAGACTCGCTCTGATCATTTCTTCCCTCTAATCACGATGACTACAGCGTCGTCAGATCCACTCTTTACTGCAAAGCATTGTGAGTATATATTAACATGTGTGTAATTGCCTCTACAGCCAGTAGATGGAGCCACAGCTAAGCCAAAATGGCACCTCCTAACGCAGTGATTAAGTTATATTTTTCCTTGTAAAAGCATTTTATTTTTAGTTTTAACATGACATGTCAAACTGAAGACACTCAAGAACAGGTTTAAAGACTAAAAACAATACAAAAAAAATGCATAATATTTGTCCTTTAAAAAGAACCTAAGATTGTTGATGTATCAAAAGTAGACAAAATGAACGTTATTGGAGAAATACTGTATTGTGTTGCAGTATTGGTCTGTTGTACCTCTACTTAAGCTTGTTACAACAGCAACTTTTGAAGGCTCAAATGTACTGGGAGATAAATACCAAAATAAATGATAACACTGAATCTTCACGGCACTGATGTAATAGCCCTTAAGAAGGATTTTCAGCAAATCCTTTTCAAAATGTGCAATACCATTAAAAAACGTGAGCTGGCAGGGAAGAGGGCCATCACCAAAAAATTGATGACACAGACTTAAAAACTGTTCTGACATAAATGTAGACATTAGAAAAATTGAAAAAAATATTTAACAAACTTAGGGACATTTTTGTTGATCCATATCTGCCGAAGTTTTCATTCTAAAATTTCACTTCCTGGTTGTATCATGACATCACACTCGCAAATTCTGCCACTGTTACCTGCAACCATGTTTTACACTGGGCCAAAACTCCTCTGACGTCACAGAAATGACTTTTTGACAAATAGAAAAGCTGTATTTTGTTGAATTCATGTTTATAGGGTCAGAAAAAAATGTGTTTCTTGAGTGCAAATTTTCTTCCTATTGTGATGTCATCATGTTTCGGAACTCTGCTTGACTTCCTGTCATTTTAAACATATTTTCCAACTTTTCTTCAAAAGCTAGTTCTTAATTGGTGTAAAACTATTATTTATATTTACAACTGGTATCACCCCACCAAATAAAGTCCAAACTAGGAACTCATAAAAACCTGTCATACACCCTTTAAGCCCCAAAACATATAGTTCCAGTGCAAATTTACTGAACAATGAGTCAATATAGGAATTATTATGCTTACTACTACTACTACTACTACAACTATCAGTACTGCTTGTGTTAATACTCTTACTTCTTTTTAAAATATGACACGTTCTACAACTGATACCAAAGTGTGTTTCTGGTCAAAAGTATCTGTACCTTATTTAGGGATAACTTGAGCAAATCACTAAAACTGTATTTAGACAAGTAACATTGTGTTTTCGAAATAAACAAAACTCAAAGCAGACAGACACTTTCCCGACTTTTTACCTTCAGTCAGGCTATACTTTGCAGTCTGTGATGAATTCTTTATGTATACCAATTTGGGAATGTATAAAGTATTAGAAGGTTCTGGGGGATTACGGTGAGAATATTTTATGAACGGCATCTAAATAATACATGTCCTTAGCCACGGGCAGATGTCTTAAACCGCAAAAATCAATGTCAAGTGAAAAGCAGCGTAGACGGGGAATATTTCTATCACTTTCAATTGCATCTTTTACTCCCTCCGCTGAGAAATGAGGAAAACTTTTGTTCTAATAAAAATGTTCATGACTTTTTTATTTACTGAATTGCATCAAGAAACTGCTGTATGGAATGAGACAGCAAAACTTGAGTGCGATTTTCTCAGAGGACTGCGCTGGCTCCAACAGCAACGCCAGTGTGTTTATGTCTGCTGGCACTCTGCATAGCTCCAGCTTCTGATAAGAACCTCGAACAACCCGCCTCAAAGTGGACGCCCGAACTTCATCACTTTAAATGCACTTTTCCAACAGAGCGGCGCGGGTCGAGTCAAGGTGAGGACGGGTTTACAGTCAAGGCGGGCGGTGAGGTTTTAATACAATTAGGATAAAAGTCATCACGGAGACAGTTTATGAAGCTACGTATTTACCTTTTGAGTTTGTGGGCATGGTGATGTTAATGATGTTAATAAACACATCAGTTATTTTCTATCCCATTCCTTTTAATGAGGCGGCAAAACGTTTTTGGACAGCGGAAAAAATTGTGTTTGATTGCGTTTGCCAATATAAGAGTCGATATCTGGCTGCTTGGAGATCCGATCTAATCCACTTTACTTTTATAGCATATTTTATAAACTGAAATGTTTACAAAGTGTTGGACAGAAGAAAAGAAATAAAATAAAAAATAATTTCAATTGCTACCAGTGCTCATAAAAATAATAAAAATACATAAAACACTAAAACTGTAAATAAATAGAGGAAGTTCACTAATCTAATTAAGATTAGTGGCATGGTGTTTGACTAAATATACCTAAAACTTCAATGTCAGCAGACTAAATATACCTAAAACTTCAATGTCAGCAGACTCTGTATTTCAACAGCAACATATTTAAACATCATATTTAAAGCTGGAGTACCTGATTCTCACGCTGCAAACAGGAAGTAGATATTTAAATGTGCCTAACTTGTCCCTCGCTTTCATAAAACCGTTGCCACCTTGTTAATTTCCACAATCATCAATGATTATGGTTTGAGCCAATCAGAGTGCTCGTACTTCCCGGTTGGCGAGAAATAAAATAGTTCATTTTTTATCTGCAGACAGTGCCACTTTCACAGTTTATTCTTCTAAATCACAAAAACAAGGCTAGCTTTAAAACAAATGTAATCCTTTGATTTTTAGCTTTAATGCTAATTTTACGAACTTTTAAGTCAGACACATCCAAACTATGACCCAAGGCGGCCCACTGATCAATTTTTCTTGGCCCTCAGGCTTCCAGGTGAATTGGCCCACGCTGTCCTGAGAATTACGAATTTCAAAATGTCTACAATTATTCACACGCTGCTATCTTGTGTCCGTTGTATTAGTTTACATGGAGCAGACGAGCTCAACAGAAAATAAGTTCTACTCGACTAAAAGGCCGTTTTCAGGCCGCCCAGGAAATCGGTGCGTTGTTGACTTGTTGTTGCTCGTGTTCATTAAACATTTTACACAAATCAACCTACTTTATGTAACATTTTAGCGGCAAGACTTTTCCCTTTTTGTCATTAGCTTTAACAGAGTTCTCGTCAAACGGAAGTGTGTTTACAACAGAAGTGCGTATCTGGCAAAAAGTGGGCGGGGCAGAATAAGGTGAATAACCCAGATGAAAAACATTATGGTGCGACACAGACCTGATGTTAAGGCATTGGGATGTGAATTTAGCTGTGGTGGTACTTAAAACATCAGGTAAATACAACTTTTTTGAACGTTTCATGATTGATTCGTCGCCCTCCGCTCGGTCTATATTTCAATATGTGGCCCTTGATGGAAACACCGCTGCTTTAAATCAGTAGTTAAACGCTACTTCGAGTGATAATGTTTTCTAACAAGGCTCTGATGTTACTCGAACGTGTGAGTACTTTTCAGTCGCCAAAAGAGCCTTGCTTTGAAAACTTTCCCGTTGAAAATTCAGTAGCAGTGACCTTCGGACTCAATTTGAAAATGTACTTCTTTAACAGACTTTGGATTGAATGGGACTTAAATGCTGGACAGTTTATGGTGTGAGATTTTCATTTTTCTACGCTATGATCATCTCTGTCATGTTCGAGTTTTATGTTTTGTTTTAAAAATTCAAAAACTGAAAAAGAAAAAAAATCATTAGCAGCTCTCTGTTTACAAACACTGGAAGGGTCTATGTTGAGATGGGCCAAAGCTTTGGCGGTTTGAGATGTGTTCAAGGGCTTCTGAATCAAAAACATGTCTGAAAAGCCGTGTCGGTAACAGATGAGTATCATTGTATACCCAGCCTGTTCTGCCATTTCAAAAACATTTCGCTCTCCGAGGCTATTCTTAATGCGTCTGATGCTTTGAATTCTCTCTCCCAAAATGATGTCATTATGTCTCACTTGTATGATGTGGTTGTTTATGCAGAGGGCCTCTTAAACCGCTGCCCCAATCCCAGTGGTAATATGGCTTAAGTGCAGAGGGGAATGAGATTGAGATTTGGTGTTTTGGTCAAGTGGGCACCCATCCCCCTAAAAATGAACTCATGGTCCCGCGGGTGACTCAGAGTGGGTCAGTCCTTTGTCCTTCAGTTATGGATTATTGCAAAGAAGGGGGGACATGAGGGGGGCGTGCGAGGGGCCGCGGCGAACGATACTCTTATTGATTTAGCGGGCACGGCGGGGGTCCCTCAGACAATAACAGTTTATGGGCTGCGGGGAGATTATAAAAATCCCGACACATTTGAGCGCGCCCGTTTTTCGGCTGTTTATCTCGGTTTGCGGCTGAAGAAAGAACCTGAGGGCAGGAGGATGAGCTCACTGAGGCATGCTGGGATATCAATTTAAAGTTAAGTCTGTGTTTTTAGTTGTCAAACTCTTTATCTTTCATCTTTGTCCGACGAAGAGTGGTCTTGCACGGGCACTTATTACGAAGATGGATGCCGCGATAGCTCCGCAAATGGTTTAATGTTTCACAATAACTTACATCTCGAGGCTCCAACTGCACAACAAATTATAGTTACTTTGATTTGTAGAAGTGTGTTGCAAAGCAGCTGGGGATTATTTATTACTGATATTATCCAGATCACTGTCTAGATATGTGCTTTGTGCCATGATTGATACTGCATGAAGATTCTTCAATTTATAGGCAAACAAAATATATTTAGATAATGGCTTCAGCTTTAGTGACGCTCTGCCTTTTCAAGTAAAGCACTGATTATCCGTAAACAAGACGTGTGCTTTTGTCTGTAGTTCCAAGACACCCGTGGATCATTATTTGTATTTTCAAAAATATATAAATAAAAAAAAAATAATAATGTTGATCTAAAATGACTATATAAAAGAAACTAGTCCGCTGACTGCCGGTTAAAAACTGCAACACTTTTTTATAGTATGCCGTCACAACAACAAACCTCTTCCGGGCCACGCTGATGTCCCTAACTATGGATGGATAGTTGTAGTTAACAGTAGTGAGCAAGATATTTTAATAATTTAAGGGAAACTGAGCAAGTACAGAGCAGTGGGCATGTGTGAGAGGTAGGGGAAAACGGGAATTTTCAGTATAATACCGTCTTGAATGTAAGAGAATAAAGATTACTCAAACATGGATGAGGCATTTACTACTAATACAACTTTGAGTTTGCAAATGTGAACTGAAAACAAAGTCAATTTTTAATAATACGTCTCCTTTAAATTTCAAATCATAAAAAACAGGACAACTTCAATTTACAGCGATTCACTCAGTTATCTAAATATGCATCGCACTGAGTTTAAAAGCGCTTTTCACAACTCTCTGACCCCAGAGTGAGTTGTGCAGCCACAGTAATGCTAACAGACATGCGGAGAATTAATGTTATATAAGGTTAAGCTTCAGAGAAAGTACTGTGGTCTCATTTTCACACTTCTGCAATATACTATCTGTGCTGGGAAAAACAGATTTTTCGTTTACATAAAAAAATGGGTACAGCCCCTTTAAGTTGTGTATTATGTCTGTATCATTTAAATTAAGATAGTCTTAGTTTTGATTGTTTGGCGTGGTAACTATTTCGCTTTGCAAGATTGCGGTAAAGCCTTGGTGGAGATCATACTTCACTGATTATTGTAAACACGTGAATTGCGTTTGTTAAATTTCAATCAACAATAGCTTTAGCTGACCTCAAACCGACTATAGCTAGAATATTTTCCTAATCGCAAAAGCAGGTTGTTTATTCGGCCTCATTTACCCATTCCCAGTGTTATGTAACTCCGTCTCAAAAATAAATCCACAATTAAATTTATTCTTGGGTACAATTTTCCTTTCCTTCACCCATGACATCACCGAGGGCTCAATCCAGTCGAAACAAAATGTGCCGTCTCGAGTAGCGTCGCACTCTACTACTACACAGATAGATACCGTCTGTGTATTTGCCAGTAAAGTCTGACAGACAGAGAAGTAGAGCATGTGAGCCAAAGCTGACACCTCCATTTTTCTCTCGCTGAATGCCACTCCGCCGAGAGACAACCATCTGCAATCCGTCCCAGCTTCTGCGATTAGATCATTCGTCTCGACCCGGTTTAAAACGACTCACACTTGCCACATGCCCCGAAACCTTGGGGAGTAAAAAATGGCAATCCATACAGTAAAGATGAGGAAGTCAATACGGTTGTAACCTGCAGAGGGCTGTAATCATCGCCTGGTTGCCTTTGCCAATTCCATGTACTTTAAAGGATACACATTGGGTGGAATTTACTGTTTTGAGCTCACAAAAACACAACACAAATTTCCCCAATTTGTGACGTCAAAGGTAGAAATGTGGAAATCTCTTGCGCTGTTTTTAAATCCATAAATCCTCGCCGGACTCGTTGTGAGCATTTTTGCCATCAAACTATGTCCAATACATAGACTGTAGATCAGTGGACTAAGGGATTGTGACGTCACCCATAGCGTTTGCCTCCAGCCAAATGAAGCCCATCGCGGCTAGCAGTTATAGCGGCTAAAGCGGAGCCAGACTCCATATTTGGAAATCCGAGTGCGTATCGTGGCAACCACACGGACTAATCAGGAGCGCGGTTGCTAACGGTATCCGCCCCTCGGTGAGAGGAGACGGCGGCAACGTGCGGCGCTAGCTGTCAATCAAACCTGTTGCTAACACGAGCGAAAACGGCCCCTGGAAAAGGAAGCACCTGATTGGTCAGTTATTATTGCTAATAACTTGATTTATGAACAACCTAACGAAAAAAAAACACCTGATTCATGTAGAGTGTGTCAAAACAGACGTTTTAGTTTCAAGATGGTGAGCTTGACAGAAACAGTTACAGAGTAAAGGGCACCAGTGTCCCAATAGAAAGTGAATGGCAGCTCGGCTTTATGGAGCCAGGAGCGCCTCCATAGCTGCTTCCTATTTGGAACGCGGCGGCTAGCATGCTAACATGGTCCACTGATATCTACAGTCTATGGTCCAATACAACTGAGTGCTAACGTTAGCACCCCCCCCTCCCCATGGCAATTCCGTCTGCTGCCAGTAGAATCTCTGAAGATGCCAAAGCAAAGGTACCATGTTAAAAGATCAAAACAATACAAACAATACATAATGTTTCTCTTTTAAGGTGCACTATGTAACTTTTTCAGGTGCTTGTCTCCATGGTGATATTATTGCTGTATTGCTATATCAAACATATCTATTTTGCCTTTTTCCCCCCAATTACAGGTGATTTTAATTGCTAAAAACAACTAGTAAAACATGCATTCTTACTGTGAGCGGGGACGCCTCTCCACAGATCTGACCTGTAACATGGCCTGGTGTCATCACCTGCATAGATAAGTTTAATGCCACACTGTTGAAAATTCCAGGCAAGGCAATAGCATCTCCATGGAGACAAGCAGGTGGCGTACACTCCACCAGAAATGTTACAAAGTGCACCTTTAACTCCACTGTTTTACAATAGTTTGACTTGCACCTGCTGAGATAGAGCCGCGGGAGAAATAGTACAATGGAATAGTGAAAGGGTAAATTTATCCGCTCAACACAACTTCAAAGGGCATTCCTGGCTAGTTTTCTTTTTTTGTTGGACATTGATATGACGACCTGTCGGGGGCGTCGCATTTCAGTTTTTGTATCTTCAAAGGGTCGTCATCAGAATTCGCAGGGAGGCATTATTGTCCCAAGCAGAGATGGGGATGAGCTCGAAACAGGATCAAGGCAGAGTTTGACAAGCGCAAGCGGCCGATATCATGACACGACGAGGTGGCGATTCGTTTTTTTGGGGGGCCGCCATGAAATTTCCTGTCACTAGAACGTCATTGTGTGGAGATTTTCCCTTTCATTTGCGGCGCCGATAAGCTAAGGTGCGGAGGGATTTGCGACAAGGAATGCATTTAGCTAAAAAGATGTCGTTGGATAATTTCTGGAACGCCACGGAGCAAAAGGAATTCCGAGATGAAAGGAAACGGCGAGGAAACTGGTGGAATTTAATAGGACTCCCAAGACGCCCCCCACATCCATCCCAGAGTTAGATCAAAACCACAGAGCAAGAGACTAGAGAAGACACGAAGGACTAGCAGAGCGACATAAACAAAAACAGAAATAACATAGAGTATGCATGGACGTATAAAAGAGCAGACTGGAGGAAAATCAAAGCGAATTGAAGACATGAAGGTGGGTGGCATGAGCGAACGGAGCAGAGGCAGGTGGAGAGGAACGCTATTGATCGCAGTTTGTTTGGACTTCATAACGGTTAAGAAACTGAAAGGCGAAAGTAGCAAAGGTGTCAGACCACCGACAAAGACAGTTGCGAGAAAGTTGGTTCACAAACAACATCAAAAGTCTTGTAATTCTATCTCTGGGCGTTTCATTCTGCGCCAAAAGTCGTGACGAAGAAGGCGAACTGGGAGCTCGCTTTTAAAAGAGCATTATGTAACTTTT
This sequence comes from Rhinogobius similis, assembly GCA_019453435.1. NCBI lineage: Eukaryota > Metazoa > Chordata > Actinopteri > Gobiiformes > Gobiidae > Rhinogobius > Rhinogobius similis. The sequence continues at coordinate 20,515,869 of CM033636.1, forward strand.
CTGGTGGAGAGTCCAATTACAATTTTAACAATGCCTCAGCGTTTTAGAGCGGTGCAATTACGACGACTACCGTTTTTTTGTCACTTTGCGAGGACTGAAGCTGAGAAGGGAAAATTCACTCAAAAAAAAACGTCATTTGTTCAAAAATAGCACTTGGAAAGGCAACAGATGGGAGTGTCTGGTCTTACATAACAAGCGATGTGCCTGAACCCAGCGGCCTGTGTCTTAAACGAATCTTTACGAAGGTAGATTCTCCACAGGTCACTGACTGATGCTCACGCGGCCTCACTGAATCATTCAACTCTCTGTTTCGCACTCTCTTCTCTTCCCTTTATCTCTCTCTTATCTATCTGTCTCTTTTCAACCTTCTTCCCCTCTCCTTCTCTTTCTGCCTTTCTAATTTCCCTTTTTCCCACTCTCTCCTTCTCTTTCTCTCCACCTTCCCTCTCTTCTTTTCTTTAACTCTCTCCCCATCGCTTCCTCCCTTTCTCCCTCTCTTTCTCTCCCTTCTACCCTCTACTTTCTCTCCATCCCTCTCAATCTCTCTATTATTCCATCTCCCTCTTTACAGCTACGTCTCCCACCCACTCTCTTTCTCTTGCTCACTTTAATCTTTCCTCCGTCTCCCCCCTGCTGCTCTCTATCCCTGACTCAGTTTCCCCTTTTTCTTCCCATCCCCTCTCTCTCTCCATCTCTTCCTCATCCTTCTCTCCCTCTCTAAACCTCTCCCTGTCTCCTTTCCTCTGCCCCTCTACCTCTCTCTCCCCTTCTCTACCCATCTAACCTTCTCTTTTTCTCTCTCTCTCTATCCTTTAATGTTTCCTTCTTACTCATTTTCTCTTGCTTTCTACTCTCCCTCTCCCTTTTCACACTCTCCTCCTTTCTCCCCCTCTCTCCCTCACTGTCTTTCCCCCTCTCTAACCCTCTTCCCCATCTCTCATTTTCTCGCTCTCTCTAACCCTTTCCATCCTTCGTATATACACTTCCCGGTGAATGGCGGAGAAAAGGACAACCACGTGAGACACAGAGACAAAACGAGACGACAATGTCAGACTGAATTTGTTTGGAGAATTCACAGAGATGACAGTGGAGACACAGACTGATACAAACGTAACGTGATTAGTACAGGCAGGGCAAATAGACAGTTATTGTAGTGAAAGTATATTTGTGTCACTGTACCTGGGAGTCTGAGATTTCCGAGGGCTTCTCTGTGAGACTGCTGCTTTCTGCCGGGATAAGATCGTTGTATTTTGTGCTAACGTCTTCATCCGAATAGTGGAGGCTGCCGGGGCTCGGTCTTGGAGGTGACCTGGTCAGAAAAAAGCAATATTTTTACATCAGTTTTATCATATTTTACGACACATTTTTTATTAAGATTACCTGCCTATGACAACTCCTGTTTCAGCTCGATCTCAATCATCAAAATGAGTTATTTTCGACTTAAAAATTTAACTTTTCTGGCGTTCCACATATCTATCTATCTTTAAGTATCTATTTATACAACTAGGCAAGGTATTTCTTAGTGATAAAAACATACTTAAACACAACTATGAGAACAAAATATTCACTTGTTTTGTTTTATTTTCACACCTGATCAACAAGAATCTCGATTAAACAAGGCAAACTACTAACCTCTTCTGACATTATAGGCCTGTTTGAATCAGAAAACTTGAAATTATAAATGTCTGCACTGAACTAAAATGCCTCGAAAAACAGCGAAACAATAAAACAAATCACTTTTACTACAAGTCAAAAATGAGCGTTATTATTTTTCTATTTTTCTGGACAAGTCATATCCACTCTGACCGGCGTTCAAAGTGGTTAGAAGTGTGAAGCAATAACAAAGAACATGATTTCCAACAAACTTTTTATGATTTGCTCGAGGCGAAAACATTTATTTTTTATTATATCAGTAAACACAAACTGTACACAAGCCAAACTGGTTATTTTCAGAGATTAAAAAATGTATTTGAGAGATTTAAACCAAACGTATTGATGTGTTTCTGACTCAGAGTCGACACCAGCTTAGACTTGAAATTATGCTTGAAATATTGCTCATATTTACGAAATTTTGGTCATTTACTGTTAAATATTGCTCAACTTGCACATCGAGTCATGAGAAAGACAGTTACAGTTCGCATTTTGAAAGAATGAGGATGTGATGAAATATAGTAACGGACTAAATAAAACTTGTAAACATAACCTTTAGTGCTGTTGGGCAGGTCACTAGTTTAAATCTGTTGAAAATATTAGGTGAAAAGTTTCACGATGAACTCGGGAAATTCAAAAACAGATTGGGGCAAAACAACCACAAGTATCATTCCTAAAGCGTAATTATTTGCTGCTTGGCCCCAGGAAATCCAAGTAGCCTTAAGATACAGCTACCAAATCCCACAACAGGAAAGGCTTGAATATCTGCAATCGCTTCTCCCTCCGTTTGAGAAAAATCTTTATTTAATTATGCACCCCACATGTAGTTAAAATTCCCTTTAACCTCCTGTAGAGATTTAGCTAATTTGTGAAGGGATTCTGAGTCTTAACCCTTAGTGAGACTCGATGCTCCAACACATTTTTCCTCGCTTTCATGTTTGCATGTATTACTGTCCGTGTGTACCAATGTGACCACACAGGAACCACGGGACACTCATGAGATGCTCGCAGCCTACAGCCAATGGAAGCTAATATGAATAATTCTTCCTCATTCAAAGCTCATTGTGGGCAGAGGAATGTCAAACCGCGGTGCCCACGTGACTAAATTATAATCTGTGGTACTATTCTATCAGTCAATATACAGGCGAAGCCCTGAGCCGAGCTGCTGTTAATGAAATCACAGAGGAGTAAAGTCGGCCGGGGTAAGAGCGGTGATAAAATATGTCAATCAGAAGCCAGAGTATGTGGCAGGGTTGTAGTAAATCTTGATTTTTTTTTGAGTCCAAGTCATGCTCATTGTTTAAATCCTTGGAGCGAGTTGAGGCAAAAGTAAGTCCTTAGCTCTTACTGTTCAAGTTCAAGTCCAAGTCTAAATTCTTAAAGTTCAATTTTGAGTCTTACTGTTCAAGTTCAAGTCCAAGTCTAAATTCTTAAAGTTCAATTTTGAGTCTTACTGTTCAAGTTCAAGTCCAAGTCTAAATTCTTAAAGTTCAATTTTGAGTCTTATTTCTCTTTTTGCAAGTCCAAGTGCAAATCTCCATTGTTCAGATACAAATGGTTCTGTATGATCCCGAGTCAAAGCCCAAGCTCAAGCTCATATCCAAATCCAATTCTGAGCCAAAGGACAACCCCAAATCCCCATTGATCAAGTCCAAGTCCCAGTGCGAGTCCAAGTCAAGTCAAAGTCCAACCCCAACTTAAAATATTCAATCACTTTTATAAAGTTGGGTTGGCATTACAAGGACTTGAGCGATGTAGCTAGTCAAGTCGGAGCAAGGCCGGCCCGAGGCATAAACAAACTAAGCACAACACTGGAGCCACGTGACTGGAGCTTTTCAAATCCGAAATAATCAACATGTAAAAGCTGATAAATAAGACTCCGAGTCACTTTTTCTCCCACATTTCCTGATAATAATAATTTGCACTGGATTAAGACAGCGCCTGAGTCTTTATTTCATTATGCCTAGTCCAAGTTCGAGTCTAAGCCTGAACCTCAAATGGAGTCTGGAGTCATTACACACTGAAACTCAGCAGTTTGAGTCGAGTCCCAGTTCATTAGTCACATCTCCGGAGTGTGGACTGAGTGGTTATTTGGTTATCGGCAAAACTGAACAAGAGTCAAATTTGAGACTTTAAAGTTGAGGGGTAAATTCTGTGTATTTGAAAAAGAAATTATACTATATCTATCTATGTAGACTGTATGTTACTGACCCCTTGTGGTTGGAGTTAGTATCTTATATCAGGTTGGATCGTGCTGTTCTGAATATAGGTTTTTAGAGATTAGTTAGTAGCAGTTCATATTTTTAAGGTATTTTGAAAAAAGACTAAGCAATAAACCAATTAAACCCATGTCGAATAAAAATAAAATCTGTAAGAATTTGGGTCAAACTGTGCTGTGAGTGAGAAGAAGGCTTCTCTGTAAAAGTTCCACAGAAAAGGGATTAATAACTCATTATACAATCATTTATCTACTCAGCATTTGAATAACATCACATAAAAAGAGGAAACACTGGCGCAGACAAACTAAACAAAAACGTGGCGTGAAATTGCTAGCCATATCCACAAAAAAACCCAAGCTAAAATGTGTTAATTCAGAAAACATGTGCAATGAAATCCTGCTGTCCAAAAATGGCGCTCGGTGGCCAGCAGTGCTTTGTGTAAATACGAGGCAGGGTTGTCCTTTTCGCTTGAGCTCTTCCGTTCTTTCCGCTGTTCCCGGTCGGCCTAAATAAACCCCCATCTGTTTCTGCTGATTGGCGCCGGTTTGGCCGCGCAGACCGGGACAACCGCTCTCCGGCCCACCGTCCAGTACGGGCCACCGTTTCTGCCAGTGGAGTCTTAACTGCAGCTTTTCACCACACCGCATTTGCATAAGCATTTCAGTACAGTACAGTGTGTCTCAAAATGCTGTGGGTACATTCCAGACTGTTTTTTTTTCCTTTTAGGGGCTGGAAAAAACGAAAACGTCCTTAGGGAAATCAGGAAGTTTGCTGTAATTCAATTAGGCTACAACAAGCAGGATTCAGCCTAATTGACTTGAGTGAAAATTAGAACAGACGATCATTAAAAAGATTATGCCGATTTATGGGTTCATAATCACGTCGGAATTTCAATGGGAAATTTACATGTAAAAAGACCGCTGCCGGGCTTGCGTTGAGCTTGGTGCAGTTAGACGTGAAAAAGGGTGCATTCAAAAGACATCACATCGTTTAAAATTGAGCTCAAGGGCAGGTCAGAATTCTAAAGGAAAAAATGGATTTTACTGTCAAATAGCAGATGTTTTGGCCTGGTTTATGCCTAATATCTCCGGAATGACTTGCCTTATCCACATGAAACAAAAACTGCCGCAAAAGTCAATGCAAGTCTTTGCCAACAGAAACAAACTAAGGTGAAAATTGGTGGTATAATTCAAACACAAGCTTGCGATAAGTTTAAAATGGCAAGTTTGCGGATATACTTCATGCTTAACTGGAAACGCACCAGTTGGAAGTAAAAGTCAGCATATCAGCTTGAAAATTTGAGCTATGGGCCATTGCGGATATGATATCTGATTTAATTTACATGCAATTTCATTTAACATTCATTCAGGCTGCACAGAAACATCACCAACGCACGCCCTTAAGAATGAAATGCATACTTTATAGAGACTAATTGTGTTGGATGAAACTACGCATGCAAAACTTCAAGCTTTAAATATTAATGTTAAATATTACATTCCATCTCCTCCTTTCTTTCCGTACCAGCAAGTATTGACGTTCGCAAAACATCCATAAGTTCACGAGTGCAATTTTTGTTGGCTTCATAAAAATGTGAAAATTGACACGGACAAGTCTCTGGAGATGCCACTTTTCACTGATGCAATCCCGCTCCGCAAGCTTCACAGCGTGTTTTAGCACAAGCCAGAGATTTAGCTCTTTGCCTATTCCCGAAAGGACTCTCCATCGTAACCTCTGCAGTCCTCGCACCAAGCACCACTTATCAAAACCAAACAACGCGGGGCTTTTTTACGAGCCCACTGGGACGTTCTGGTTTAAACAACATGCATGAACTTTGGACCGCTTTGGCCCCATATCGTTGACTCTTGAGCATGTTTGAGGGTGTTGTGAATTATTTATTCGTGATCGGGCTTGGGCTATAGAGTGCACTCGATCCTGCTGTGGTTAAATACACTTGGCTACAACGCTATAGCATAAACATTGTTACTCTCTATTACTGGTTGGATCACTGGGGACAGTCGAGAGCCCTGTTTATTAAAGGCACTGTAAATCAGATTAAACGCACTGAAAGGAGTCAATCCATAGTTAAGAGTTTACATGATGTCAATTCTGATGAACATACACAGGAACAAGTTGAATACTGCAATAATATATCGGTTTGATGTTTGTCTTTTGAAATTTCAGCTAAAAAGAGCAGTATGTTACTTATTTTGATCTGCACTTCACATCATACTTCTCTATGTACTGGCAACTGTGGAATGATGTGGACTTCAGGCAAGTGTATATGCCCCACAATGCATTTCACTGTAATGTTTTGAAACAGAACGGCATATGTGAGTACCTTAGCAATTTAGCGGCGAGTACTAAGGGCATACAATGGAAAGAAATGCCTTAAAGTGCGTATGACAGGTTTTTATGATTTTCTAATTTTGACTTTATTCAGTGTATTAATACAGTGTGTGAATATAAATGACAGTTTTACATCAATCAGGTCGCTGTTTGTGGAGAAAAGTTGAAAAATATGTTGAAAATTACAGGAATTAAACAAACCGATGACATCACGCTGGGGAGACAAAGGTTATACATAATTTACACAAAATAAAATACTTTTTTGACCACTAACCACTAAATAAATAAGTTCAAATATGTATTTATTTGTCAGGTAAAATAATTGATGACATTAGATGATTTTTAGCCCAGTTTACAGTGTGGTTGCTATGGTGATTTCCTAGTGTGATGTCATTATTTACAACCAGGAAGTGAAATTAAAACGTATAAAACTGCTAAACCAGGATAACATTTGTAAAGAATTTTAGCAAAACTTGAAATATATTTATCTTAACCGTGTTTTAGTAAAATAAGTACTTCAACCTGTCATGGGCCCTTTAAAGATTAAAACTGATCATATTTTAGATAAATGTACAGACTGTTCAGGTAACAACATTTTAAAAAAAGTTAAACACTGCTCTTATTTATTTATGTCCAATTCAGCAAATTGAACTGTAGTTTAGCAACACCACTATTGCACCTTTAAAGTCTGATCTAGGATTACTATTTAAAGCTAGTTGATTTTAAAATACATTAATTTATTAAAAATACAGCACCATAAATTTCTTTAGAACCAGCACAACACCAGCTGACTGTGTGGAATGTATAAGAAACTAAGATAAGCGTTACTTACAAGATGAGATTTAATATGCATTTACGTCAGCGTTAATCTATTAAAGTGCGGCACGTTTTTGGCGTAATAACAGAATTTAAACATCCCTGGTACAAGATCTCTCCGCCCTTTACAGCTCGACCTACTTCCAGATAATGCACCATCTTTGCTCACACCAAAACACAAGTTGCCTCAAAATATGTCCCTCCTTTTACCCTTGCTGTATTGCACACTATTTGACCCCGATATGGTGCTAATCTCTTTCCAAATTCCCCCATAAACGGCATTAGCTTTCTCTGTCAGACACAGGTCGGGATTAGCGCTCCGTACAGTGGGATGGTGGAGCTGTTTGATTTCTGATCCCGTCTAAGGCCCCAGACTTTATCCTGTCTTTTGTATGGGGCGTCTGGAGACCGGGGTGCTGTATTAATGTCTAATCGCAGGCTCAGGTGTGGGGATTTCTGTGTCTCTCGTGTCTCCACTGTGCGGCGGAGTTCAAAGAGAGAAGATTTGAAAAGGTACATTTGTGCATTCTTTCACTCCCCCTTCTCTATCTCGAGCCATTCCTTCAGAGTTGATGCATAATTGGAAGCTGCCTGGAAGCCCCTCAAAGCCCAGAGACAACTTTGATCAGCTCAAGGGCATGTTCAGAAGAGATTAAGATTGTTTATTATCTCTGATGGACGAAATGTTTGTTAAACTATATATTCTGTGAAAGTAAAACTGTTTAAATGTGTGCTATGTAGCTTTTCTGGAGATGTTATTGCTTGGCCTGGATTGTTCCACAGAATGGCATTTAACTTTCAGGAAGATGCAGTTCACACAGTTTGAATGCATTTACTTTAAGGTGTTTATTTGAAGTCAATAGAGCTGCATGATTTGGGAAAAATCTATTCTGACAAATATTGGAAGCGCAATTCGATTTTTAATAGGATTCAATGTTCAGAAGAATTGACAAAAACTGTAGTCTTTGCGTCCATTCAAATTCCGATCCAATTTTTGATTCAATTGCAATCGTGGAGCCCCTAGCAGCAAACGTTATACTATCTCCATGGAGACAAGCACTGACACCTCCTAGAAAAGTTACACAGATGCAACTGTATTAAATGTATTGCCAAATATATAGATATATTTTTGCTACAAATACGATTAATTATGATGAGTAAAGAGAGAAATAATACAGGAAATAATGGCACATCTAAAAAAATGTAATCAAATCTAATTAAATCTCAAGGTATAAAAGCCAACGTTCATGTCCCATTTAGTTCAAAGGGTGTTAAACAAGTCCATTCTATTTATTTTCCCTATTTTGCGAATGTCAAATGCATTATAATTTGTGTCCAGTCCAATTGTTGGTTTTGTTTGTGTCATCTATTTCTTTGTGACGGCCTTCTTGCACTGCGCCAACAGTTTGCTCCAAAAGTATCCATTTATTGTGTCCACTGCAGGAGTTGGAGGCCCAAATACATGGTTCTGAAATCGAGTGAGATACATGATAATACACATGATAATAATGGGCCGCTAATTAATTATTATTAATACACTAAAATCCTATAAGACTACTACAACTTTTGCCGTTTTAATTCTAATACTTCTATAATATACTACCATTGCGGCTCTTACTGGTCTGAATTGATGAAGTGTGTCCTACTCACAATTTTGTTATTATTCCGACAAATGTTTAACAGTCATTTTCTCATCAACAACGAATAAAACAGTACTTCTAAACTAAGTACTCAAATATCTGCAACTCAAATTGCCTAAAACTAGCTAATCAACTACAATAAAATGCGCTAGCTCGTCCAATGTTTAAAAGGACTTTTACTTTAATAATCAAACAGAGTGCCTCGGAGCTTGTTGACTGCTTTTTAACATTTGCCAAAGTGAGTTTTTATATTTCAAGCATGATCGCTTTTATTGCTAGCTGTTGAGCCTTGTCCTTGATGAGCACCTGTTTCAGATGTTTTCCCACCAAGAATATCTCCAACTTCTCCGTGTTTTAAAACAAAAAAGGTATCAGCTAGTATTTTTGAGAGAATTACTGGGTTCTTTTTCATGGCAGGAAGGACATATCTGATGGAAAAAAAAATCTGCCAAATCCACCCCTTACAAAAAAGAACTTAAGACAACATCAAAGTGCACCTGCCTCAAAAACCCTTACTTTTCTGTGATCCATATCGATGTGTTATACGTCCCTGATGACAAACCATTCGTCGGGCTTCAGAACTCACTCGAAATCCCGCTTTCTACAAAGGTACACTTCATTTAAAGGCAAAGTAATGGCTGCAAACTTGGACTGAATTCACATGAGTCAGCCTGCTCCTCTCAGGTGTCAGTCAAAGTGATTGGTTTAACACGCTGCTCGCATGTCTCCGAGCTGCACATTCACCAAATACAGAAGCTCATTAAAAAGGATTCACCACTAAGTCGACTTATAGACTACTTTTAAATAGTGGTAAAAACATTCCCGGGATGACAATGTTGCTGTTGCTGTTAATGCTTTGAGGTATGAAGTAAAGTTTCCCTCGAAAACACAATTATAGCGGCGTATTGCTTTTTAATTTAAATTTCAAACTCAGCCCGTAGTCTGTTTGCGAGTTGTTGTTTTGAGTCGTTTTGTGTAGTAATGGGATTTTCAGTCTTTGATGGGAGACGAGTCTTCGGGATCCTTTTATTTCAAAGAGTTTTTCGAAAGACAGCCTTAACTGTACTTATATTAATAACAATTGTATTTCAGCATTTCATTTTAAGACGTTACCTTGATAACTCAATTTATCCAAGAAGTGAGAAGAATGGTCAGGGCTTAAATTTTGATTAGGGCTGCCACGAACAACTATTTTTGTAGTTGACTAGTTTTTTGATTCGTTAAAAACATTTATTTTGTAGGAAATGGAGTTTTTTTGTATGCATTTCTTACTAAATAAAGGCTCAGCTGAAGATGGTGACTGAAGCAACATTTACGATTTGTTGTTATTATTTTCAACATACTGATTTAAAGGTGCTGTACCTGATTTTTACTGTTTTGAAACGTGAAACTAGTTCATGTACCAGTTCTTTTGCATGTACTCAAGTAAAATCTATGTTGCCCCAGCACAAATATATGGTAAAAACTGGGTGAAAATGAGACCTAGGTTATTCTACGAGAAGCAGGAAGTCTGTTGTTAGCATGCTATTGTTTGTTAGCTTTACCTGGAACGGCAAAGTTTGTTCTGGGCTCGTGGAAAGTGCCCGTATACTCATTGTGGTGAATTTTTAGGATGCTGGGACTGCATTAGGAAAGTGAAAGATACATGTGATTGCTATAAAGACTGGTCACACAAACAAACTAGTTATGTTTTTCACGTTTCAAAGCCGTAAAAATCAGGTGTAGTACCTTTAATAATGCCGCTGTCTTGTTAAAAAGGTATTTTGGCATGTGTTTTATGGTAATATCGAGCTCGGGATCGTGACATCACACATTATCCCAGTGTTAAATCAATGGAAATTTTAAGATACTAAATACTAAACTTAACGTTACTTCAAAAGTATTCTAACACTATATATTGCTAAATGTATTTATCAGAAGTGCAGCAATTTATCAGGTTCTTCCATGGGTTTTTTGTTCGCTTTTTTACATTGTTTTGACAAATGTTTTTCTATGTAAGTTTAGCACGCCGACAGCAAACATCGCCAATTTCCATGGTAACGGCATGTTTTTAATGTTCTATCCAGAGCTCTATACTGTAGTCCAGAAAACAATCATCTAAAGAAATTGTAACTGTTGTATTCTCTTAAAATAATGTGTCAATAAGTACAAATATCTTCTTGTGTATTTAAATCTGCTACTCTCTGCCGTTAAATTCTATCATAAAGAAGTGAGGTTTAGAGATGTCTTGGGTTGAATTGCGGTTTCACAATAAACACAATGTAGGAGAAATGTCTATATGTGTAACAAATGATCAATAAAAACAGATAAAAGTCTAATACATATTTTTTAAACTTAACTAGAACCTTCTGTCATGATTGGTAAAGCCCCAAAATCATCTCCCACTGTTTTTTCTTTTGTGCACTGACCTGGTGTAGACGCCGTTCTTTCGACAGAAGGAGTTTTTGACGGACAGGCGGCGGTTGTTGAGCTCGAGCGCGGGGAAGCGTCCCTCGTCAAGGCTCACCATGTCGCCGTGGGTCAGAGCGTTACAGTTGGAGTTGTTTCCTGGACACACGTACAGAGACACTGTGTCACCACAGCCGGCACACAGGTGTACACAGGGTTAGAGGCGAGCACCGAAAAGAGGTACAGGTTAGGACATTTGTGAGCACAATAATAACACATGTTCAGAACCAAATAACAGGGCAAACCTATCCTGTTGCAGCACAATTAGGGTGCTACAGTATATCCATCACATCAAACTTGGAACTAAAGCAGGACTAAACCCGAAATTAAATCTGGTCTAGCTCAAGACAAAACCCAAAAAGTCCATGTAAGGACAAAAATTGGCTTAATTTAGGACCAAATAAGAGTGAATGCACAGTTAAATATGAAACTTATAGTAGAGGGATGTGCACCAGCTTGCTTTGTCTGGAATGTTCCACAGTTGGACTTTAAAGGGCCTGTACCTGTTTTTTAGTTACTCTAGTTAAGATAAATTTTCTTTACATTACACATTGTTTAATAGAAGCATCTTCCTAGAAAGATATTGGATTTGTAATGTATAATCTGTGCATATTATAAACACACTTTGTTAAGGAAATACTAGTGCAGAAGTGTTTGCCAGGGTCACCTCATTTCAACCAATCAGGCACATTGTACACTATGGATCATGGGAAAATAACCTGACACTATCCCAAACGTGTGATTCTCTGTCATGGTGCAGTTTCAGAGTTAGAGGAACTATATGGAAACAACTGCATCAGACTATTCCAGACAGTCATGGTGCAATAACAAGTGGAAGTAAGGACTATGTGGGCGGAGCTAACGGTTCAAACAAAAACATGTTCCTGTCTCACGGTTCAAAATCAGGTACAGGCCCTTTAACTTATATACCGCTGTGAATGTATTGCCATGAGGCCGCGATACTATGTAGGCGGAGCTAACGGTTCAAACAAAAACATGTTCCTGTCTCACGGTTCAAAATCAGGTACAGGCCCTTTAACTTATTTACTGCTATGAATGTATTGCCATGAGGCCGAGTTACAGCTCATGTCTGTGGAGAGGCGACCACGCTCACAGTAAGAGTGCATTTAATCACTGCCATAAAACCCCTGTAATTGAAGGAATGCACAGATAAGTTTAATGCCATATTGTGTATTTTTTTAGGCTTGGCAAATACATCTTTAGAGACAGCAGTTGACATACTCTTAGTTATTTAGCGCACCTTTAAAGTGAGTGACAGTTTAACATGCATTTTGTAATAAAGTCTCTGTTTTTCTGTACTCTCATGTATGTGTCTTTATTGTATGTATGACATAACATTAAACAGCACAATGTAAAGCTATTATGTTAAAATATAAATCATTCAACACTAAAATAGATGATTTCTTTACCTGCAGGAATAATATTATCACTAATTGCAAGTTCAGTGCATAGCATATCAATCTGTGCCTTTTTTAAAACAGTATGGTTCAGCCATAATTATATCACTGTCACTTAACTTTACTTCAAAGTATTTTTGACAGGCCAATTAAGTTGTATTTCAGTGTCGGGAAATGGATATGCATGACGCAAGCTTTGAAGAAAACCATTCAAGGCCATTTTCCAAATATAGAACAGATAGAAAGATATAATGAGGACAATGTCACTTATAATGAGAGTCATTCACTTGTTTATTCTATTGGTACTTTAAAGACCATCAATACAGAGGGATAAACGTGATCCTGAGTGTGTGAGTTTGTCCGACTATTTGATATCTTAAAGGTGCACTATTTGGATGTGTAATTCAATAAAAACCAAGTGAAATATGTATAATGTATTTTTACGGATACCATTAGATTTTACAGATAGAAAAAGCAGCACATAAAGGTGCTGTGCCAGATTTTTACTGTTTTGAAACGTGAAAAGCAGAACTAGTTCATTTAAAACTCTTTACAGCAGTCACATGTATCTCTTTCCTAATGCAGTCCCTATATCATAAATATTCACCGCGATGAGTTTATAAGCATTTTTAACAAATGTCTTTGTCGTCCCGGTAAAGCTCACAAACATAAGCATGCAAAAGGCACACTTCCTGCTTCTCGTAGAATAAAACACTCTCTAAATAGATGCAGAGAAAGCGCTGTGGGCTCAATTTCACCCATAAACATGCTTTTACTGGGACAAAAAATATTTCACTTTATTACATGCCATATGAAATAGTTCTGTTTTTCAAGTTTCAAAACAGTAAAAATCAGGGCCAGCACCTTTAAGATCAAAATGAGACCGCTGTGCTGCCTGCATCAAATTATAACGCGTTTTATCCTCCGCGAACCAGGAAGTAAGGAAGATGCTTCTTGTTGTTAGCATCATGACGACAAAACTCCACTCTGGCCTCTGAAAGTTGTGAAACGCACTTATAAAGCCATCGCGGTGAACAATTTGGATTCTTGCAATGCGTAAACAAAGTGAGGAATGCATTAAAGATGAACTAGCTTTGCTTTACACACTTTTAAGACAGTAAAAATCAAGTACACTGGCTTTACGACCGCAATAACAATGTCACATAAACAAGCTGGTGTCGGAAGTCCCACCAGAAGAGTTAAATAAAGCACCTTTAAATTTGTATTCATTCATAGTGGAGAACTGAATAACCATCACTGACACAATGATGAACTGTACAGTGAGTTATGACTAAAGTGAAGGCGCATCGCTGGAAGTTTACATTAATTCATGAACCCCAAACCACACCAAATATACACTATACAAGTCTGCTTAAGTAAAATATTGCCCTCTGGATGCTTTCATATTACCAGCCAACTATAAATTGACAATAAAAAATGAACTGGCGCTTTGTGTGAATATTGGATATGAATCAGTCATAATATTGATCAAGTGTCTGGGCCTATAAAGTGCAGGAGCGGGGCCTGAGTCGGAGCTGTAAAGTAGATTAATGTTTGGCAGAGCTCAAGCTGCACACAGGTTAAAACAACTGTCTGAGAAGAGAGCTACAGGCCGGGACCTCTGCTGCTGCTGCTTCTACGGGGGCCCGGAGAGGTCACACTCTGGTTACAAAACACACTGTACAAAGCAGGGACAGCGCCGGGATGATTCGGTGTAGGGCTGAGCAAGGACCTGGTTTAGCTCGGTCGAAGCTAGTAACAAAAAGAAACTTGAATTGGAACTGGATATTCGTTTACGCAAGAATTGATACCGAACAAGTTACATAAAGTGCACGAAGTTAGACCTTTCCTTGATATTTTGGTGGTTTACTAATGAACTAGTAATGGAACCCATGGTGAAATTAAAATAACTACTTTTATTTATGTAGGAAATTACATTCTATTGTATCTGGGCGACACGGTGTTAACAATGAAATCATAATCGGATCCCTATTGCTATTTTGGTGAACGTTTCTATTTAATGCAGCTCTATATTCAAACACAGCAATTTTTCCCCACTCTCTTCGCCTATAGGAGCTGTTAGGAGTATCTGTTTGATTGAATTCTGTGCTAAAAAGACAGTCAGCAGGCGCAAAAGAGACTAAATCAATTCTATTTCCCTAAAACACGTTGATTAAGGACAATTTCATCATTATATCTTTGCAAATAAACATATTAAATGCAACAAAATATTAGCGCTGGCCCTCGTCATGCTAATACGTATACATTTGGCCCGCCAAGGAAAAAGCTGACTCATTTAGGCCAATCGAGGAATAAAGTTTGGGATGATTTAAACCAATCACAGTGAAGAGTGAACTTTGTGAAGAAGCAGATGACTTTATTTGGCTTTTCAATATAAATATACTACATGTACATGAATCGATACTGTGATCTGGTTCGAAGAAAACTGGGATGTGACTTAAAATTGATGAATTATGATGACATATCCCGTCAATAATTACGATTTTTGTATTTAAATCAGCATTGAGTATAGGGCCTTTTTCTTAATATCAAAGTTGAATTTGAATTTGTAGTACTGTATTGTGGTACGTTTTGTAGTACTGCCCCGTTAATGAAACTCGTCTTCTTTTTAGATGTTTTTGTTTGTTCGTTTTTTGTTTTTTTCTGTTTGTTTTGTTTTCATTTTTTGATAGTCCTGGTTTAGATCTGGTTAGACCTGGTTTTAGACCAGATCTAGTCCTGTTACTTAAGTCTAATTTACATATAGTAGTTTACTTTTATTCTGGTTCAGATTTGTGATGGTGAAATGATCCATATTGAGCGTAATGTCTTGCTTAAGGACACTACAAAAATATATTCTGACTGGAGCTGTTATCAAGTTGAATTATAAGTTATAAGAACATTGTTAAACCCAGTCTGTTTTAGATAATGCTGAGTCTTGATTTAGATCCTGTTTTGACCTTGAACTTGATTCGAATTCGACGTTTAGTTTCTGTCTGGTCATCACGTTGGAATTTAAATGACGAATATCTCGGGAAAACTACAACATTTCTACTTTCATTGCCAAACTTTTCATTTTTTACAGTGCGTGCCTGTTTGGGTCAATTGCTGGTTACACAAATACACACTACAAAAGCGGGAACACCAGCGGGGAGGTTTAGGGTCCTGTCCAGATTCCTAAAGGGCAGACGGAGGCAGTGAGAGCGGGCTTTGTGAGTGAATGAGAGGACCTCCTTGTTTTCCTCTGTCCGTCCGAAAAAATGGGCACTGACCCGCGGGGACCCCCTCTCCGGGCCGCCGCAGAACTGCTGAGCGAGGGGAAATGCCTGCCGGTGTCAAAGACTGTACAGTTTAATGAGGCTCATTCAAGTCAGAACTGTCAAAGCCTGGATTTATTTCAACAGCAGTTACCCCCGGCAACAAGAGCGTCCGGACTCGTATTTGGAGTTAAGGATCTGTCAGAATGTTGGATTGTTAGACCGGGGTTCAAGTCTAATCGCGTAAATGCAGCCGTGATCTTGCGTCATTTATTTTAATACACATTTGTGAACGAGGTGACATAATGCTCAGCGCTTTACGATAACGACGTCGTTCGATTGCGCTGCCAAATTAATCCGATGTTGTTGGCAAGGCTTTTGTTTTCGAACGTGATAAGTCAAAACTGATTTTCTTTTCGATGACAGTGGCTCAGAGGGTAGAGCAGCCGCCCTTTTCCGAGAGGGTTTGGTGGTTTGGATCCCGCCTCCTGAAAACTTCACAAATATTTCTTGAGTAGAATAATTGTGTGCTGTGATTGGTGGTGGCCAAAGTAAAAAATATAATACAATAAAATACAAAATCTTAAAAGCTACAAGTTACGTGCAATGTTTACAGTATACAATCTTCTTTAGTTTAATTCTATGTTTTTATTCTTTGTACTTTGCCATATAATTAAATTCATTGAGAACTGCATAACATTGCGATTGTATATAGTGCTGGGCGATACGGTGATAAAAATCGAATCGTGAGCTGGTCCCAGTGACAATCTGCTATTTTTGTGAAATCGTCGTTATCGTGATTCACTGTTTGTCTCTTTAATGCAGCTGTCTGTTCAAACACACTTTTTCTCCTGTTGTTTAGCCTCTGAAGCCTCTGAGCATTTACGTCTTAAAGGCCAGAACTGCACAATTAAACCAAATCCACACAAAAACGCAATTTTAAGCAATAATTTCTTCCACTAACAACAAAATGCGCGACCAAAAGCGATTAAAATGCCTTCAAAATCGACAAAACACGACTTAATGCACCAAAAATGCGACTAAAATACACAAAAAATTTGACTAATAAGTGACAAAATTGCATTTAAAATGTGAATTTGAACAGAATCTTATTATTAAAACATAAATTGCAAATCTAATCGCAATCATGCTGGTCAGAAAAACCAAAACTAGACTAGACAAAGTGAACATGAATCGTCATAAAATCGAAATCATGATCTGGCCCCAAGAAAATCGTGATAATAATTTTTCGCCATATTGCCCAGCCCTAATTGTATATTTATCATATTTTCAGAAACGGTTAATGCCTGCTGACTGAAATGTAATATATGATATACTTCTGACGTGTGATATGTAATATATACAATTTAGAAGAACACTCTCAATGATTCATGGACACTTAAGCCACTTTAGTTGCCATTTTACTGTAAATAAGAGTGTGCACTTTATACCTTATACTTTATACTTTATATTGTATTTTTAGTACCATGTTTATTTATCCTATTTTTATTGCATGCGCCTATTTCTTTCATTCCTGTCCTAAACTGTGTGTTGCAACAGTGGAATTTCCCCATTGTGGGACAAATAAAGGATCTCTTATCTTATGTGTTGATTTTGGACCTAAAACGCACCAAGGCCAAAACGTTGTTATATTCAATGTTGTTATATACAGTATGTGTACCTAATATTCTGTACAATTTGAAAAAAATGTGACAAATGACATCTGATGAACATGTTTGGATAGATATGTGTGTGATGTACATGATATTTCAAAGTACCAAAAGTGTAATACTGTGAGGCTACATTAAAGGTGCACTATGTAACTTTTCTGGCATTTTTAGCAATAGTATTATGCCAAATAATACCATATTGTGGAACATTCCAGGCCAAACAGTAACATAGATATATATTTTTTTGTGTTTGCTGGTAGTGATGTTGTTAAAAATAAATAAATAAAAGTACCACTAATTAAGAGCAGTGGTGGAATGTAACAAAGGGCAAATATAAGAGTACTGTACTTAAGAACAACTTGTAGGTATCTGTACTTTACAGTGGATCATTTTGACTTTTACTTTGTTACATTTGAGAGCAGATATCTGTACTTTCTACTTTTATAAATAAGTACTATCTGTGAGGTTTGATGGAATATATTTTAGCACATTCATGGTGACATTCCAACAAAAGGTTTTGAGTTGAAGTCTTGCTTTTGAGCAAACAAAATATACATATAAAGTCAAGAAATACTGAGAAATTGATTTTTTCTTCACATATATAAGTTATATACATTTTATCAAACAATTTCATTACTTTTTACTCTAAATATGTACTTCAATACATTTATTTAAGTAGATTCTCATATGTGATACTTTCATTTGACTACACTATTTGCGTCTTTCAATAAAGTAAGAAAATGTAATACTTTTTCCAGCACTGATGAAGAGTAAAAATAAATTTCCAGATTTGATGTGATTAGCCTGAGTGGACGTGAGTGAAGTTGATGCCTGTTCTAATAAACCCGCTCGGCTTCATTGTGTATTCCGCGGCGCTCACTCACCTGACTCTGACTTCTTGGCGTACTTCTTGCTCTGCCCTCTTATAATGAGGATAAAGACCAGCAGCAGAATAAAGATGAGGCCGACCAACGCCACGACGACCAGGAACCACCACTCCTCGTAAAACGGAGGAACTTTTTGGGCTTTAAACACAAGAAATAAAATCTTATTAGCACCTTAGGATTAAACAGTCCTGCCTGTTGGAGAAGGGTTGAGTTTATCTTAAGGTACTTATGGTAATAATGGTAACAGTTCTATCACATTATGTAGAACTATTCAGATTAGAGTAATTCTATAAAGTATTTAACAATTCTCTCTTCAATTAAGACGTTCTGTCATATGCTGAATGAGTAAGACAGAGACATGAACCCTAAGACATTGTGATTGTGCATTCCAGTCTAGTTCAGTGCAGTCTGTTGAGCTGTGCTTCTGTTGTAGGGAGGACTGCACTTCTGATGACAGAAGGCCAAGATAACAAGAGCTGAGCTGACGCTTGGTAATGTATTTCAAACTGTTTTTGTTTTCGGAAAGTCTATAGCGGTTGTGTCCTAACTTTTTTTTGCCAGGTGAAGTAACAAGTTTCACAATTTATAACCAAGGACAAAAAACAGAACAAGATCAGAGATATCATAGAAAATAAACACAAGATTTAAAAGTAAGAAGAGCAACGAAAGACATAAAAAAGGCATATATCGTCTGAAGTTAACAACCCATTTAGTCCAAAGTCTTTCAAATTTGTAAAGTAATGTGTTTTTTCATTTTAATTTTTGTATGTCCACAATAATGTCTATTCCTTAAAGGTCCCATATTCTGCTATTTTCCCCTTTGCACAGTCTATTCTAAGGGCTTTGTTGATAAAATTTTGCGTTGTGCAATATCCATAACATAACAGTTTCCAAAAAACACCCATTTCTTGGACTGGCCCCCCTCCTTGCAAAAGCAAACGGCTCACTCTGAGATCTGACCCCGAACAGAGAGCAGGCTGCCTTCCCGCCCAACCCGCGCGCCTCCCCCGCCCAACCCGCGACAAAGCCTAGAGCGGAGATAGTGCGCATGCGCCGTGTGCTCCGGTAAACAGCGATACACAAACACGGGAATAAATATTTTATCCGTCCTGACGGTGCGTCGTGCTGAGTCCTACGTCCTGGATCTGACCTGGAGTTTGACGTGCTCCAGTACCTCGACGACGGACGTTGCCGTTTGGGAATCAATCAAAAAACCACTTTGGGCACAACATACGAGGCCCAAATAGCACTGTAGGAAGGTTAAAACCTCTGAAAAGTCGATTTTGCATGTTATGGGACCTTTAATTGTTGGTACAGTTTGTGTCATCTGCATCTTTGAAATGACCTGAACATGGCTCCAGCGATATCCATTGATTGTGCACCGAAAAATGACCGTTTTTACATCTGGACTTGAGAACATTTTGGCTCCTACATGCCCCTCTGTTGTCTTGTCAGATGTGTGGCGCTGAAGTCTTACCGGATATGGAAGGGGAGGGCAGACTGGGCGAGCCGTAGCCGTAGTCATTCACTCCAATTACCCTGAAGTCGTAGCTGACACCCTGTTTGAGGATGTCCATGTTGAACGTGTGTGAAGTGGCCTCTCGGGGGATGTCCTTAATCAGAATATCCCAAAGCCCTTCATCTGGAAGAAAAGAAAAGAGGACATTTTAGGTAAGCATTTGGTGTTTCACTTTGGACTAAATCAAGGCTTTGATGGGTCAGACGAAACCAGGGCGAACCCAGGACTTGAGCAGGTCATAACAGGAAGAAAGTCAACGCTGAAACCAACTTTGAAGAAGACAAATTGTGCTTTCTATGGTATTTAGTAATAATCATAGTCTTAACCCTAACCCAACAACAAGTATAGGTCACATTTACATTTACAGGTTACATTTTGTTCATCGGAAAGCAAGAAATGTATCTAAAAATAGTTGATATTCAATGACTTTCTGATGAAAACTGTAGAACTGATTCTCTGCTGCATGTTGTTGTAAGCAAAGGAATTAGTGGATTTTTTTTTTTTTTTTAATGGCTACACTGCATTTTTGAATCCTTTACAATTCTCTTTAAGACAACAAGCTCAGTGTGCACAACAAACACCATATTGAAGAAATAATCATTTAAAAAAAATATATCAAAATTGGGACTAAACTTGAACTAAACCCCAAAGTAAACCTGGACCAAAAACCAGGATTACCTCAGAACTAAAACATGGGATCTAGGGCTGTAATCCATTAGTCGTTCAGTCGATTAATCTTAAACTTTTTTTATTAGTCAACTAACAAAACCAGCAAAAATGGAAGCTATGGAGAGAGTTAGCTAAAGATTTTGGAGTAAATTGTGAGTTTAGTCTAACATAAAAACACTCTGTTTCCTACTATTTTTCTGTATAAACAGTTGTTGAACTCATAAACTCCTGTGCAGTTGTGGTCTTTTGAGTGCAGTTTGGGTTAAATACATGGAGATACTTCATAGTTTTGATATATTTTTGCCTCACTCCCTTATAGTCATCTAATCTGTCAATACGGCAGGTCTTTTGTCGATCAAAAATTTCGTCTAGTCGACAGCTCTACTGGGCTAAAATCAAGAGCGAATGCTGATTTAACCTGCACCAAAATTTGGTCATCGATGCCAACCAAAGATAATATATTAGTACCATTGATCTTGGACGGTTAACTGTGAAACGTTTAATATATAGATTTATGTACAAACCTGAATCACATCTAATATCTGATATACAGTACATACTTTTCATTTTCAATGTTTAATCAGAAATAAATGTGTAATAAAGGCAAATCATTTTTTCATACAACCATTTGGACTTTTAACAAGCTGTTTGTTTGTGTAATAAAAACCCAGGCCCCAGACGCCAACTCGCAATTCATAATTCTTACCGATATTACCCAATTCATCAATTTCACAGCTCGCGTAAAATTTACAGCCACCAAATGTACATCATAAATACTTGTAGGGCCATATTTCAAAAGAACTAATGGTAGTTGTTCTGCCGCTGTGCTTTTTGGAAACGCAGCCAGAGTACATTTATTACACAGGGGCGCTTGTAAACATCAATGTAAGTTTGACTGTTTTAATGGAGTATGGCGACATAAACAGTTCATCTGTCATGCCCGCTGCTGCCGACTTTGGAAACTTGGAAAAGCACAAGTAATTTGATTTGGAAAAGTTGTACTGTTAAAACGAGAGCTATTGCCATTTGCATATGATGAAATGTGCTGCGTGGGTTACGCCATGTTCTAACCCAGATTTAAAACAACAAAAAAGAGCTGGGACACAATATTATGGGTTTGGAAAATGCAAAAACTGAAAACTGGCTTTGTGAATCTAACAATGGAGATATGTCATGTAAGGTCAAATTGGTAAAGTGTTAAATCGACCTTCACCGAACTGACATTTTGGAATAGAAATGGCATTTGGGCTGACTGATAGAAACACCAGGCACTTCTTCTCTGTTTGGTTCTGGTTTGTGCCCAGTCTAGTCCTGACGTTGGCTCGGTTTGGTCCTTGTTAGTCCTTGTTTATTTACTCCTGCTCTAATCCTGGGTTAATCCATTTACCACCTGATTTTGATTTGGTGCATGTGAAGGTGTGAATGCATAATACATTTGGTCCTGTTAATTAAATGATTCAACAATTTTTCATTTAGAAAGCAATAGAGAGCATTTCACACAATTTACATATGTAAATGTTTTGTAAAAAGTACATTCCCTAAACCAGTGTTTCCCAACCAGGGGTACGAGGACCCCAAGGGGTACGTGAGGCATTACCAGGGGGTACTTGGAATGGTTTCAGGTTTAAATGAAGATTAAATGTACTTTTATCTGAATAAAAAAAGTGTCCTTAGTTCTAAATGTTGCATCGTTTTGGAGCATCTTGGACCATAAATACATTTAAAACAAAACATATTGTAATAATCGACTATATTTAACTAGTAAACTAAAAAAATTGCCTGAAACTCAAGTTAAAGTGCGTATGACAGGTTTTAACAATTTTCTAATTTTGATTTTATTTGGTGTATTAATACGTAATGTACATAAAAATTATTGTTTTACACCAATCATGTCACAGTTTGTGGAGAAAAATCAGTTTAAAATTACAGGATGTAATAAACTGATGACATCACACTAGGGAGACTCTTTCCATCCAAAGGTTATGCATAATTTACCCAAAAGAAGCATTTTATTTAACCCTTAAAACATTAATTCAACAAAATAAAGGCGTTTACATTTTGATTTATCTGACAAAAAAATCTCAGACATTAGCCGAGTATTAGCCCAGTGTTCAAACTAATTTCCTAGTGTGATGTCATAATTTACAACCAGGAAGTGATATCAAAAAACAAAAAAAAGGCTAAAAATTATGAAATGTATAATTATTTTTACCAAAACTTCAAATATATTTATCTGTCCTGTATTTTAGTCATATGAGTAGTTTAACCTGTCATAGGCACTTTAAGGGGTACTCTGAGTGTGAAACAAACTTTAGGGGGTACTCGAGACAAAAAAGGTTGGGAACCACTGCCCTAAACGTTACCTCAGCTTTTGAAAGGAGCCCAGTCACAATAAGGAAATACAGATCAATCAATACAAGATTACCAAATTAATTTACAATGCGTTTTATTCGTTTTATTTTATGCATTTAGCTGATATCTCACATATTTCTCATTCGGTTTCTTTTAGTTGCTAGTTTTGGGTGAATTGATACTAAATATTGATATAATTATACTGACTAAAGTATAGAAAAGTATTGATACTTTTGATACTCAAATAAACGTCCTTTGTAATGACTTTTGTAAAATGTTTCTAATACATTGTTTATATTTTAGGTTTTCTGCACATATATGTACTTTTCATATATATTTGAATGAACATATTCAAGAAATGAATGGTAGCCAAGGAAAAACTCTTCATCGTTTCAAAGCATTTTAGTACAAAACTCATTATTGGTATTGGATCGATATTGTATCAAATTAAAAAATCTGCGGTATCGCCCATCACAATTAGTCGCTCCCATAAACTAGTCCACTCTTCAGATTAAAATTGTGTCTTATTTTTACGTATTTTGCACAAATGATGTTCTAGTCCTGGTTAGTCCTCACTCAGTCCAACTTTAGCTCAAAGTTTAGTCTCAGTTTAGCCCCAGTTTTGTTTTATCTTAGCCCTTATCTAAGTTTTGTTTTATCTTATCCTTTGTCACAAACCACATTCACACAGGGAAGGAGGGCTAAGTGCATTGCCCAAAGACATAACGACAATATGTTGATAATGGGATCCACCATTTTGGCACCACTTAAATTCAACTATATGTGACAAATAGCTTTCAAACCGTTGCGTTTTGCTTTTATTTACATTCTATGCTCTCATTTAACTCTGTGCCTGTCACCTCCTTCAATGTTAATCCATGAGCTTGACCTCTTCAATTAGCCCCATCCCTAAGTACTGAATCCCATCTCCCTCGCGAACCATAATGTCATTCGTAAGCCTTTTAAACCCGGCCTGGTCCTGCCAATCACGAACGTAACACGATGCCATTTGTCTCAATTGGCGCGCCACAATCGATAACCCATTAACATTCCAGCGACGCCAAAGCGGCCACCGATGACACCTCTTTCCTTAAGCAAGTCGGTGAAAAGTCATTGTAAGTAAAGGAGAACGACTATAAATAATACAGACAGAGATGTTATTGTTTAAAAGTGAACTTGAGAATCAAACTGACAGGGGCGGCCATGTTTTTCTCTTCTTTAACGAGAAGAAAGTGGAGGGTCAGGCCTTGTCAATTTAACCACTCAGCGACAGATACTTGAGCAAGATTAGTCTTTTTATCTGTCAATCAGCCTAATCACTCTAGCAATGAAAAAGCTAATTACTTAATACTTGCAGTCTTTTCTCGTATCTGCCAAAATTTCATCAGCTATGTTTGCCTTTTTAGTCATATCGGGTTACGTTTTTGAAGCATGGTGTAATTTTACATGCAGAAGACAGAAGGAAAATTAAAGCATAAGCGGCGATGGGTAACCCTAAGCACATGCGACCGCCTTCCCACGCTGACCTCGGCCGGTCCCAAAACCGTCCGAACCGTCCTCCTCCTCTGAGCGTCACTCGGGCACCCCGTGCCCCCTTCCCCCCGCTCACACACCGGGGCGTCCCTATAGAAGTGCATTGGCGGGCACTGCTCTCCAGAACTGGAACAACCGCTCAAAACCAGACTTCGATGACATTGACTTTTTCAATCGAAATGTTCTAAATAATGCGTCTGCCGAGTTTCACTGACTTTGCTTGAAATAATTTTGGCCTCTCCATAGACTTGTGACATGTCTCATAGGAAATTAATGGGGAATATGCGGGTCCCCCCAGGCCAAACGATCCAAAATAGGACATCAGTGTAATTTACTTTTGTGCAGCTTTTGCCGCTTAAAATCAGTTTGCAAGATTTCGTGGAAATCAGGAAATGTTGGTACTTTAACATGACCAGCAGGGGGCGCTATAGTGAAAACTGCTTATGTGCTCCTGAGTCTGTTCCGTTTAATATTTGATTCTGCATCTGTGACTACAGTTTGGGCTCTGTAGGGCAGTACCTGTGACTGGGAGAATTATTCATATAAACAGGAAATTAAGGCGTTTGTTGACAGGAAATCACAATGAAACCGTGCAAGAAAGGCTAAAAAAATTGGCAGATTATTAAATTTCAATCTGTCTTGATTAGGCACGTGTATGTTAGACCGATGTCGGTACAAAACCTAGGACAAGTTCTCAATGGAAAATAAACAAGTTAAAGTGGCGTGTGAAATAAAAATCAATATGGCCGCCATGTCGTTGGTCTGACGACTGAGCACCAATTATGTTTTAGGGTGCTTTTTATGTGTACTATTACTGTGCCAAATTTTATGGGCCTCCTCCAAAGTAAATGTGTCTCCCTCTCCATAGGCCTCACCCAAAAGGTGGCGCTGTAGAGGCTGTTTATTAGTTTCAGGAAAAATACAGTTATGACCCAGTAATGTCCCTTAAAAGGAGTCACTGTATTGAGTTTGGTGGCTGTCCCACAGGTTTTAGTTGTTTTTCATTGCAGCCTTGTGTGAATAGAATCAGACTCCCATAAAGAATGAATAGGAGCTCTGGGGGCTCTAGAGAGTTAAAATTATGAAGAATAGGGCATGGGTCCCATTGACTTTTTGCATCTTATGAATCATAGAATCATCTCTCCAAATTTGGTGTCAATCGGACAAGCTTGCAGCTTTTAACTGAACTGTAGGGGGCGCTATAGTGATTCGTGGCCCTGTGCTCCCTAGTGTATTTTGTTTAGTATTTAATTCTCCATTATTGGTGGCAATTTGGACTCTGTGGGTCCAGTCCATGTGTCTTTGAGGAGCACGCCAAGAAACAGGAAATAGAGAGCGATTTTTTCACAGGAAGTCATGACTAAACCGCACGAGATAGGCCAAAAAATTTGGCAGATTATTAAATTCCAATCTGTCTTGATTAGACACGTGTACGTTAGACCAATGTTGGCCAAAAACCCTAGGACAAGTTCTCAATGGAAAATAAAAAGTTTAAGTGGAATTTAAAATTAAAATCAATATGGCCGCCATGTTGTTGGTCTGACGACTGAGCACCAATTATGTTTTAGGGTGCTTTTTATGTGTACTATCACTGTGCCAAATTTTATGGGCCTCCTCCAAAGTAAATGTGTCTCCTTCTCCATAGGCCTCACCCAAAAGGTGGCGCTGTAGAGGCTGTTTATTAGTTTCAGGAAAAATATAGTTATGACCCATTAATGTCCCTTAAAAGGAGTCACTGTATTAAGTTTGGTGGCTGTCCTGCAGGTTTTAGTTATTTATTGTGGCAGCCTTGTGCGAATGGAGTTAGGCTCCCATAGACAATGAATTGGAGCTCTGGGGGTCTCTAGAGGCAAAATTATGAAGAATAGACCATGGGTCTCATTGACTTTTTTGCATCTTATTAAGCGAAGAATCATATCACCAAATTTGGTGTCAATCGAACAAGCTTGAAGCATTTAACTGAACTGTAGGGGGCGCTATAGTGATTCGTGGTCCTGTGCTCCCTAGTCTATTTTGTGTAGTATTTAATTCTCAATCATTGGTGGCAATTTGGACTCTGTAGGCACAGTCCATGTGCCTTTGAGGAGCACGCAGAGAAACAGGAAATCGAGGCGATTTTTCACAGGAAGTCATGACCAAACCACACGAGATAGGCCAAAAAAAGTGGCAGATTATTAAATTTCAATGTGTCCCGATCGCATAAATGTATGCCAGACCCACGTGTGGCAAAAGCCCTAGTCCATGTTCTCCGTCAAAAAAAAAAAGTCAAACTGGCGTGGCGACTTCGGTCCAATATGGCCGTGCCTTGGTCCGAGGGCGCGCTCCAATGTCATGTTTTTGCTCGGTTCACTGTTCTCTATCACTGCTCCGAGTTTCGTGCGTCGGGCAAAATTTCCTCGTCCCATTTCCCCATAGGGTCCGATTCGGGCAGTGCTGCTCGTTCGGTTCGGGTCGGACGCTCTCGAGACGCACGAAATCTGAAATTTTTCCGGGCGATCGCGACTATACCCCCATTGAAGACTTTTCGTGCATGTTTACTGGGTCAAAAAGGGCCGCGAAAGAGTAAGAAATGTGAAGCGAGTCCGACTCCCATAGACAATGAATGGAGCTCTGGAGGGCTCTAGAGGCAAAATGTGAAAAATAGGCTATGGGTCTCATTGGCTTTTCTGATCAGGAGGCCGTCTAGGAATTGTCTGCAAATTTTCACTAATAAAAGTCAAAGTAAGTTTTTCCCCCATTGTAATTTAGTGCGCTCCTACAGGTGGCGCCGTAGGGTTGATTGTTATTGTGCACATATAAATGGATTCAGCAGCTTTACGTTTACGTGTGTTTCAAATTTCATGTCGATCGGAGTATGCATGTGCGTGCAGGAGCTATTTAAATGATTTGGTGAGTACTCTTTGCGCCCCTGGTGGCCAACGGTGATAAATGCACCATATCGCTAATTCATTTTTTTTCATGGCGCCCTGCACTGGACATATTCCCAAGTTTCGTCCAAATCGGACAAAGTCGATGTTTGACTTAATAGGTAGGGGCGCTAGCGAGTACTTTTAATTTATTTTTATTAATGCATTACATTCAGATCATAATTACGCACTCGTGACTGAAATTACAGCTCTGTCAGTCAAGCGTGTAGCGTGACATGCGATCGGAAAAACAGGAAACGAAGGCGTTCTTCGATGGCGAGCCGCGGCGAAACCGTTCGAGATATCCGAATAAAAGAGGCAGATTATTAAATTTCAATGTGTCCCGATCGTATAAATGTATGCCAGACCCACGTGTGGCAAAAGCCCTAGTCCATGTTCTCCGTCAAAAAAAAAAAGTCAAACTGGCGTGGCGAATTCGGTCCAATATGGCGCCGTGCCTTGGTCCGAGGGCGCTCCAATGTCATGTTTTGCTCGGTTCACTGTTCTCTATCACTGCTCCGAGTTTCGTGCGCGTCGGGCAAAATTTGCTCGTCCCATTTCCCATAGGGGTCCGATTCGGGCCGGTGCTGCTCGTTCGGTTCGGGTCGGACGCTCTCGCTTACGAAATCTGAATTTTTTCCGGGCGATCGACTATACCCCCATTGAAGACTTTTCGTGCATGTTTACTGGGTCAAAAGGGCGCTTGAAAGAGTAAGAAAACGAGAAAAATAAGAATAAGCAATAAACGGACGAAACACAATGTCCCTCGCCAGTTTACTGGCTCGGGCCAATTAACATATCAAAAAAGATATCGCATTTCTAAAGAATAAGCAAAGATTTGTGTTGGTTTTTCATTTTTTCCTTTGTTAATTTGGTAGAAGGGACCCTCCAAATGTGTTTAAACAGAACACCTTCATTCTAAAGGCTGGTGCAGTTCCATACATCAGCTACAATGCATTTTAAGGGGAAAGTTAGTGTTGACCTGCAAACATCACAAACTATGAAAAATCAGGGCTGTTTTGGCAAAAGTAAACCAGTTGACAACATCAAAGCATCATCAGAAAACATTACCAAGTGTAGAAATGTTTTGCCTAGATCAGTGTTTCCCAACCAGAGGTACGAGGACCGCAAGGGGTACATGATGAATTACCAGGGCGTACTTGAAATGGTTTCAGGTTTCAAATGAAGATGAAATTTACTTTTAACTGAATTAAAAAGTGTCATTAGTTGTACATTTTGCATATTTTGGAGCATTTGGATCATAAATACTATAATTAAAACAAAACTATAATTCACCTTATTCCGGAAGTTGCCATACACGCTGCCGTCTTGTGTCCGTTGCATTAGTTTACATGGAGCAGACGAGCTCAACAGAAAATAAGTTCTACACGGACTAAAAAGCCGTTTTCAGACTGACCAGGAAATCGTTGCGTTGTTGACTTGTTGTTGCTCGTGTTCATTAAACATTTTACACAAATCAATCTACTTTATGTAACATTTTAGCGGTGAGACTTTTCCCTTGTTCGTCATTAGCTTTAGCGAAGTTCTCGTCAAACAGAAGTGCGTTTACAACAAAAGTGCGGATCTGTGGCAAAAAACGGCAAAAGTGGGAGGGGCAGAATAAGGTGAATAGTAATGATTTATTATATTTGAATAAACCCATTTATTTGCCCGAAACTCAAGTGAAGGGGTACTCTTGAGTGTGAAACAAACCTCAGAGGGTACTCCAGACAAAAAAGGTTGGGAACCACTGGCGTAGATTATTACCTTAGATAAAAAATGACGTACTTATTAATTATTAGTACTTGGATCTGCTGATTCTTTTGTTGAAGCTAAAATTCACTTTATGCTGTTGTTGTGTTGTTATGTTACCGTCTATAAATTCTGTGTGGAGCTCAAACGCAATGAAATTCTGTTCTGTGTACACTTGTATCCGAAGACAATAAAACCTGCAAACTGAACTTTATAAACTGGACCTGGAAGTTTGATATTGACTAGAAATACTTGTTGCCAAATGTAATGAACATATAAACAAGACCCTGTATAGCAGGCATGTCCAATCTCAGGCCCGGGGGCCAAATGTAGCCCTCAGACCAATTTTTCTTGGCCCTTAGGCTTCCTGGTGAACTGATCCACATTGTCCTGATAAGTACTATTTACAGCACATTTCAGATTTTCTACAATTCCAACCTAAATAACTAACATTTTGGTGCAATACAGACCTGATATTAAGGCAAGGAGACTGAATGTAGACGTGGTGGCGCTTAAAACATCAGATAAATGCAGCTTTTTTTAACGTTTCCCGATTAATTTGTGGCCCTCCGCTTGGTCTATATTTCAATATGTGGCCCTCGATGGAAAAAGTTTGGACACCCCTGCTGTATAGTGTATGTGCCTGCAAATGTTTTTCAAGTTGTTATTTTGCTGCTTAATTTAAATGAATGGAATAGAACATTTGCATCAATACCGAGCTCTGTCCACAGCTATTATAAATACGTAAATCCTGGAAGGGTCTAAAGTCATTATTTTGAAATGTTGATACTGATGTCTCTGTTTACACTGTCTATAGTTTCATTCAATACATACAGCAAAATAGTATTGAATGACATAGTGGAGCAACAGCAAGTATAAGAAACTGCTCCCATTAGTCCTGGAGTAGACTTGGTTTGGTCCTGTTCTTTAGTCCAGGTTTATCTATTTCTTGTTTATTGTGGATGCAGTCAAACTGTTGCTACACTTCCTGAGGTCCAGTCAAATTCTTCCTGGGGTTCAGTCCAGTTTGGTTCCCACAATAGTTCCACTTTGGTCCCAATGTGGTGACGAGCGCTCACCTGACGGGCGAGCTTCAATGACGTAGCGTGTGATGGGGGCTCGTCCTGGATCTCCACTGCTCCACTGTATCGTCAGGGCGGAACCATGACGAGTGATGAACGGTTCTCCGGGAGGTCCTGGGGCTCCTAATCGACAATTGAAGATGTTTAACAGACTTGTAATATTAAGACACTAATCAAGCATACTGTGTGAACCATTGTGAGTTAATTTGAACAAACAGTGAATAGACTGAAATGTTTGAAACTTTAAATTGCTTAATTGGAATGTGTTAGGAGAAAGCTGCAAACTGGGTCACCTTTATAATTATAAGTGTAATTCAGGAAAAGTATGGTATAATTAGTACAATAATTAACTCGGTCTGATATTTCTAAAACTGTGGCTCTTGTGGAGTGTTCTCAGTCTGTAGACTAAGGTTTTCCAAGAAAGAACTAGTGTTATGCCATGATACTAAAAATGTAAACTCAATTTTGATTCTAAGAAAAAGGCTTGACATTCAATATCGATTTTGATTCCACAATGATGATTATTAACTTTTTCTAGACAATAACATGCAATTTTCATCATGTTACCACGTATATCATACTAGATCAGAAATAGAATCTCCATATTTAAAGATAGGCCACCAATGATTCATCGACTAGTTGACAATCATATATAATAATGTATTTTAATCATTATTATCTGGACTGTACATACTTCACACTCAAAAATACCCTTTTATAACAATGACAGCAGCATTATTAAATCAAAATGTTTAAAAAAAAAAGAGTCAATTTCAGTTTTCATCAATAATTCATTGTATCTGTAAATATAATCATCTAGAAGCCTTCATTCACCATATTTCAACCTTCTTTTGGTTGATAATGTATTTAAAAAGTCCCAATGTACAATAGAAATAATAATCTGACTAGTCGACCAATCGAAAAGTTGATCTCTAACTAGTCAACAACAAAATAATCATTAGTGACAGTCCTATTCAAGACCATTATAAAACTATTATAATGTCCTTGATTAAAAGGCCTTCATACTGGTCGCCCCTCCACAGATCTGACCTGAAACCTGGTCAGATTGCATCACCTGCTAGTCCACACGACGTTCAACTTTCCAGGCAAAGCTAGAACGTCTCCTCTTCCAGAAAAGTTACGCAGTACACCTTTAATCTAACAACAGTAAACAGAGTACCTTCTCCCGGGCCTGTGGTGATGTTGGCCTCCACCTCCGGTCCGTAGATGAAAGTTTTGGCCCTGATCCTGAAGTTGTAGGTGACTCCTTCGGCCAGGTCCCTGAGTTTGAGCCACAGCGGGCCGGTCCCCTTCACGTCCACCGTCACCGTCTTACTCACACCCGGAGGGGACGGCGAGTGCAGGCAGTCTCCACAGCCCACCGAAGAGTCTGGACACGCAAGCCATAACAGAGAAGGTCTCAACAAAGAAGGGCGTGACAGTTGGAAAGTCGGTATGGAAACAGTATCAAAGAATTGAAGCAGGGTTCGTACGGGTTCTTGAAATCCTTGAAAATGCTTGAATTTTACTATGCTGTTTTCTAGTTTTGGAAAGTGCTTGAAAATGTCTATCTCCTACACATTTTGACCATAAAGAGTACTGCTAGTCTTCAGTTTCTAGCTCTAAAGTACTGTAAAACTGAACATACAAGTGTTTCGTGCCAGTGTTTTAATCTTTCAAGATGATTTCTGCATCTGTGGTGTTCATTCAAGTGGGAAGTGCATGAGTTAGCCTTGAATTACTTAAATGGAGGTATAACGTTTCCTTACACTTATCCTGATTAGATTATTGACACTATTTTTATTGGAAATGCAAAATAAAACTGGGGCGTGTTGGGGCCAAGTTAATTGTAAAGGGACTGGGAAAAAAAAAGGTCCAATTATACCTGGACGGTGCTTGAAAAGTGTTTGCATTTTATCTTTGGAAAGGTGTACGAACCCTGTTAAAGTGAAGTTTAAGAAATTACAAGTATAATCATGGTAGTGAGGAGAATTTAAATAATTGTTTTGTCATTAGTGAGTTTAGATGTTCTTTACATACTGGTCTAGACCTAAATCACATTCAAAAACACAAAATTTTATGATAATGGTGTCAACACTTCAGTCTCTGTGCAGCACTTTGGAAACTGTTTTCTTGTGAAGTGTCCTAAATAAAATGCATTGATTTTAAAGATTATCATTTTATTGGATCTCTTGATTTAGACTACATCTAATTTTATGTATGTTTAGACTTGATTTCGTTATGGTAGAAAATGTACTTCCTAGATTTATAATTGATTTAATTCTGGTTTAGTTCTGATTCTGTTCTTGTTCAGGCCTGGTTTATACATCGATCTAAATTGAATGAGCTTTACTTGATCTAATATCAATAATAATAATAATAATATATTTTATGTATATTTCACTTTACATTTAAAATCACACAGTATAACACACAGTAATAACAACAAAAATATAAAACATTGACCGTTAGCAAGTTTACTTTACATTTGGCTCAAGCAATTAAATGTTCAAATTCACGATAATTTCTATCTCGTACAGTCTTAAAATGAGAAAATATGATTTAAAAACCTTGATCTGTGCAATGAGAAAGTAAAAACCTGCAGATAAATTTGGGCGTACCTTCGACCGGCGTGTTGGGCTCGTAGATCAGACGGTAGCCCTCGATGATGCCGTTGGGGTAGGTGGGCTCTCCCCAGGACACGTTGACAGAGGTGGTGGTCAGCTCACTGAAGTGGATGAAGCTCGGGGCACTGGGGGCTACAACACAGGAGCACAACAAAGTCAGAAAGATTTTCAAAAGAACTCAGCATTCATCAGTCTGATGGACTCGGAGAGGCCAAGCTGAGGTCAGAACACGTCCAATAACAGAACTTCAGAGCATTCAATTTAATACAAAGTTTGAAAAGTATTTTGCTGATGGGTCGAATTTTGAGTTTGACAAAAGTCGCAGGTAATGCCACTTCCTTTGCGTTGTAGCTTAGCGCTTTTGCATGATGTGTTAGCAAGATTATTCGGAAATTTGTCCAACTCAGACGGAGAACGTTTTGGCGCTGATGCTAAAACTATTGACGATTTTGAAGATTCTGCAATTCTACCTCCAGCCACAAGAGGTCACTCAAGAAAGAAAATCAGGATTTGTGTAAAATATTAGAGCACATTGTGAAAAAAACATTTGTTGAAATGACTTGAATTCAGGATATTAATCTTAATTCCCATCACTTTAATGAGTTGGGACGTATTAACCTGATAGTCCTAGATTATTTTACATGTTTAAAGGTGTTTGACTTGTATATTTCTTCTCATTTCAAGCCAGATTATTACCCATTTAAGTTTTTTTTTTTTTTTACTAACCTCATTGGAAAGTGTATTTTCTTATTTCAACGTAAATATCCCATAATCAGTCAGAAATATCTTGAAACCAGTGAAATATTCTATGTCACAGAAGCAATTACACATAACCTGGTCAAAACTACAGAATTTTTCATTTATTTCTTTCATGTCATATAAATAGACATCATCAGTGACATAGTATTAAACATAATAAAATGAATGAAAAGGAGCAGAAAGAAGAGTAATATTATGTTAGCTCTCATATTAAAATCAATAATCTGAATTCAGGTGATATGAAGTCAAGCTAGATATTAAATTTGTGTCTAATATTAGTTCTTATATTGCATTGCTTTTTGGGTTCAATTCCCAGAACAAACAGGACATTTCTGAGTGCAGTTTACATCTTTTTCTAATTTCTCTGTAAGTTTCTCCTCTAATTATTTAACTTTGGGCAAACTGACAAGACAATTCAGACATGCGGCATTACTTTTCTGCTAAAACGCTGAACAATAGCTGTTTGTCTGCAGTTTTTAAGACGAGCCAAGTTTCCGTCTCTCCTTCTCCTTCATTCAATCGTGGGTCATACGCTTCCTTCCTCCTCTTTATAACGAGGACCGAGACAAAGCGCGCTCACAGGACCTAAACACTGCTTTTCTGTCCATTTTTCAAACATAACATGAGATTGAGTGAGCGGTTTGCTGATTAGAGAGCTATGCGCCGTGTGGATGGGATAACGTCGGTTGGCACGCTGACAGCAACGATTAACTTCATTTTCCCGTTGAATTCTTTTCCCGCAGTTGAAGCCTCCCACTGAAACTCTCAAGGTTCTCCAGACTTGTTTCAGCCCATAAACGTGACAAATGGATAGTGCTGTGAACGCGTTTCATTTTGAACTCTTCTACATTTTGTTATTTGTACTTCCATTGCTCTTGTTAAAACATTATGGCCAGCTGTTCGATACACAGCCACAAATGCAACAGGGATTCGCAATATACATTTTTCATCAAATTTTCCATCAAAACAAGCTATAATTCAAACTCATTTTCCTTCGTTTAGCTTTTACAGACTGGGAAAACTGTATATATTCTTAGCTAATCACTAAGCCATCCCAATTCCTCCCTTAGTTTTCCGTTTTATTATTATTCAGTAATATTAAGGACCTACTTTTAACCTACAAACTATTCAATGAAAATATTTACTCTCATGAATATGGTCCAAAGCTTATGTTGCAGTTGTATATAACAAAATATTGAAGCATTTTTAACTATTTTGAACACCTTACTTGGCATTTTCTACAATAATAGGTAGCACTTTATAATAATTACATAATAATTAGTCGTAATAAGACATGAACAAAGACTTAATTCATAATGGATCAATAGTTTATCAAGAATGATTCAGACTTAGTAACTACTTTGTTAAAGGGTTAGGGTTAAGCATTGATTTTCAATCAGTGCGCCGGGGAACAGTAGTGTGCCTTTGTTTTGTCAGATGTGCCTTGAAAAAATATCCAATGTGAGTCATTATATTAATAAATGTGAATGTAATTGACTAATTTGACATTTTGGAGTGCCTTGAGCAACTTCTGCATCAAACAAGAGCGCAAAACCATCACTATTGTCAAATTTAAAGAACTAGACAAGGGCACAGACATTTTTTGACTCATTATGTACCGTACTTTTTTTACTAAATGGTCTGATTTGGAAATGTTTTAATTGTAGTTGGTGTTCTGTGGTATCTTTCAAACAAAAAGTGTGCCGCGTCTCAGAGAAGGTTGAAAAACACTAAGCTGTAACTAAGCGTGAGTCATTCTAAATAACTATTTGTTCATTATGAATTTGGTCTTTATTCATGCTTTATTAGGGTATTAAAAGTGTAGTTATTATAATGTATTTCCAAATCATTTGTGTTTACATTAGGATAATTTATAAATGTAGAAAATACCTAGTTATCATGAATGTTTGACAGAAAATCTTGCAAACTTCACAGTTCACAGCACAAACACCACATTCAAATTGAAATTAAACAAGGACTAAACCCAGAACTAAACATAGTCAAGGCCACCTCTAAACCAGGACTAAAACAGGACCAAATCAATTCTACATTAAAAACTTTACTGGACTAAAACCAGGACCAAACAAGCAAAAGTGTAAACGCAGCTGAAAAAGCCACGTTTTTATAACAGGAATAAGTTGTGCAGTTATTGGTTGAAGTTGTACAATCTTGCCTGACATCCACTGTATTTACCTGCTTGCTGTGTGCGTCCTCTGGTGGGTGGGCTGCGCGGTCCGTCCCCCGCCGCGTTGAAAGGAGCCACGCTGATCATGTAGGTGGTGTATCCCGTCAGATTCTTCAGTTTGACCCCTCCCTCCGGCATGAAGAGCGTCCGCAATCTCTCCGTATCGTTTTTGCGCTGAAACTCCCAAAAGTAAACCTACGCAGGAATACAGCGAGCAGTAAATAAATATTAATGCGGATGTTATGGGACTATGCAGCTACTCGTGTTGTGCAATAAATCTCCAGCCTATTTCTGTCTCCCCAAAGGCAAAGAGCTGCTATTTCACTCTATTCCCCATAAACGGGCTTTAGAGTAATCGACTTTTATTATGGCCCCCTTTGGAAAACAGCACGGACTGGATGTTTTAAGGTAAAATGTGCACTTAATTGTATTCACAAATAAATAGTCCCCACAGGCCCCTAATGGTATTTATGGAAAACAATATATTTCCGTGATGAAATGTCTTGGGTTTTCACTTTCAAGCAAAGTGTTTCGGACGTATTTGTTTAACTCAAGCCAAGAACCTTGTAGCCTTGAATGTCCCCGTTCTGGGCGTCCACAGGAGGAGGGTCCCACATCACGTCCAGCTGAGTGGCAGTGGCAGATTGGATGGCAACGTTTTGGGGCGGGGCAGTGGGCACTAAAGAAGAGGAAAGAATCAATTAAATATACGTTAAAATAGGTTTCTTGGGGTATCGATCCTTCTGTAAAACAACTTTAAACCGTGTTATGACAGTCACCTCACCATAAACGTACAATAGTATATATCGAGTCAAATGCATGTTTGAGTAATACTGTATTGACCTGCATTTGCGACACGAGCACGGGAAATTTCTGTTTTCACCTTACCCCTATCCCCGCCCTCTGTGCTAGCAAATATTCAAATGATCTATACTCTGGGTCTTGTATGTTGGGTTGAAAATATAAAATCTGCAGCTTGAAACAGAGACATTTCACCATTAAGAGATCTAGTCAGAGAACCTTTTTCAATTATTAAAATATATGTAGAGAAACATCATTTTCAGCTCTGTAATTTATATTTGAGATGCATAGTAAGTGCATGGGGAAAATGTCAATGATTTTGGGAAACAATCATCTAATATCAATGGCTTTCTCTGAATGACTCTAGATCAGTGGTCCCCAACCTTTTTATCACCGCGGACCGGTCAACGCTTGACAATTTTACTGCGGCCCGGTAGGGGAGGGGCGTTTATCATAATAAACGTGAATCCACTGTGTACCTGTTTTTTTCTTTAAAAATAGTCCAGGGGCTTGTCTTTTAATCCAGGGGGCTTGGTCTCTCAATGGCGAAGCAGCTTTGAAGGCTTCATTGCCTCATTAGAGCCGTAGGATTCACGTAGGATTCCTGGTATTGTCTTGTTTCTGACTCATTTTGTTGCTTGTAGGTTAAATTTTAGCTCAAATGACCGAGATGTGACCATCATCGGGCCCAAAAATTCAAGCCCGACCCGGCCGAGCCCGCGCACGTACTGTCCGAACCAGAGTCATTTGCTGCAAGATTCGACCCGAACCCGACCCGGGACCGCGCGGATACTGTCCGAACCCGACCCGGGACCGCGCACGTGTAGAACCGGAGTTACGTAAACTGAGTTCCTGCAGAGTTTTATTGCAGAATAAGCGCGCCTGACAGGGCTTCAAGTGTTTAGTGTTCTACCTGAACCAACGGGACGTCTCCTGTACCAGAGGGGCCTGTTCCTCCGCTGACGCCGGCCCACATGAGCTCGCTCCTTTCGTCTCTCTCTCTCCTCCGCTGCTCTTTCTCTCTCTTTCTCTCTCCTCCGCTCGTGTAGCAGCCGCGCTTTCATTAAGGTCTTTTCTCACGTCACATATTTTAACCACTTTATTCGAGGATGAGGAGGAAAACAACACAGCACTGGCTGCTCACGCGCTCTTTCGTCGTGGAGCGCATGTTACGCACGTGAGCGCCTCTGCCCCCTCGGCCGCCCGACTCAGCCCAACAGCAGAGTGGACCCGAACCCGACCCGCAATTCGGGCCGGGTTCTGGCCAAGAATCTAAGCTCTTATGTATCCTAGACTAGAGAATCCGGTCCCTTTTCAAAATAAATGATCGCTCAGACTCTGACAATAAATTATTTATTTGTTGTGCGGCCCGGTCCAAATTGATCCACGGACCGGTACCGGTCCGCGGCCCGGGGGTTGTGGACCACTGCTCTAGATCATTTGCAACCTTAGGCTAATCTTATTTTATTATAACTATTCTTCCTATTGGTAATATCCTACTGATAATGTATGTTTTTAGTATTCAGACTTTTCTGGTGTCTGCCACCTGCTTGTCTCTATGGGAATGTCATTGCCTTGTCTGAAATATTCCACAGTGTGGCATTAAACCTAGCTACTTAGAGTTCATTGCGGGTGTTTTATTACTCATTAAAGCATTTGTGTCCATGAAGACAACAAGGTTTAATATTGTGTAATACTCTATGCCAGGTGTCCAAACTTTTTCCATCGAGGGCCACATATTGAAATATAGACCAAGCGGAGGGCCACAAATCAATTGTGAAACGTTAAAAAAGCTGCATTTATCTGATGTTTTAAGCACCACCACATCTACACATCTATATTCAATCTCAGTGCCTTGATATCAAGTCTGTATTGCGCCAAAATGCTAGTTATTTAGGTTGGAATTGTAGAAAATCTGAAATGTGCTGTAAATAGTACTTATCAGGACAGTGTGGGCCAGTTCACCAGGAAGCCTAAGGGCCAAGAAAAATTGGTCTGAGGGCCACATTTGGCCGCCGGGCCTTAGTTTGGACATGCCTGCTCTATGCAAACAAACACCTCTCTATGTAGACAAGCTGGTGGCAAACCTTCCAGAAAATGACATCTATTTAATACCAAAAAACTACACACCAGAGAATACACAGAAGATACTTTCTGATGTTTACAATAGGGCTTCCTGACTTCTCTTTGTACAAACCTGCCTCTCCGACGAACACCTCATGCGGTGGACTGTTTGGCCCTTCACCCACCGCGTTGTACACAGACATCCGGATCTCATAGCGCTTGTGTTTGCTCAGCTCTGCAGCGGAGGTAAACAAGACGTCATGAGACACACAAACTTAGACTGTCATTTCCTATTTTGTATTAGTGCAGCAGGAAAAAACAAAAAAACAAGGACATTTTCAGGGGCATATATTCTCCATGACATTAGTTACCCGAACCAAAATTACAATCGGGTGACCATCTGCTATGCCCTTATCCAAATACAGCCGTGTGTGTCAGCTAAATGGGACTAAATATTATGACAAAAAGACCTTCAGTGTGTGTCAACTTAACTTGACCTTGAGAATATGTTCCTATTAATGTTTTGCAATGGTTACACACATCAGACATAACATTACAAGAAGAGTTTTGTCTGTTTTTCCCATAATAGTGTGGAATGTCTGTACAAAATAGGAATTACTGCTGATTTTATATTAATAATGTTCATGTTTCAGCAAGAAAACGTACACAATGACAAGAAATTATCACAATTTTGCGAGACGCTCGATGATTATTCAACAACTTTTAAGCTATTGTAGATTAAATTTGTATCTTATCAAGTAAAATGTGATAGTATTTCCATTTTCATGACAATAACCTGCAAAAACATAATAGTTTTCGTGTTAAAATATGATAACAGGTTAACACAAGGTTGGTTACTGTAGATTGAATTACAAGTCAGTGTTGTTTGACGTCTCCAGGGCTTTCTATTCATCACAGAAAACAACAAACCAACATCAGTGTACAAAGTGGTAACAATGTTATGCTTGAGAAAAGTAGGCATCTGTTTTTTGCACAATTCCAATAAAACTAAATCATTTCGGAGTCCAACTTTCTCAGAGTGTGTCGGCTTTCCTTGGCCTCGCTAGATGGGCTTCTATTATTGTGGTTTAGTCCGCCAAATGTTTCTCTTTCTGCAATGCTTACAACATATGGTCCGACAGAAAACCAGCTCATTTGGGAACGCTGTTGTTGCTTTGTGTTTTGAGGCGCTACTTACTGTCCAACTCGAATTGCGTCATCGTTGGATCGCTCAGATTCCGGATGCTGTAAGGCGCTGTGGGGAGAAGAAAGTTAAGAGCTGGTAAATGCAACGCACCGGGAAGACAAAAGGTCGGGGGTCATCATTACATTCAAAACTGCTCA
This sequence comes from Rhinogobius similis, assembly GCA_019453435.1. Classification (NCBI taxonomy): domain Eukaryota; kingdom Metazoa; phylum Chordata; class Actinopteri; order Gobiiformes; family Gobiidae; genus Rhinogobius; species Rhinogobius similis. The sequence continues at coordinate 20,555,813 of CM033636.1, forward strand.
GAGTTTAAAACTGAGCTGGAGGGAAGGTCGGAGTTCTAACTTGGAATTTACCAGTTAAAAAGCAGATGTTTTGACTTGATTTATGGTCGCTATTACTGCATTTAATGGACCTATCCACATGAAACAGAACCTGGCGTAAATTTCTCATTCAATATTTCCAGCACAAAACTATTAATATGATTTTTTTTACAACAGTTTTATACATTTATGGCATTATTCAAGTGTTGTTCTCAGTTGAAAGGGTTTTAAAGGTGCACTACGTATCATTTCTGGTGGAGGGCAAACCATAAATTAGCTGACGGGGCATTCATTGTCCCGTATAGGCATGGGACGATATTGAAGTTTTATGTCATGATTATCTTGGCCAAAATAATTGCAATTAATAATAATATCACGGCAGTTATTAAAATTGCTGACAGTTTGAAAATGTGACATATAAAGACAGTACTTTCTCATTATAAACAAGTATTGAGGTTTTTTTTGTTGTTTGGTGAGAAATGCTTCTTTTCTGTTTCTGTTTTGTCCGTCTTATTTTGTCTCTGATCCAAACATCTGCTGGAGCTCAAGAACCAGACCAGAACCTCTCAGAGTCCGGACCAGAACCTCTTAGGGTCCACTTTGGATCCAAGAAACGGCCTAGACAGAGACTTAAGACAGACACACTTTAGGACCAACAGGACACACAGAACCAGTGGAAACGTGGCTGTACAGAAATGATCGCAGAAAACGTTTGAAGATGTTAAAGGGGCTGTACCTGATTTTTTTTTTCTTCTTCTTCTGACATATTTGTACTTTATTATAAGTGAAAACAAAAACGATCTAGAAGAGAACATGGGTAAGTTGCTTTTTTCTGCACAATCTGGTGACAAAATGGCGATTATCTTTGTTGGCGATGATCACGATTAAACAAAATGTAACACAAATGATTATTGTCTTCCCTTTTTATTACGATAAATGATAAATTGTTTATTGTCCCAAACAAAGTCCCGCAAGACTCGGGGGACTCAGGAGCCAGTATTTTTTCCTATAGCTGTTAGCATTATCCCGCAAAAAAAGTTATGAATCATCCAGAGGGTTTGGGCTGGAGCCAGCTCATCAACCACATTTAGGTCTTCTTAAAAGTCAAGTGTGTTTCGTGTTTAATTTTAGATGATAATTAGAAAGTGAAACATCTGAGCTAAAGGCTAAAAATGAAGTTGAGATGTTTGAACTTGTGCGCTTCTGCTACGAATCTAATGTAACATGTTACAGTTGAGGAGAGCAGATAAATGACATAAATACCATGAAATAAAAGTTGTTTTTATACTTTAATATGGGGATTGGCTTCACAATTCATTAGTGTGCGGAGGAACGTTCGATTCGACGTAACTCCGGTTAGCATCGGCTAAGTTTGAGCAGAGACTTTTGCATCTACGAATGTCTATGGGGCCACCACCCGCTTGTCTCCATGGATACGATATTGCTATGTTTATCTCTGTGGTGGAAAGTAGGTGGTAAAAAGCTAATAAACCTGAGCAAATTCATCAGGTTGGAGAAACTTCAGTGATGCGTCTTTATCTAAAAATAAAAGTTTTTTATGAACTGTGTTTCGCTAAACTGGATGGTGGAACTAAAGCTACAACAGATGGAGAACATTTAACCGTTTCTGGTGAATAAAATAATGAAAATAAACTGACTAGCATGACAAAAAAATGACTCAAACTGGAATGACAGAGCCCACACAGTAAGGATGCACACTTGTCAAGGTATATTCTTTTTATATAAACACCGTAATTGCCTAAATAGAAGTGTAAAACCATACTGTGGAACATTGTACACGAGACAAGCAGGTAAAATGTAAATTTTAGGACTGAATTGCAACAACAACGATGTGGTTTTCTGTTTGTTTATTTCTTACGCAAAAAAGCATGGAATTATTATTGATTGATTGGCATTAATGATTTACAAAAGCTCTATCTGAAATTATAATATCCAATTCTAGAAAGTTAAGAAGTCGACCTTATTCTGCCCCGCCCACTTTTGCCGTTTTTTGCTCTTTTGTTGTAAACGCACTTCCATTTGACGAGAACTCCGTTAAAGCTAATGACGAACGAGGAAAATGTCTCACCGCTAAAATGTTACATAATGTAGATTGATTTGTGTAAAATGTTTAATGAACACGAGCAACAATAAGTCAACAATGCACCGATTTCCTGGTCAGTCTGAAAATGGCTTTTTAGTCCATGTAGAACTTATTTTGTGTTGAGCTCGTCTGCTCCATGTAAACTAATACAACGGAAACAAGACGGCGGCGTGTACGACAACTTCCGGATTAAGGTGAACAGAGCTCAAGATCAAACGTCAAAAAGCGACCGTTAGAGATACATTATAATGTTTAAAAAGTAAAGATAAGTGCGGTGGAACATGGCTGGATAACTACGGTCAAACACATTTATCATTCTATAGTGTCAGCATCTTAAAATCCTCTTTGTTTTAACATCAGGGTAACTGAATATCCCGATGATGACACAATACCGAGCTCCGTTGAGTTCATCCTTATAGCCTCACTGTTAATAAGAGCTGTACTATAGTTGTTTAAGTCCACACAATCGCTGTAATCACTGCTCCACCGAGGGATGATGCAACGAGAGTCTAAATTATAGCTTCAGTCACAGCGAGCTGCGAAACACAACTCCCCAGTAAAACTAATAACAGCCTGCAGCCCACAGCTACTGATCTCAAGATGAAATGTTTTGCTGAAAAGTGTCAAGACCGGCGGGGAAATTGTGGAAGCAGAATGAGGCTGTGTGAAAGTTGGGCTTTGATGGAGATAATGGGGCCGCTTGACACATAAAGACGCTGTGTCGGGATAATAATAAGCAATGATGAACTCCTTCGAACTATGGCGAGCTATGCCTGAAATCACAAGTGTTTGCAATGAGTCTATTTGCACCAAAATACGCCGTTAGGAGCTGTAAAGATCCAAAGATCCTACACTTTGATATAAGGAAATGACTCTACGTTCATCTGTGTAATTTAGAGGCAAAGTTAATATGGTCATTACACTGTGGATCCCAGCAGCTACTGACGGTTATTTGTTTGGATTAAATTAGTAATCAGTTCGTGGAGAGCAAGGAAATTGGATATTCAACATTTGCAGTAGATGAAGCTAAAGCGACGCTGTTTGAGAACGTCTATTTTCAGACAAAGAAGAGTCTACATCAAAAACATGCAAATGCTTATTCTTCTTGAATTGTTTTGAAGAAGATCCTGCTGTTTGGTGGTTCTCTGAGCACTGAGTACAGACTGCTTTACTATTACAGACTATTACAGCACATTGAAGACGCTTTTATGTTTGTCCATTTGCTGCCCTGTACATAAGCAGAGTCATAATTGTATATAACAGTTTTGTCTTATTGTACATAGGGTCGTCAAAAGTATTGAAAATCAAATACCAATCGATTCTAAAACTAGTACGGAAACTACATACTCATTTGAGCAGGTATCAATACAAAAAAATTCCTTTTGCAGGGAAAAATGTGACCTTTTGTAAGCAGTTTTAGAATGAACTTGTCAGAACTATAACACCACAATGTTTAATAAAGAAAGTACATTTGTTTTTAAAAAGTCAGTTTATTGACTAAAAAAAGACTTGAGGTATCAAAGCAGTATTGAGATTATGAAGACCCTAATTTCACAGTTTTGTAGCCTTATAGCTGCTCCACTTCCATACTGTTGTATTTTACTGTTTTCACTCCATTTTGTTTAGTAAATTTCAATATTCTAGTTAAACTGTTATATGACATTTAAATGTTTATTCTTCTGCAGTCAGGGTTTCTTCCCCACTATGGATCAAATAAAGGTTCTCTTATCTTAGCCAGTTTGAATGTGATCCAAATAGCAAAAGGCTTTGTGCACAGTTTAGCTCAGTTGGCTATTTATTTTTAAAATGACTAGCTCATTGTACTACTGAGTACTTCCAGTTCAATATTATCTCTATGAGGTTTTTGCAGACTCACACGAAAATGAATAAGTACTTAAAGATGAGGCAGTGAACAGTGAGCTGCAGGTGTTTGTGGGTCAATGTTAATGCTGTAGCAGAATAAAGCTAAAAACAAAACAAAACATACAAAATACTATAAAAATAGGTAGTCTTTACTTTACATTTTAATATTTGGATGGATCTTTATATTTTGCGTTTTAATAAAAGTTAGCATTAGCGAACTGCTGCTGTGCACAGAGCCCATTAATTGACAACTAATGGAGCTCACCAGTCTGTCCCGCCCACAAACTTAACTTTTTTTTAAGTTTCAGAAACAGATTTTAAATCAAATTATAGGTTTTATGTTCATTCAAAGCTTTCAAACATTTTACTTTTTTTTTTTTTTTCAGAATCCCTATGAGAAAAAATGGAAAATTTACTTCCGGGACTAAAGGGTGGATGGCCAATGTTTAGCTCCATAGTCCCATATTTTCTTACCTGTTTGTAACCGCATATTAACAAAAAAAAAAAAAATCTACATAGATTATATTTTATGCTATCTAGAGATTTGTTTATGTTGTTGTTTTTTTTTTGTATGCAAACTTTTTAGTCCTAAATGTCGTTAACACGATTCCTACAACACTTTTAGATTTTTTAAAGACCGACGTGTGCATCTCTTACCATTAAGTTCAGCCCAGGACGAGGACGTGGCGATGCTACGAATGGAGTAACCACGGAGACGATCATACAGGAGCTCACGGTATCTGATCCGAAACCCGAGGAGAATCCCATTGATCTTTTCTTCTGACGGTCGCTACGGGAAACAGAAAGAAAAGAATTGAAATGTACTATTATCTCACACATTTGCCCTTAACAGTTTTAATTACGTCAAGCTGCGCGATCCAAAACAACACTTGCAGTCACTTCCTATGCCCTGCTGTTTGTACTTGCCAGCACTTTACTGTAAATAGGGTCATAAATCTTAAAAATAATAACCCATCTCCTCTCCACAAGTGACTCAGCCAGCATAAAAAACCTTCAGTTGACTGTGCGAGTGCGCCCAGAGGCGACCCACGGACTAAAAAAACAAGTACTTGTCTATGTACGCTTATAACTCTACAAGTGTTCTCATAAAAGCTGCATTATGGCTTTGAGCGTTCTGTTTTATGATCTGCTAATTCAGGTGCAAGACTTTTTATTACACTCCGAGGATATGAGCGAAAGTGCATTTTTGTGTCATTTGCGGCTTTGCCATTATAGTCCGATTTTTCATCCTTCTTTCAATAACCACAATGAAGCCGGAAAAGCCATTTTGCGTGTTTTTTATGTCGTCTTTTTTTTTGCCTTACCTGCCAGCGGATCAGCACGGACGTGGTTGTGTGCGGCGTGACGGAGAGGATAGTGGGTGCTTCGTCTGGCGCTGTGGAGCATAAAAAAGGGGAGATAAATGAGCTAAATTGACCGGAAAATGGGCACGACTTAAGATGCTTAATCCAGCAGTGTGCGCTGGCATTCATGGTACGTAAACAAACAATACAGCGACACAGAAGAGCCAACGGTTGTGGCTCTCTGCCGGACACAAAGACATGGGTTTCAAAAACACAAATCAAACCAAAGGGAGAAAAATGGAATAATATTTATAACAAAGAATATATTTTTATGAACAATATATCAGTGCCAAAATAGGGGGATTTTTATATATCTGTACTAGTCTAGAATAGAAAAAAATCCCAATATTTAGCTTTTTTTTTCTAAGCCAGTGAGTCTAACTTTTTCACATCAAGCACCTAAAGAACCAAGAAAACTTTTGGCTTTCCAAGTACCATCAAATTAGTATCTAAACCAGGTCTGAAACAGAACTTTTCCAGGTCTAAACTAGGACTAAACCAGGTCTAAACTAGGACTAAACCAGGTCTAAACTAGGACTAAACCAGGTCTAAACTAGGACTAAACCAGGTCTAAACTAGGACTAAACTAGGTCTAAACTAGGACTAAACCAGGTCTAAACTAGGACTAAACCAGGTCTAAACTAGGACTAAACCAGGTCTAAACTAGGACTAAACCAGGTCTAAACTAGGACTAAACCAGGTCTAAACTAGGACTAAACCTGGTCTAAACTAGGACTAAACCAGGTCTAAATTAGGACTAAACCAGGTCTAAACTAGGACTAAACCAGGTCTAAACTAGGACTAAACCAGGTCTAAACTAGGACTAAACCAGGTCTAAACTAGGACTAAACCAGGTCTAAACTAGGACTAAACCATGTTTAAACTAGGACTAAACCAGGTCTAAACTAGGACTAAACCAGGTCCAAACTAGGACTACATCATTGCTGCAGTAGTTCTAACTAAGAAACTACCCAAAGGACGACCAGAAAAAAAAAAACAAATCAGCTTGTCCTCAGTGCTTAAGAGCTAAATTTCAAAACAAACCAGCAAGTTAAAAAGAAAATAGAACAGCAACGAAGCTTAAAGTGCCCCTGACAGGTTGAACGACTAATGTGACAAAAATACAGGTCTGAAACAGAACTTTTCCAGGTCTAAACTAGGACTAAACCAGGTCTAAACTAGGACTAAACCAGGTCTAAACTAGGACTAAACCAGGTCTAAACTAGGACTAAACCAGGTCTAAACTAAGACTAAACCAGGTCTAAACTAGGACTAAACCAGGTCTAAACTAGGACTAAACTAGGTCTAAACTAGGACTAAACTAGGTTTAAACTAGGACTAAACCAGGTCTAAACTAGGACTAAACCAGGTCTAAACTAGGACTAAACCAGGTCCAAACTAGGACTACATCATTGCTGCAGTAGTTCTAACTAAGAAACTACCCAAAGGACGACCAGAAAAAAAAAAACAAATCAGCTTGTCCTCAGTGCTTAAGAGCTAAATTTCAAAACAAACCAGCAAGTTAAAAAGAAAATAGAACAGCAACGAAGCTTAAAGTGCCCCTGACAGGTTGAACGACTAATGTGACAAAAATACAGTTAAGATCGATAGATGTCACACTTTTAAAAATACTTCACAAATTTGATCACAGTTTAGCAATTTTTTTTTTTTTTTTTTTTTTTTTTTACTTCCTGGTTGTAAATGATGACATCACACTAGGAAATTACCTAGCAACCATCTTATACATGGGGCCAAAACTCATTCAGTGTCACAGATTTTTTAATTTGACAAATAAAAATACATGCAAACGCCTTTATTTTGTTGAATCAATGTTTAAAGGATCAAAAATAGTTGTTTCTTTTGTGTAAATTATGCATAACTTTAGTCTCCCCAGTGTGATGTCATCAGTTCCTGTAATTTTCAACATATTTTTCAACTTTTCTCCACAAACGGCTGCTTGATTGGTGTAAAACTAAAATGTATTTGTACAACTGGTATTAACACACCAAATGAAGTGAAAATTAGAAAATCATGAAAACCTGTCATACGCACTTTAAGTACAGTTTGTTTACACAATTATCACGAGCAGAACGGCAAAATTATACACCAGATAAATACATTCTGTAATTATTTTTTACACTTTTTGGGCCTTGCAATAGATTTTCAAATGATAATAATGATAACGACATTACAGGAAGACACATAACGGTATCGGATGAAAAATGCACATCCCTTAAAGATGGGTGTGATGTATTTGTTTAGATAGTTTTGCATCGTTTTACTCAAAATAATGTGCTCTCTGACTGTCGTTTCAGAGAGGAGGATGTTGTTGTTGTAAAATCCTTTTTGTAAAGTAATTGTGTAATTGTGAAAGTAACTCAGGACACATGTAAAACTGTATATGAAACTGTAAACATGTAATTATTGTTGTGACGGTGCTACATTGTTAAAAGTGGAGTTTAATGTAAATGTATTCTGTGTTTACCGGGGGTTTCGCTGTTAAAACTACAGATTTTAAATACTCTATTCCTGTTGTAATACTGACATTTGATTCATTTTAGCTTTTTCTTTTTTTATAACTCTGTTGCTGGTCGTTTGCAAGTCTATAACATAGATAATTTACCCTCGGGAACAAATAAAAGTAATTATAATTCTGAATCAAATGTTCACCTATGTTTTTTTGCTTAAGGCGCCTAAAACAAACTAAAAAGACATCAATAGAGTCAGACACAGCAGCTGGGAAGAACAATTACGTTGGGACACGGCGGCGGTGGGTAGAACAGCCGGATTTGCCAAAAGGCTCTTGTATCACGGCAACAGCAGATGGTGATCACATGACATCACCTTTGGACCGGGCCAGCAGCGGCGTGAACAAAGGGCCGTGTCATCCCAGCAGAAAGGGGCCTCCGAATAAGCCTGTCCTGAGCTGAAGGTAAAGCACACCGGCGGGACAGCCCCAGGCGCGAGGCAATGTGGGTCAAGCTGCTTTCCCCCCGAATAACACAACAATTGCAGAATTTTACGGGAGGAAATTTTGAGAAGGGGGTGATGCAATGGATCTGTGTGCAGTTATAAAAGTAAATAGCTGTGGAACAATGCTTTTTACAATAATCGGTGGGTTGAAAACTTGAATAGCGACCACCAACTACACGGTATTTTTTGTTAAAGGGCCTATGACAGGTTGAAATACACATTTAACTAAAATGCAGTTAAGATAAATATATTCAAATTTCTACTAAAATCTTTACAAATTTAACCCCAGTTTAGCTGTTTTTTAGGTTTTAAATTTTATTCCCGGTTGTAAAGTATGACATCACGCTAGGAAATTACCATAGCAACCACACTGTACAGTGGGCCAAAACTCCTCTAATGTCACAGATTTTGTTCATTTGACAAATAAACACACAAGAGAACACCTTTATTTTGTTGAATCAAAGTTTAAAGGGTCAAAAAAGTAGTTCATTTTGTGTAAATTATGCATATGCTTTGTCTCCCCAGTGTGATGTCAGTTTGTTTACTTCCTGTAATTGTCAACAGATTTTTCAACTTTTCTAATTGTCTAATTTTTACTTCATTCAGTGCATTAATACCTTGTGTAAATACAAATTATAGTTTTACGCCAATCAAGTCGCTATTTGTGGAGAAAAGTTGAAAAACCTGTTGAAAAATACAGGAAGTAAACAGACTGATGACGTCACGCTGGGGAGACAAAGGATATGCAGAATTTACACAAAACAAACTACTTTTTTGACCCTTTAAACATTAATTCAACAAAATAAAGGTGTTCACATTTATTTTTATTTGTCAAATCCAAAAAATGTGACATTATATGAGTTTTGGCCCAGTTTACAGTGTTGTTGCTATGGTAATTTCCTAGCGTGATGTCATCATTTACAACCAGGAAGTAAAATTAAAAAGCTAAAAATTGCGAAAACGGTTAGCTAATTTTGAACTATGTTTATCTGAACTACATTTTGGTTAAATGAGTAGCCCAACCTGTCATGGGCACTTTAATATTGTGCCTTTTTTTTAAAATAATGAAAGCGTTACATCCCTGACTTGTCTTTATTTGGGTTAAATAGCAAGCAAAGTACCATCTCCAAAGAGTTTATAAAGCTTGCTCGAGTCACAAGTGAAGTAATTCATTTTGAGTAATTACAAGAAATCTAAAATAAATATCTTATTCAGCAATTTCTTAAGCATTGTCACTCCAATAAACAGAAAACACAGTGACATAATTGTTCCACTGTAAAAGGCTGTAATTTACTGGAACAGGACGCCTTCTGCTGTCAAAGTAAATAAACAACCGTTTTTTTGTTTTTTGTTTTACATTTTTACTACTATAATGCCTATAATTGTTTACTTGCGCACCAAAAATCATCTGGATTTCTGGAGTTATCAGATTATGGAAATAAAATAAATATAATAAATACATAAAAATACTATGGAAAGAGTTACATTTGAAGAGAGAAATCTAATTTTGGTTTGGTTGTGATAAGGACAATTATGCAAAAAAGTGCACACGAGTATATAAAACTTGAAAGAGAAATTGTTAAAGATTAAAAATGTTATTTTAAAATTCACTGAACTGTGTATTCCAAATACAAAAACAAACGGTACACTACAAATCAATAATTATGGTATTTCAGTTTAAAAATTCAGAAGTAATTTTTGTTTTTTGTTTTTTTCTTTTTCCTGGTAAATGTAGTGTGTTTTTTCCACATAAGGTCACGCCCTCTTACCGTCCTGCAGGGTGGTGATGGCCTCGCTCTCGTCGCTGTACTCACTGTCTCCTATGTCATTGGTGGCTTTGATTCTGAACTGGTAAGACGTGAACGGCTTCAGCCTGAGAAGAGCACAGAAAATGTCAGTATAAAAATGACATTACATTACAGAATTATTTGAAATATGTTGAATTATGAGAAACAGAGGAGAGAGGAAACCCGAGAAGTAAAAATCCTTTATTATCGTCCGTCGTGAGTAATTCCTGTCTAATTCATCTCTACGGGGCTTTCACTAAGTCAGTCTTAAATGAATAAATACTGTAAAATCAGGCAGTGAACGGCGAGATGTGGTGGATGTGGATGGATTGTTGGTCAGAATATAAATACTTTACAGAAACCAAATCTGAAACTTGGTCCATTTCACATTTTTACTTTGTTTGCTGTGACAAATAATGCTATAAGTGTAATGTAAATGTGTATGTATAGTTGTTAGGCAATCAATATGCACTTATGGAGTCCACATAAAAGTCCAAAATGTCAAGGAAGTAACGTTATCGATAACACTTTATAATAACTACACTTCTTCCTGCCTTAATAAAGTATTAATTCATAGTGAACAAACTGTTTATTAAGAATGATTCAGGCTTAGTAACTATTTAACTCTAACCCTAACTTGAATTAAGTAGTTACCAATCCTGAATCATGCTAAATAAATTACTGTATGTGTTCATTCTGAATTAAAGGTCCCATATTCTGCTATTTTCCCCTTTACACAGTCTATTCTAAGGGCTTTGTTGATACATTTTTGCGTTGTGTAATATCCATAACATAACAGTTTCCAAAAAACACCCATTTCTTGGACTGGCCCCCCTCCTTGCAAAAGCAAACGGCTCACTCTGAGATCCGACCCCCCCGAACAGAGAGCAGGCTGCCTGTCGTATCCATCATGTAATTACTTGTAATGTAATTTTCAGTACTACGGCCCTCGTCTGTGGAACGGCCTGCCGGAGAACCTCAGGGCCGCAGAGAACGTTCAGGTTTTTAAGAGTAGGCTCAAGACCCACCTTTTTAGTCTAGCTTTTGATTAATATTTAATTTATGTATTTGTTATATTTATCCTTCCTATTTATTGTGTTTACTTATTTTAGGCTTACTGTTTTATATGTATTTATTTCCAAGTTTTACTCTAGTTCTATTTATTAATTACCCATATTTATTCTTTTATCAATTTTAGGCTCTCCAGTGTTTCCTCTGAGGGGCCCTCTGTACTGGGAGTGGCGGTCGTCTGTGGCTGCTGGGCCCTGGCTCATGGGTCCCTGGTGGAGGTTTGGCGTTTGCCTCATCTCTCCTCTGGGGCCTGAGTCGGTGTCCTGCGGCTGCAGGCGACTCTCTGCTCCTGGTGCAGACGGCTCCTCTGATGGTGCTTCTTCAACTGGTGTATCTGCACCCAGCCTATTGTATCTTAGGGTATGTGTGTGTAAATACGTGTGTATGTGTGCATATGCACATAGATGTGTATGTGTGTGTGTGTGTGTGCGTGTGTGTGTGCATATGTGTGTGTGTGTGTGCATGTACGGGTGTCTATGTGACTGTGGGTGGGTTGCTTGGCTGGTGGGAGGCGGTTGGGCGGGGAATGGCCATGTATGGGAATGTTTTTAATGCACTGTAAAGCACTTTGTGTTACATGCTATGTATGAAAAGCGCTTTATAAATAAAGTTTGATTTGATTTGATTTGATTACTGTGTAGCATTAGCATTAGCTGTTTTTATTCTGCGGCTGCGCACTTCCCGGAGGCGTGGCTTAAACACCGCGTCATCCAAAAGACAGTTCTCTAGTGAAAGCATGCAGGAATCAATCAAAAAACCACTTTGGGCACACATACGAGGCCCAAATAGCACTGTAGGAAGGTTAAAACCTCTGAAAAGTCGATTTTGAATGTTATGGGACCTTTAAGTCTTTGTTCATGCTTTGTTATGGCAAAATACGGAGTAGTACCATATTATTAACTATTAACTTAAACTAAAGATCTAAAACTAGGCAAATTTGTTGGAAAATCTCAAATATCTGCCCTTTATTGAAGTGCTTTTAGTAAAGTACAAGTTCAGACTCACTTTGACACAATGTAGGAGGAGGCTTCATGGTTGACAGAGGCAGAGTGGACAGTCCAGTTGTTTTCGGGCAGTTCCCTGAGCTGGACCGTGTAGTAGCGAACAGGAGACAGGCCGTCGCTGCCCGGCTCCCAGGTCAGCAGCACCTGCCGAGCCGAGACGTTCCTCTGGGGCACCAAGGGCCGGCTGGTGGGCTGAGGCCGGGCTAACCAGGCGAGAGGAGAGACACACAGGAGGGTGGAATGGGTTAGTCTTATTCAGCTTGTTCCGCCTCACCCACATTTGCTCCTGACAGCTACGGATTTGCACTTGTTTTGTTTTGGCACTTCCAGTTGAGCGGGAATTCTGTTCGATTCAGAGGAGAACAAGGGGGGAAAGTCTGTCTTGCTGCTAAAATATGAAATAAAGTGAGTTGATATGTGTAAAAATGTTCAATGTTCATGTGCAACAACAAGTCGACTCTGCATCGTTTCTTGCATTCGTGTCCGTGTAGAATTTTTTTGCTGTTGAGATCGGCGGCTCTGTGTGAAATGAAACAGAACAGCAGAAGGGGGGGCACAAATAATGGTGACACCTGTGGCAACTTCCAGAATAAGCCGAATACGATTTTTAATTATTTGTTTATCTATGTTTGGTCTTATGAGTGAGTGAGATAAACAGTAAAAAAAAAAAAGTAGAAAATAATAAAGACACAAATAGTGGAGGACAATTGAAGTATTGAAATCTGATCTGAAAAAAAAAAAAAAAAAGGGTTTACTTTTGGGGGGTTATGTCAACAAACGCAAAACATGTTGTGGAGGAAAAGAGAACATTTTGAAATGAATAATTTGAAATCTTTATCATTTTAAAAATAATTTAGTTTGGAAATAAGTTTCATCTACATTTCATGTCTACATTTTAACATGTTGGTAACACTTTTTAATAACTATACCTTAATAAAGTATGAACAAAAACTTAATTCATAATGAGCAAATAGTTTATAAATAACTACTTTGACTACTTAGAAACTATTTAATTAAAGGGTTATGGTTATAAGTCATGATAACGATATTAATTAAGAACTTATTAAGTCTGAATCATTCCTGGCACACACTGTTCATCATTAATTATGTCTTTGTTAATGCTTTATTAAGGCTAATTAGGCACAGTTATTATAAAGCGTTACCCATATGTTAAATGTAGATATGAACGTAGTAGAAATATTCAAATTTAGCCTGAAGTGCACTTACACTTGCACACACTCCACATCAAAGTTAGGACTACACTTGGACTAAACCTGGACTAGGCCTGGACCGAGCCAGAACTTGAACAGGACCAAACCAAGTCGACATCAGGACTAGAAGACTGGCAATTCAAAATTCTTCCCACCTTTTTTATTACTCAATAGTAATCATAATTTAAAGCTATTCAATACTAATGCTTACGTACACATTTGGATCTCTCTACCACCTATGAAGAATGTTAAACAGACACAAGGTGAACTCTGGGTAAAGGGGAGGCCGGATAAGAACAAAATGAAAAATGGGAACGGCAGGACACAGCGAGATCAAACGATTCAACGTATGCAAATAAAAATGGATAGTGAAAAGAGAATCAAATTGAAGACGGGCACAGGAAAAGAGATAGAAGGCCCACCATAAACACGTCTGAAAGCAAATAAAGCATTTTTGATTTTTCTATGAGAGATCAGCACGGCGATTCATACAGAAAAAAGAACACAAAAATAAATCTCCACCTTTTGGCTTGTATTTGCATATATAGGCTGTGTATCGTGGACAGAAAGTGATCTTGATGAATGAGAAGTAGCTAAAGAAAAATGGAAAGTTGCAGAATAAACAATCGCGTACGTGGCTCCGGGGGAGGCAGATGGATTGATTCACGCTCACGACGGCATCTGAGTGTTACAGATGAACACCCGACGGGCAAAGAGGCAGCTAAGAAAATACATTTGCGCGCCGGATTGTTTCCTAAAATGAAGAAAATGGCGTGAAGTCTCTTACATACGTCTTCAAGTGGTGTTTTTATTCCGATCTCCCACCTGTGTGTGCAATCAAAGGCATGTAAACAACTGCTATTTATGTGTACGCGAGAATAAACTGCGGCGCGATGATCAGAAGCAGAAAGTTTATGAAGAAATACATCACTGAACAAAGACAGAACGCTTTAACTATAGGTTTTATCTCGCAATTCTAGTGCCCTGACCTGTTCTCAAACTCAAACAGTATCCAAGGGTTTCAGAGTGATGAAATATTTATTTTTGATACCATTTTCTACTCATATAGTTGTGGGGATTTGCTCAAAAAGGGATTGAATCAAATTTTTATTTCACTGGAATAGATTCGGCTTTTGAAAGCACTGCTAGACAAAGAGGAAATTGTAAGCTTTTGACATTTTTTTTTTTTCAAATGGCACTTATCTGTTTTTTTTTTTGCAAATGAACTCTGTAACACTCACAAACAGATGAGTGGTCTTAGCTAGCATGGTTTTTAAAGTAAATAACACTAAAGCTGAGAGGAAATCCACTAAATCATTGGCCTGCAAATTCAGAATGATAGCTCTTTTTTTAATGCAAAGAGATAACATGGTCACCTCGAGCCAAACTCAAACAGAAACGTGCAATCAGGTTTGTTTATTTCAGTGATGCATGGCAAAAAGATTGAGTTCATTGGTCATATATCATTTAGGACAAAATATAACTTCTATCACCTCAAATTTGACATAGTTTTGTACTTTGCTCACTGCTGTTTTCTTCGCAGGTGTGAAACCAGAGTTAAATAAAACCAATGCAAGATTTATATTAGTTCATAAATACTGCAGTGTCACTTAGATTTGCACCGTCTTTTTGGGATAAATCCACTATTTTGGATTTTCAGCAAACTTGTCTTCACTCAAAAGCACTAGAGTTGCATAAAGGTGCTCGCAATTTAGTACTACAACACAAACAAGGCAAAAAATGAAACATGCCAGTTAACCGGTCAAAATGTCTTCACACTGTTAGACATTATCACGGTTAATAAGCTAATACCTTAATGTAACCCGGGTGAAAATCGCGCTCCATCAGATTTCCCCTTCTCGCCCTATTTCCCCTCTGTGCTGCATCCATAGAACTATAATAAAACCTGGAAGATGAATCAAAAATGGCCGCCCTGTTTATCCCTATGGAGTGTGCTCATTGGCGCATGACCCCAAAAAAATGTCTTACTTGTGCATTTACTTCCTGATACGGAGGCTGCCATCTTTGTTTTACTTCCTGATATGGAGGCTGACATCTTTGTTTTACTTCCTGATACGGAGGCTGCCATCTTTGCTTTACTTCCTGATACGGAGGCTGCCATCTTTGTTTTACTTCCTGATATGGAGGCTGACATCTTTGTTTTACTTCCTGATACGGAGGCTGCCATCTTTGCTTTAGGGCGCCACGTGACAACAATCCCCCACTTCATATAAAAACGGTAATTTCGGTGATTTTAGAAACGGTAGAAAAGAACATTTCCTTCTATTTTATTTAAATACCGATAATAATTCAGTACTGTCTGCAATTATAATGAGCAATTTGAGAAAAAGGCTGGTTCCAAGAGGCTGCAGTACCTCGCACGGCCACAAATCAATCTGGGACCACAGACAGTACCTTATCCAGTTCATTTAATACATCCATGGCTGCATCCCACGTGTGTTTAGTGCGCCGCTCATGTGACTTGGTTCGTCCAATCAGGGCCCTTATTAGCCGGTAGCACAACACAGTCTGCAGGTGCGAGGCTAGCACAAGGAGCATGCGAAGGCGTTAGGTTTTAAAGTTCTCATTTGGCCTTATTTTATCATAACAACGCTCCAACTTTATTAAACCCATTGTTCGATCATAGGTGCTGACCACCGGGTCTCTGTCGTGTTGGGAGTGAGATTTGATTCTGAACTATTAAGGGGAAATGGTGAGTTTGTTTGTTTATGCTACGGCTAGCCTAGCCGACTCCATTCGTTTTCAATGGGCGGTTAGCATTGGGTTTTAAACCTGGTTTTCTCCAATGTTTTTACCTCAAATGTCATGCAATTTATGTCGAGTGTTTTCCTAATTTATACAAAGAACTACAAAATGTTATTAGGCATTTTAAAGCCTTGGATGAGTAGTTGTTGGTTATTTAATGAGCTGAATGACAAGCGCATCAGAGTTCTATGTAAGGAGTTAGATCTGTGCCAATTTTTCCTGTTGTGTGCGTCAATAATAATAAGCACATTCCCTTCCTGATTTGTATAAATAGTTGATATGACACTATATTGTTTATGATAATGAGATTATGATGAATATTTATGTGTTAATGGTACGGCTAGTATTATTAATTGGTTTTCAGATTTTGATAATTAGATTTTGTGCACACCTAGATTAACATGATGACTGAAACCCATGGTCCTGTGTTTTATACAGGCCAGGTTCTCATTCTTTTGATGGCGAGCTATGGATTAAGCCTTGAGCCCAAACCTGAAGACTTCTGTTCCACAACACTGAACTGCACCTGCTCTGGTCGGGCCGGGTAGGCGGCTCATGGTAGCCTTCATTCTCCTCATTTTTCTGGTTCGTTACAAACAACATCCTACCTCAATCTGATTCTACAACATCCTACCTCAATCTGATTCTACAACATCCTACCTCAATCTGATTCTACAACATCCTACCTCAATCTGATTCTACAACATCCTACCTCAATCTGATTCCACAACATCCTACCTCAATCTGATTCCACAACATCCTACCTCAATCTGATTCTACAACATCCTACCTCAATCTGATTCCACAACATCCTACCTCAATCTGATTCTACAACATCCTACCTCAATCTGATTCTACAACATTCTACCTCAGTCTGATCCTATGACATTCTACCTCAGTCTTTGGACTAATTGCGTGTTTGGAAATCAGATAATCTATCGGATTGCAATTTAACTGGACTGAACTGAGGTTTTTTTTTGGGGGGGAATACTAACTTACTTACTTACTAGCTGGATTTGTGCAATATCATTGTTGACCCTTTTGATGAACGTTTTGTACATTTGGAACATTTTGAACTCATTGTGAATGGCCATTCATTATTGCCTAATTGTTTGTCCTGTTGTCTACGTTTTATATTCAATACATGGTACCACTTTAAAAGCAACTTATTAGTCTCTGTTCACTCTCTCTCAGAGTCATGTCTAGTCTTCTAATTCTAGTCCATCGATCTGTGCTGCTGCAATATATATTTTATTATTACTCCAGTCAGTTACTATACATGTTACATTAACCATGAACATCCCTAGTCTCCTGTGATGTTTTCCCATTTCTTTTTCCTAATTGGCTAATCCACCTGTCAATCACGCCAATCTGAACTCTAAGAGATGAACCCGGTGACCTGAAACTCACATATTCACAAAGTATCGAAGAAGTGTGTATTCTAGATCTCAGGCAACACAGTCCTTGCTATAACTCCATAACCGCACAGCCAATCATGTCTCATTACCTTACAGTCACATGCATTACCTCTCTTCTCGGTGGTGACGACCAGCGCCTCCGCAGACTCGCCCCAGCCTTTCCGCGTCTGGGCTGTGATTCGAAACACGTAGACGGACTCGGGTTTGAGGGATGTGACGGTGTACTGGCGGGCGCTGGGGTTCAGAACGTCCACCGTGGCCCCGTTACTGTTTGAGGAGTTCAGGTGGTAGGTGATCTGGTAGGCTGGAAAAGACAAACGCACGGTTCAGATGGTGTGTAAACTGTCTGAATCATAAGATAGAGACAAAATAGTAGTCACAGTGAAGTTGATCTTGTTATTGTGTGGGTGTATTTGACTAGATATGTTTGGGTGTGTTCACAATTGTCATTACCGTATTTTCCGCACTATAAGGCGCACCGGCTTATAAGGCGCACCTTCAATGAATGGCCTATTTGAAAACTTTGTTCATATATAAGGCGCACCGCATTATAAGGCGCATAGAATAGAAGCTACAGTAGTGGCTGTGGTTGCGTAGTTGCGGAAAATTGAAAGCTTTTAGGTGCTCCTTATAGTGCGGAAAATACTGTATTTGGTTCTAAACTGAGCGCATTTTTCTTCTGATGTCGACTTGGTTTGGTCCCATTCTAGTACTTGCTTAGTCCTGATCTAGTCCAAGTTTAGTTTTAGTCTTGGTTTAGTCTCAGTTTGGATGTGGTAAATGTACAAGTGTGAACGCACCCTTTTTTCCTCAATTAATATAGTTGTAAAAAGCTAGCTAATACAAAATTACACTTCTAATTAAGTTGATTTATATGGATTAACATTTATTTTTCTATTTTATGCATGCATTTATGTTGTCATTGCGGTTTATATTTTTTAATATATTACCTTTTTTGTTAATTGTTATATCTCAGCACATTATAGCACATTAGTTTGTGAATTTTGTCCACGTAAGACAATAACTCTTTTTCTGATTCTGATACATTAAAGGTGCATTCACACTGACAATAAAATGAGATAATTTTTTTCATGATTTGGTCCTGTTCTAGTCCTGATCCATGTTTAGTATCAGGTTTAGTGCTGGTTTAGTCCCATATTTGTGTGGTGAATGTCATAAGTGTGAACGCAACCTAATAATGATCAGTTCTGTGTTTTTAGCATTGTAGTAAATAACATCTAGACTGCAGACTAGATCTGTTTTTGTGGTACGAGTGATATTATATATGCGAATAAAGTAATCAGTAATACTACAATTCAGGCTAATGTACTCTTTGTAAATTTAAAATGAGAACATAATTATGTACCTGGCTATAAAAAGTAATGTGCAAATCGTGTATCTATTAGAACTAACAGTATCTTAGCACAAATGTCAATCATTGTGCTATAATTGTTACAAAAAACCTTGAAGTATATGGATTGTAATTTACAGCACATCTGCCGTACAAAAAGAACATTTGCTTTGCTGAATAGTGAAAGCCCCAACCACGGCTTAAACCATGATTGACCTCATAATTTCACGCCTCCTCGTAAATCGACACAAATTGCACCTATGGGCCAAGGGTTGTATTAAAGTCCAATAAGTGAGCCTTTGAGTATTCCAGCACGAGAGGTTTAAGAGCGTAACACTTCTACTGAGAATATAAAATCACAGTAAAAAGCCTGTGAAAGCCGCATACCAAGAATAATGCCATTGGGTTGTGACGGAGACTGCCAAATGAGCCGCACTGAAGTGGTCCGCACTTCGGGAAACAAGATCCCCACCGGAGGCCCAGGCACTGAGGGAGAGCGGGGGAAATGGTTTAGTCACATAGTTGTAGCAAAGAACATTTGGGGTTTGGAAATGAGGGTGCTTAAAAAAAAATTAGCATCATTAGCAATGCAGAGTTATTGTCAATAGAGGGATTCTTGCTCATCAAACAAACTAAATCTTGAATACTAAACACAGTGGTACATGACAGACTGTCAGTAGACTTTGGTATGTCAGCAAAGTATAAGAAGATAAGCACTTTAGTCAATGCATGGGTTTCAGAGTTATAACAATGTAGCACCGTTGTCATAGCAATTAACAAGACTCTTGCATAAGTCTAGATCTTTAGGTTTTAAGGGACAAACAGTTACAGAAATGTTGACCCCACAAAACAAATCATTTTGCCAGCAGATAAAGTAGATACTTTACCACAAATCATACTTTTTATAAAACCCAAATACAATTTTGAGACCAGATGATATTTTATTTATTTTTTCCATCTTTTTTAAATAGAGAAACAAACACATGGAAATTTCTACACTAAAAATCCTAATTTGTTAGTTATTTTTAGCTGTAAAAGTTTTAAATAACTTGTATTTAGAGCTGATGTCAGTTAAACTAAACTAAACTAAACTAAACTAAACTAAACTAAACTAAACTAAACTAAACTAAACTAAACTAAACTAGGTAAATCAAGTAAACCAAACAAACAAAACTGAACTTAAAGTGTGTATGACAGGTTTTTATGATTTTCTACTTTTGACGTTATTTGGTGGAGTAAAACCTGTTGTGAACATAAATGATAGTTTTACCCAAATCAAGAGTCAGTTTGGGAAGAAAAGTTGAAAAACATGTTGAACTTTACAGGAAGTAGAGCAGAGATCCAAAACATGAAGACATCACACTAGGGAGACACACCAGGGACAATTTACAACCAACAAACACATTTTTCTGATCTTTTAAACATTAATTAATCAAAATAAAGGCGTTCCTACATGTTTTTATTTGTCAAATAATCATTTCTGTGTCATTTGAGGAGTTTTCACCCGGTGTTCAACATGGCTTCTAGGCAACAGTTACAGAATTCCCTAGTGTGATGTCATGATTTACAACCAGGAAGTCAAAATTTAAACCTAAAAAACTGCCTAACTGGGATACAAATTGTTTTCTTATTAGCAGAATCTTGAATATAATTATCTTAACTGTGTTTTAGTAAAATGAGTACTTCAACCTGTCATTCGCACTTTAACAAACTAAGTAAATTAAAGTAAATTAAAGTGCGTATGACAGGTTTTTATCATTATCTAATTTTGACTTTATTTGGTGTATTTATACTTGTTGCAAATATGAATTATAGTTTTACACCCATCAAGTTGCCGTTTGTGGAAAAAAAATTGAAAAACCTGTAGAAAGTTACAGGAAGTGAACAAAGCGATGACATCACACTAGGGAGACAAAGGTTACGTCTAATTTACACAAAAGAAACAACTTTTTTGACCCTTTGAACATTAATTTCAACAAAATAACGATGTTCTCATGTATTTGTATTTGTCAAATTAAAAATCAGTGACATTAGAGGAGTTTTTGCCCAGTGCACAGTGTTGTTGCTATGGTAATTTCCTAGTGTGATGTCATCATTTACAACCAGGAAGTAAAATTAAAAACCTAAAAAATCGCAAAGCCAGGGTGAAATTTGTAAAGTAGTTGAGCACACTTTGAAATATGTTTATCTACTCTGCGTTTTAGTGAAGTGAGTAGTCCAACCTGTCAGAGGCACTTTAACTAAACTAACTTAACTAAACTAAAAAAAAGTAAAGTAAGTAAACTAACCTAACCAAACCTATCCAACTAACTAAACAAAACAAGCCACAGTAAGTATACTAAGTGAAGTAACCTAAACTTAGGGCTGGGCGATACGGTGATAAAAATCGAATCGTGAGCTGGTCC
This sequence comes from Rhinogobius similis, assembly GCA_019453435.1. Classification (NCBI taxonomy): domain Eukaryota; kingdom Metazoa; phylum Chordata; class Actinopteri; order Gobiiformes; family Gobiidae; genus Rhinogobius; species Rhinogobius similis. The sequence continues at coordinate 20,577,148 of CM033636.1, forward strand.
CTGTGACAATCTGCTATTTTTGTGAAATCGACGTATCGTGATTCATTGTTTTCTGTCTGTAATGCAGCTTTCTGTTCAAACACACTTTTTCTCCTGTTGTTTAGCCTCTGTAGTCTCTGAGCAGATGACTTTATTTACCTCCTATAGAGAAGGGGGTGCACAATTTAACCCATAAAGCGTGACCAAAAGTGATAAAAATGCACTCAAAAGCAACCAAAACGCACTTACAAACAAGAAACGCAACATAAGCGCGACAAAAACATGAAAAAAGGTGACAAAAAAGACGCATTTAAATATGACAAACACAGCTGAATGTGACAAAAACTAAAAAGCAACGAAACAGAATCCTATTATTCAAACTTAAATCGCAAATCTAATCTTAATCGCACTGGTCAGAAAAATCACAGTTAGATATTTTTCCTAAATGGTGCAGCTCTATTAAAGGCAATAGAAAAAACAAAGTGAACAGGAATCGTGATAAAAATCGAAGTCATGATCTGGCCCCAAGGAAATCGTGATAATCATTTTTTGTCACATCGCCCAGCCCTACCTAAACTATCTAAAAAAAAAGTAAAGTAAGTAAACTAAACTGACCAACTAAACTAACTAAACTGACAAACTTGATTAACTTAACTAAATAATAACTTAACCAAACAACTAAATAAAGAAATAAAGAAACAGTACTATAGATACTAAACAGTACTATAGATACAACAGTTGAATGACTCCAGTACACACACACACATAACTACATCTTTGACACCCGCGGTCCCACGTCAGCCTACCGTCATCCAGCGTCCTCTCCAGAATCGGCGGCGAGCTCGGCCGTCCGTCTCCGATGCGCGTGAAGGCCTGGACCTGTATCTCGTAGAGCACGTACTTCCCGAGGCCGGCGAGCTGAACGCTGTGGGTGGCGTTCCCTTCCACTGTCCAGAAATGCACGCCGTTATCCGAATCCTTCTCTTTGTACACCACCTAGGAACGAGGAGAAAGCACATACTACGGTGAACTCGAAAGGAAAAAAAAAAGGCGACAGGGCTACATCTCCGAGACTAATTAGAAGTTGTTTTGGTGGATGAAACGCTGCGGACTTCTAACACAGACCTTATAGCCCAGGATAAGGCCGTTTCTGTCGGGTTCGGGGACTTCAAACCATCGCACCAGGATGCTGCTGGATGTAGTGGCAAAGGCAGACACGTTGGTCGGACCGCAGGAGGGGACTGTAAACAAAGATGAGATGTGTTACGCTTTCAGATGCCAGGGTTTTTTTGTTCGCTGTGTGGACTTTAAGGTTAAGGGAGTGAAATAAGTTCTCAAACTCTATTCACAAGAAAAAGGCAAACACGTCATAATGTATTGCTTGTGTAAAAGTCAGACTTCTTCAACCAGAAAAGAGGTTAATCGCAGTTAAAAATAGTCATGAGGTTGCTGTAGTTGTATTAAGGGAAAGTTCAAATGAGTCGCAATACAGTCTATGTCAGTGGTTCGCAACTTTTGAACTTTGTACTCAGATGCTCTTGTCTGGAAATGTCTGTATATTTCTACACTGGAAAAATGTACAACCTTAAATAAGAAAATCAGTTAAAAAGTGATTGGATTCGTAGTATTTATCTTGATTTGAATACAGTTGGACAGTCTTAAAATAAGATTTGCCACTAGAACAAGTACATTTGTTCTTATTTCAAGTGCAGTAGCGTCTTTTTTCTAATTTCAAGATAGAAAATGCTTGTCTTTTTCATAATTTAACTAAAACAAGATATTTTATGCCTGTTCCATTGGTAATCTTACTTCAAAATATACGTAGATTTATATAAGTTAAATACTACTTATTTCAAGCACTTATTAACTTATCTTATTTAAGACCATATTTTTTCCAGTGTATTATAATGAATTTGATTTATGAGCATTATATTCAGCATGTTTAAAGTAGCTTGAGAGATTCAAATAATTAAATTCATTCTCAAGTAAAAAAGAACATTACGGGTCATGTCATGCCACAGTTTGAGTTTGAGAGAACTGTAAATGTGCATAATATAAGGTATTACTGGTGGAGCAGCACAGCAAGACTGTACCTGTGCTATTATTGAAACGATTTCTTTTCTTAAGAAGGAATTTATTCTGGACCCTTGCTGTGATACTTGGAAATTTTGTACTTTCCCTTGAAAAAGAGGTTTCAAAAAAGGGTAAATAAATAAATACATAATGAATAAATCGAAATGCCCAGAGTCCAAGACAAATGATCAAATAAAGTTAATCGTATTCTATTCCACAGTGAGCAATAGCATTGTCTATCTCCACAGAGACAGGGGGCACCTTGACTATGGCTATGTTCCTGGTCAGATCTGTGGAGTAGCGAGCAGACTCACAGTAAGAATGTAATGTCTTTATTTTCGTTTTTTGCAATGAAAGAAGAAAAAGGAAAGCCTAAAAGTGTAGGACGAATAACTTTAACATCAGATAGTAAAGCAATAACATAGAACTATTTTATTCACCTTATTCCGGAAGTTGCCGTACGCGCTGCCGTCTTGTTTCTGTTGTATTAGTTTACATGGAGCAGACAAGCTCAACAGAAAATAAGTTCTACTCGACTAAAAAGCCGTTTTCAGACTGACCAGGAAATCGGTGCGTTGTTGACTTGTTGCTGCTCGTGTTCATTAAACATTTTACACAAATCAATCTACTTTATGTAACATTTTAGCGGTGAGACTTTTCCCTCGTTCGTCATTAGCTTTAACGGAGTTCTCGTCAAACGGAAGTGCGTTTACAACAAAAGTGCAAAAAACAGCAAAAGTGGGCGGGGCAGAATAAGGTGAATAGTTTAGTGCTACCATAATTACTCCTAACAGTGCTTCTACTAATACCAGATTAGGTGATTTACCCAACATCAACAACATAAAGTTTAGCTGATAGTGCCAAGTTCGTTTTAAAGGTTCTTTTTTGCAGAAGTTTGTTACAATTTAGCTAGAAAGATGTCTCTTATATAACCTATACTTTGCCCATTTCTGAATAAATTGCTATCCACCTACACTCTTACATATTAGCTTGAGTTATAGCATATTTATCATCTGCTATAGTAGCCGACTTTGTGTGCAGCGTATCTGATGTCCCTGTCTGGTTTTGTGCTAATAATGACTTAAAAATAGGCTCTTTCTTTGCCTGCACGCTCATCTCTCCACATAAAGCAGGGAAAAGAAAAAACGCCTTGGAATTCAAACTTTTCGTATCCATGTGTTCCTAATTTCCTCACTGCTTCCATTCCTCTGCTACTCGCGGCGTCTGGCACCGAGGAAAAAAAAAAAATGAGGCTGTTGAAAAAGATCCAGTAAACCAACGGCGAAGGTCCTCGCAGTCATGAATAAAACATATGGCCCAGTCTAAAAGATATGAGTAATAATTTAGACGGACCAAGGTGTTAGGAAAGTATTAGGGTGTTTTTTTTTTAAACTTTGCGAAAGTGCTTTTGGCGATAATTCAGGAGTCGGTGTGTGACTGTTTGCAGTTGGTAACACCTCGTTTATGAATGCTTGTTTCAAGGATGGCACTCGCTCATGTTCGGCGACAGTGTGAGTAGCTACTTTTACACAAATGATGTACAAAAGTATATGAGTGCTTTTTTTGTTTTTTGATCATAAACTCATATCTATGTTTGACAAAGTAGGAGAAATAGTCATGAAAATAGCAGTAGTAGATGTAGTAGTAGTAGATGTAGCAGTAGTAGATGTAGCAGTAGTAGATGTAGCAGTAGTAGATGTAGTAGTAGTAGATGTAGTAGTAGTAGATGTAGCAGTAGTAGATGTAGCAGTAGTAGATGTAGTAGTAGTAGATGTAGTAGTAGTAGATGTAGCAGTAGTAGATGTAGCAGTAGTAGATGTAGTAGTAGTAGATGTAGTAGTAGTAGATGTAGCAGTAGTAGATGTAGCAGTAGTAGATGTAGCAGTAGTAGATGTAGTAGTAGTAGATGTAGTAGTAGTAGATGTAGCAGTAGTAGATGTAGCAGTAGTAGATGTAGCAGTAGTAGATGTAGCAGTAGTAGATGTAGTAGTAGTAGATGTAGTAGTAGTAGTAGTAGTAGTAGTAGTAGTAGTAGTAGTAGTAGTAGTAGTAGTAGTAGTAGTAGTAGATGTAGTAGTAGTAGTAGTAGTAGTAGTAGTAGCATCAATAAAGAAATGTTGCTTTAGAACTATTTTGAATACATTGTTTAAACATAATTTTTGGTTTTCTTGACTTAGTTTAGAGTGTTTTTTTTAACTTTCTTTTACTTTTATTCTCTAAAAAGTATATAAATACTTTGAATCATAATGTACCCTGTTGAAAAAGTACATTTAGAAGTAACAGCAGTAGAAAGTATTCTGAGTATCTGTACTGTTTTCATGTAGCTATAAGTGTTTTACAGGGATGAACAAAGATGGGGACAGTGGAAAGTAGCTACTTTTACACAAATAATGTCCAGTATGTATATTTTTTAAACATACAATCTATTTTGACCAAGTAGGAGAAACAGTACTTTAAGAAACAGAAGTAGTGGTAGTAAGAATTGTTACTTAAAGATGTTTACCTTTACTTCAAAATCGAAAAAGTAATAGAAAAAGTAATAGTATTGGAAGTATTTTCAAGCAGCTGAAAATAATAAGAATAAGGGAATAGTAAGACTTTAAGGGAAACAAATACATGCTCAAGTATGTTGAAGTAATCATAGTCTCACTCAAACTGGATCACCTTTCTTGGTAATACTTCTTAATAAACCATTTTTTACAGATAAGTCTTTGTTCTTGCTCAGTTAAGGCTATTTAAGGTGTAGTTGTTCTACAGTTGAACTGGTTCCTTATAGTAATAGTAGTAGAAGGGACATAGAGCACACATTTTACACTGATTCAATGTATTTTCAGATTCAGTGGTTGTTTTGACCCACATAAAAATATGCAAAAAATATATCTACAAAAGGGTTAGTACACAGTCTCTACACTCAGCTGATTAACTTGACAATTAACACTAGCATTTCCATTGAATCCACAGTCACAGACTTGACCTACCGGACTCTCTGGTTCTGCCCCGGACCGGCTGGCTCCAGGGGCCCGTCCCGATGCCGTTGATGGCCTGGACTCGGACCTCGTACTCGGTCCACTCCTCCAGGTCCTCGATGGTGAACTCTCTCTCCAGGCGGTCGGCGATCACATGGGTCAAAGCGCGCCCCTGTGACCCGGCCCGCAAGTACTGGATCCTGTACCCCACCAGCTCCGGGTTTCCGTTGTACTCCCATTCAGGCAAAGGCTGTGGAAGGGCGACCAAACCAACCAGTCAGTGTTTATTTCAGATTTGAAAAGGTGCATACATAATGAAAACTGAATGATTTCAACAAAAAATAGCACTTCTTTAATTCTCATAAGCAATTTGTTCAGCGTTTCCAGACAATAAGGTGTCAGTTTGTCCTTCTTTTAGTTGTTTTGCACAGCCTGCCTCTCGTCTCCACTTGTTTAGATAACGTCCCACCTTTTCACTGGTATAAAACAGTGATATTTACATAGAAAACAGTATAATATTTTCACATATTCCTTGCAAAAACTTCATTTTTTGGGGGTCCGGTTTTTCTGTGTTGTAACATGATATATTCTATTGCTATTCCAAACTCTCCAACTGTGTTTTATGATATTAACATAGAAAATCATCAGGTTTTATAGCAAGATTTGTCTATTTGTCCGTCCCACCATGCCCCATATTGCCCAACTTGTATCTCACTTTGATATGAGGTGGTTAACAGACACCAGATAAGTGTCATTGGATATTACATTTGAAAAATATATACCTACTTTAAAGGTCCCATAACATGCAAAATCGACTTTTCAGAGGTTTTAACCTTCCTACAGTGCTATTTGGGCCTCGTATGTGTGCCCAAAGTGGTTTTTTGATTGATTCCCGCATGTTTTCGCTAGAGAACTGTCTTTTCCGTCCCCCTCGGCTGAGCAGCAGACGGGGGCTCCTCACAAGGATGACGCTCTTCCCAAGGATGACGCGGTGTTTAAGCCACGCCTCCAGGAAGCGCGCAGCCGCAGAATAAAAACAGCTAATGCTAATGCTACACAGTAATTACACGATGGATACGACAGATCGAAGAGTTAGCTTGTTATTTACCAAACGGCAACGTCCGTCGTCGAGGTAATGGAGCAAACTCCAGGTCAGATCCAGGACGTAGGACTCAGCACGACGCACCGTCAGGACGGATAAAAGGTTTATTCCCGTGTTTGTGTATCGCTGTTTACCGGAGCACACGGCGTATGCGCACTATCTCCGCTCTAGGCTTCGACACGGGTTGGGCGGGGGAGGCTTGCGGGTTGGGCGGGGGAGGCAGCCTGCTCTCTGTTCGGGGGGGTCAGATCTCAGAGTGAGCCGTTTGCTTTTGCAAGGAGGGGGGCCAGTCCAAGAAATAGGTGTTTTTTGGAAACTGTTATGTTATGGATATTGCACAATGCAAAAATTTTATCAACAAAGCCCTTAGAATAGACTGTGTAAAGGGGAAAATAGCAGAATATGGGACCTTTAAATATGCAAAGTATGTGCATCATAAATACATGCATTTTGTGAATTAAATACAATTCTTTCTATAGTTTACTTACAACTGGACTGCATGGACGTGTACATGTGCAAAATCCTGCAGACTGGAATCCATTTTAAAGTATATTGACTTTCTATTTTCTTTTTACTCGTGTTCTAAGATCGTTTTCATTGAACCGTTGTAGCTTTCCCTTGGGGACCAATAAGGATTTTAAAAATTTAAATCTACATAAAGGTCAAAAAGGGTCAGAGTGGATCGTTATTTCCAATCTAAAGCTTGTTGCTTAGCTCTAACTTTATTGTATCCTTCGATAAGAGTATGTAGTGACTCAAACATTCAAATATAGATGAATATGTCAAGATAAAAGGTGTGAGGCAAGCTATTTTCACTCTGACATATGCTACCAATTTCACACTGGTGCTCCCACAATGATTTGTCATTTGTTGATGTCACAAAAGCTGTTGTCTGTGGAAAATGTGATGAATTAAAATATGTTAGGCATGGAATTATACCATAATTAAACCAAAATCTGTCTAAAGTCTGGCACTCTCAGTTCATCACTCAACCACAGTAATGCTATTCTTTCAGCTATGATTTTATAGTAAAACTCACCAAATTGTCCATATAAAATGCAAATGACGTCAGACTAATTAAACAAATTCAACTTCAAGGCTTAAAGTTTAAGCAATTACATTTGTTTTAAATTGGGGTAATTCTGGGGTATTTGATGTGCATCTGACCATGATATCATTAAATTTGTTTGGCCAATAGAATACAATAGAGCAGTGTCAGAATATGTGTCCTTTAAGTGACACCACAAGCGACAAGTCACATCTATGGAGAGGCCATTCACTGAATAAGTGCCAATTGTATTAGTATGACTATGTTTTACTTTATTATAAGCCAGACACACTTCGCTGTCAGTTGTAGACTTAGTTCATTCATTTCAGTTTAAGAACTCAGACCCCTACATTTTTAAAAGAAAATTAAGAGGGGCATAATACAGACTTAATATACCCCCCAAAAAAACTGTTATTATGTTTTCTTTCTTTATTTTCTTTATTTTCCAAATTTTTTAAAAGAATTCCATCAGTCAGAGATTGGTAACGTTACATGTCACATTGGGCATTAAGGGCATCAGTCTAAAAGTTATTTTCTCTATAAATATGACTAGATTACAAAAAATTTATTTTTTAAAATTCATTTATTTAAAGGACAGTGTGCAGTTACATTTAAAAGATGGCTGCACCAGATTTAGCAAAAATGCTAATTTTCATCTGTAGTCCTTGACAAATGAGCGTGAAATTGGATTTCCATACTATAATAATGTTACCGATAGAAGTGTCACTCACTTTTCAGCCGCGACCCCCAAAATAATAACATTTGACATTCGTGACCCCCAAAACACAAAAATAGGCGACCCGTGATATGACAAAGTAGCTTTATGTGTAATGTTTGATTTTATTTTGAGAATACAGTACAGTTGATAAATGATTTTGACAGGCCAACAAAGAGGACCTACTTTTACCACTGCTTTTGAAGGTTAAGCCTTGTCTAAGCCTATTGTAACTATTTAAAATTTTTCCCCATTTCATCCGGGGACTCCCAGAAATCATTTTGCGACCCCCATGGAGGTCCCAAACCACTGACCTATAGTATTTTTGGCCCGAGCCAGTAAACTGGCGAGGGACATTGTTCTTCGTTGGTTTCTTTCTTATTCTTTTTTTTTTTTCTTACTATTGGCGGGCCTTTGACCCAGTGAACATGCACGAAAGTCCCACATAGGGTATTGTCGCGATCGGCCTGGCGAAAATTTGACAATTCGCCGTCTCGAGAGCATCCGACCAACCGAACGAGCAGCACCGCCCGAATCGACTCTATGGGAAATGGGACGAGCAAATTTTGCCCGACGCGCACTCGGTAAACTCGGAACAGTGATAGAGAACAGTGAACCGAGCAAAACATGACATTGAGCGCGGCCTCGGACCAAGATAAGCGCGCACGGCGCCATATTGGACCGGTCGCCACGCCAGTTTGACTTTTTTTTTGAGCTAACTGCAGGCCTAGGGTTTTGGTCCGATATGGGTCTGGCATACACGTAGGGCGATCTACATGGATTGAAATTCAATAGTAATCCGCTTTTCGATATTCAAATGGTTTCGCCGCGCTCGCCATCAAGAACGCCGCTTTCCTGTTTTTCCGATCGCATGTCACGCTACACGCTTGGACTGAGAGAGCTGTAATTTTCAGTCACGAGTGCGTAATTATGATCTGAATATAATGCATTAATAAAATGAATAAAAAGTACTCGCTAGCGCCCCCTACCTATTGGTGAAAAGTCAACATTGTCCGATTTTGACCAAACTTGGGGAATATGTCCAGTGTAGGGCGCCATGAAAACTGAATTAGTAATATGGTGCATTTATCACCGTTGGCCACCAGGGGCGCAAAGAGTACTCACTAAATCATTTAAATAGCTCCTGCACGCACAAGCATACCGATCGACATGAAATTTGAAACACACACGTGAAACGCCAAGCAGCTGAATCCATTTATGTGCGCACAATAACAATCAACCCCCTACGGCGTCATCTGTAGGAGGGCACTAAATTACAATGGGGAGAAAGACAATTACTTTGACTTTTATTTGTGAAAATTTGCATGCTATGAAATTTCGCACGGTGATAGTACACATAAAGACTAATTCTAAACATAATTGGTGCGCAGTGATCAGACAAACGACAAGGCTGCCATATATTGATTTTGAATTTTAGACCCCACTTTACGCTTTTTTCCATTGCAAAAGGGTCTCTAGGTCTTTGGGCCTACATCACTCTAACATACACGCTCCTGATCAGGACGCATTGAAATTCGATAAAAAAACAATTTTGGAGATATCTCTTAGGGTTTGCGCGTGACTTCCTGTCAAATATCGCCATCATTTCCTGTTTTTGTGCTTATCCCTCAGAGGCACTTGGACTGTGCCTACAGAGCTCAAATTGCCACCAATGATGGACAAGTGAATATTACACAAAATAGACCAGGGAGCACAGGACCACTAATAACTATAGCGCTCCCTAGAGTTCACTTAAAAGTGTCCAGATTGTCCGATTGACACCCAATCTTGGGACCTGATTCTCTCATATAAGATGCAAAGTCAATGAGACCCATGGCCTATTCACACTTTAGCCTCTAGGGCCCTCCAGAGCTCCCATGCATTCTCTATGGGAGTCAGACTGTCCTCACACAAAGAGGCAGCAAAAACCCACTAAGCAATGAGTAACAGCCACCAAACTTAATACAATGTCTACATATAAGAGACATTAATGGTTCATAACCATATTTTTCATGCAACACAAATACAGCCTCTACAGCGCCACCTGTTGGGTCAGGCCTATCGAAAGGGAGATGCATTTAGTTTGGAGGAGGCTCCATGAAATTTGGCACGGTGATAGTACATAAAGACGACCCTAAAACATAATTGGTGCGCAGTGATCAGACAAACGACAAGGCGGCCATATTGATTATAATTTTAGACGCCACTTTAAGTTTTTTTTTTTCCATTGCAAAAGGGTCCAAGGTTTTTGGGCCTAGATCAGTCTAACATACACGTTCCTGATCAGGACGCATTGAAATTCAATAAAAACCAATTTTTGGAGATATCTCTTAGGGTTTATGCAGACTTCCTGTCAAATATCGCCATCATTTCCTGTTTTTGTGCTTAAGCCTCAGAGGCACTTGGACTGTGCCTACAGAGCCCAAATTGCCACCAATGATGGAGAATTGAATATTACACAAAATAGACCAGGGAGCACAGGACCACTAATAACTATAGCGCCCCCTACAGTTCACTTAAAAGTGTCCAGATTGTCCGATTGAAACCAAATTTTGGGACATGATTCTTTGCTATATAAGATGCAAAAGTCAATGAGACCCATGGCCTATTTTTCACACTTTTGCCTCTAGGGCCCTCCAGAGCTCCCATGCATTCTCTATGGGAGTCAGACTGTCTTCACACAAAGAGGCAGCAAAAACCCACTAAGCAGTGAGTAACAGCCACCAAACTTAATACAATGTCTACATATAAGAGACATTAATGGTTCATAACCATATTTTTCATGCAACACAAATACAGCTCTCTACAGCGCCACCTGTTGTATCAGGCCTATGGAAAGGGAGATGCATTTAGTTTGGAGGAGGCCTAATGAAATTTGGCATGGTGATAGTACACATAAAGACAACCCTAAACATAATTGGTGCGCAGTGCTTAGACAAACGACAAGGCGGCCATATTGATTTTAATTTTAGACCCCACTTTACGCTTTTTTTTTCCATTGCAAAGGGTCCTAGGTTTTTGGGCCTAGATCAGTCTAACATACACGCTCCTGATCAGGACGCATTGAAATTCAATAAAAAACCAATTTTTGGAGATATCTCTAGGGTTTGCGCGTGTTCTTCCTGTCAAATATCGCCATCATTTCCTGTTTTTGTGCTTATCCTCAGAGGCACTTGACTGTGCCTACAGAGCTCAAATTGCCACCAATGATGGACAAGTGAATATTACACAAAAATAGACCAGGAGCACAGGACCACTAATAACTATAGCGCCCCCTACAGTTCACTTAAAAGTGTCCAGATTGTCCGATTGACACCAAATCTTGGGAGATGATTCTTTGCTATATAAGAAGCAAAAAAGTCAATGAGACCCATGGCCTATTTTTCACACTTTTGCCTCTAGGGCCCTCCAGAGCTCCCATGCATTCTCTATGGGAGTGAGACTCTCATCACTCAAAGATGGAGCAAAAGCCACTAAACAGTGAGTAACAGCCACCAAACTTAATACAGTGACTCTTTTAGGAACATGAATGCCCCATAACACAATTTTTCATGCAAGTCAAATACAGCTCTCTACAGCGCCACCTGTTGGGTCAGGCCTATGGAAAGGGAGACACATTTACTTTGGAGGAGGCCTATGAAATTTGCCACAGTGATAGTACATAAAGACGACCCTAAAACATAATTGGTGCGCAGTGATCAGACAAACGGCATGGCAGCCATATTGAATGTAATTTTAGACGCCACTTTAAGTTTTTTTTTTCCATTGCAAAAGGGTCCTAGGTTTTTGGGCCCACATCAGTCTAACATACACGCCCTGATCAGGACGCATTGAAATTCGATTAAAAACCAAGTTTTGATGATAGCGACGGTATAGCCATGGTTCGCCATCGCAAATCGCTCTTCATTTCCTGTTTCTAAAATTATTCTCCAAGCCACAGACATTGCCGTGACAGAGCACAAACTGTAACCACAGATGCAGAATCAAATATTAAACAGAACAGACTCAGGAGCACATGAGCACTTTTTCACTATAGCGCCCCTGCTGGTCAATGTAAAAGTACCAACATTTTCAAATTGCCACGAAATCTTGAATCTGATTTTGAGTGCCAAACGTTGCAAAAAGTCAATTACACCGATGTCCTATTTTGGATCGCTTGGCCTGAGGGGCCCATGCATAGTCCCTATTCATTTTCTATGAGACATGGCACAAGTCTATGGAGAGGCCAAAATTATTCGAGCAAAGTCAGTGAAACTCGCAGACGCATTATTTAGAGGATTTGATCAAAAGTCAATTACATCAAGCCGTGTTTTGAGCGGTTTTTCCACTTTAGAGAGCAGCGCCCGCCAATCCACTTCTATAGGACGCTCCCGGTGTGAGTGGGGGGAGGGGTCACGGGGCCCGAGTGACGCCAGAGGAGGACGGCACTCGGGCGGTTTGGGACCGCCGAGGCTGGGGCGGGGAAGGCGGTCGCGGCGGGCGAGGGGTTACCCATCGCCGCTATGCTTTAATTAGTATTGGTTCCACTTTATTATAATTCCACATTAACTTGCCTTAATAAAGCATGAACAAAGACTTAATTCATAATCAACATATATTTTATTAAACATGAGTCAAGCTCTGTAACTACTTAAATAAGGTCAGGGTGAGGAATTAGAGTTAGAGTATTAGTTTAATAGTTACTAAGCCTGAATTATTCGTAATTTGTTCACTATGAATTAAGTCTTTATAAGGGCAGGAACACATGTAGTTACCATAAAGTGTTACAGTATTTTTTTTGTCAGATTGAGACGTTTGCACAGACAACGGGAAAGCACATTTGATACTGACTCAAAAAGAAGGAAAGGAAGTAACAAAGTGCATCTTTAATCCACATGTTTTCTTACCATCCAGCGCAGCCACAGACTGGTCTCGCTGGCCGTTCTCAGCGTCACGTTGGCGGGCGGCATGTCTGGAGGGGCTGGGAGCGTCTGAATTTTCCTGGAGGGCTGACTCGGAGGACTGCTTCCCACTATATTCACCTGCCGCATCCTGAATCTAAAATTTCACAAGCAGATGATGAAAAATCCCCCAAACAAAATGAAACAAGACGGAAATCTGGCGAGTCTTAAAAACCTATGCAGAGTAAGAACTGCTTACATGGAGCTTACCGGGTTTGAACTGTGATCAGAGCGAAGGATATGAATGCTATTATGAATGTTAAGGGCTTATATGAATAAATCCTGAATCCGACAAGAACGATTTAGTAAAATGTAAAAGTTGCAGTCTCTTGGCGTTAGTCTTGAGGGAGGTAGCTTTTAGTGCGATGTTAATTGGCGATCTTGAATCTGATTAGGGAAAACAAGCGCCCGGCTACAAGATAAAAACTCCTGCGCTTGCTGTAAAAATAATCACGTCATTATAGGCTTGTGTCGGAATCACAGGAAGTAAGTCGGGTGAATATGGTAGAAAAATAGAAAGTGCTCCTGGGATATACTGATGTAGGGATACACCTAGCTGCTGTGTAAGCACGTTGTACATTTCGTTTTATATTAGCCGGCACTTTATTGGAAAAGTAATGAGTAGGCTGAAGCTGAAAACTGCTTTAAGGTTTTGGGAATTATATTGGGTATTGAGAAAGGCTATTTAACACTATATTATCTAATTCACTCATTATCATTTGCTTATTCTAATCAGATTTTTCAAGGGGCTGGAGCTTGTCCTGGCATAAGAGAATGTACATTTTTGATGGTGGGAAGTTATTCTATAGGGGACACATGCCAAATCAACTTTTAACCATGTTTTAATTGCGTTCCCCCATTATATGTTTTCTTTAAAGGTGCTGTACCTCGTTATTACTGTTTTAAAACGTGAAAAACAGAAATAGTTTGTCTTTACATCAGTCTCATGTATTGCTCACTTACCTAGCATCCTAAATATTCTCCATCATGTGTTTATACGCACTTGTCAGTGTATCGCCGTCCCAGGTGAAGCAAGAAGTGCACAGTTAGCATATTAACAGTGCACTTCCTGCTTCTCATAGAATAAAATGCTCTACAAATAATGCTATGGTCTCATTCTCACTTGAATAGATGCTTTTACAATAAATCTGTACAGGGGCAACACAGATTTTACGAAGTTACATGCAAAAAAAATCAGGAACATGAACTACACATTTCAAAACTGTAAAAATCAGGTACAGCACCTTTAATACAATCTCATATCATTCACTGTGGGCTAGTTGGCGTCACTAATGAAAAAAACAAACAAAAAAACAATACAAAATGATTTTACATTGCAGGGTGTGAGACCTGGACTAAACCAAGCCTACTTCAGGACTAAACTGATTTCAAACCAGGACTAAAGTGACTTATGTGAACGCACCCAAGGAAACCTCCAAAAGTGCTCCAAGTATGTTCTGATATTATGACGAGCTGCATATTATAATCATCGCAATGTCTGATTTATGTGTGTTTTCACTTTGTTTATGCTCAATTCTACTGTGGCCTGGTCTGAGAACCTCATTTACAATAATTACCTGTAAAACGTGAAAGGATTGAGGCCCGGGACCACCAAGGATCGTGCATCTGGTTCATTCGAAACCTGGTGCACCATAACCCATTCGTCGTTCTCTCCCGTCGCCCCCACCTTTAAAAAACAGTATCAAACACACACATAATATTAACCAAAAAACAACAGGGTAGCAGAGTTCAGATGGCTGTGGAACATCGCATAAGAATAGAACAACAAAGCCAGCCGTACCTGCGCCTCCACCTGCCAGCGTGAAATGGAAGTCTTGCCATCGTATCCCGGTTTGAACTGCAGGGTGACAGAGCGCGGGCCCGTGTTGGAGATGGCGATGTTTGTGGGAGGCCCGGGCAGCTCTGAGGAGTCACACAGAGGACAGGGAGAAAAGTTACACTCAACTCTGTCTACAGCGTGCACAGGATGCATCGGCTCAGGCAAAAGGGAATGCATTTACAACAACGCTCCCTGGTGGCCGGACAGACAATGCACATAAGACAAGTCAGTGTTGTAAGGCAGTGGTTCTCAAACTTTTTCAGTTGCGACGCCCAAACACAAAAAATAGGAGACACAAGAAGTGATAAATTAGCCATTTATCTAATGTTTGATTTTATTTAGAGAATATAGACCTAGAAAAATGACTTTGATTGGACAACAAATAGGAATCTACATTCACCACTGCATTTGAAGGGGCTCAAGCCTTGTTTAACACTATAGTATAAATTTTCCCCATCATCTGGGGACCCCCGGAAATCATTTCGCGACCCCCATTGGGGTCCCGACCCCTAGTTTAAGAACCACTGTTGTAAGGGAGGAAAGTGATGGAATATTTTAAGAATATTTTAAGAATATTCTGCGCGGGATACTATATTATAAACAGGAAAAACAGAAAAACCAGGGGGAAAGCTAAAAACGTGTTATATGAATGGAAAAGTAGTAGTAGTCGTAAACCGTAAAGTTGAATCTAAACTGGATCCTTTTAATTGAACATTTACTCAATTATTTAGCAGGGGAAATAAAACTTGACACTATTTTGTTGACTTCCGACTTGACTTGTTAAAATGGACTAAGACTTGGGACCCGACTTGGACTTGAAGGTCAGTATCTCTGGACTTGACTTGAACTTAGAACCCTATGATTTGAAAGTGCTTGCTGCTCCTCCTCAAAAATAAATGTGTTTTTCTCTTTGTTGGACATTTTAAAAATCATAAAAATCATATCATTGCAAAAAATATGAGCTGTTTTTGGTAATTTGGTGCAATGAACTCAAAGTAGAGGACTTGACTTGGACTTGTGGACCACTGACTTGGGACTTGACTTGGACTGTACGGACCTCTGAGTTCAACTACTCCTATAATGTCAAGATTATTTGATTTATTGATGATCGTGATTATTCAGGTCACAGTATATTCATAAGAACTAATAATTGTGACCATTTTAGAAGCAAAATTAAGTCTTTTTAATTCAATCTAGAGTTCATAAAATCCATCTAAATGTAAAGTACTTTCGTGTCTGACTGCTTTTGTCGCATTTACTTCCTTTTACTTTACATTCAGAAGATTCAGTTTCACAAAGACTTGAGGAATAGTAATGTTTTAAACAGTGGGAATGAAAGTAAATGAAAGATTTCACTGTTGTTTGGTCATGGTTTCTCAGTAATTATGGATAATCGTTAAATTGTGACTTTTCCCTCACAATAACGCTAACATTTCATATCGTGCCATCTACTTTACTCCCACTGTACCACAGAATCTGATAACCATTTTTCTGTTTCACTCCAACCACAGACTTGACTGACTCTCAAAATCGTGCATTATTTTGCTCTTTTGTTTCGCTCACTCGAGACTTCAAAAGTAGATTATCTCCCAAAGTAAAAGATGCTTACACATGCTACACGAGCGGAGACAATGCACCGAATGCCAATTACTCTGCAGTTATCCAGAGATACGATTCAATCTGATATTCACTGTTTACACTCACGCTGGATAAACAAGGAGCGGGATTACTCGCCGTGGAAATCCCTGGGGACACACAAACCTGGAAATTGCATCTTCAAACCCCAAACCATTCTTCAACATTGCGTAAATACTGTGCACCTGACTTGCATATGAAACTCTGTCCCAGATCTGCCATTCGTCATTTTTATTACTCCTTAAAGTAAACATTAACTTAAAATTACATACTTCAAGCGTACCCTGATATAGCGAAAATAAATCCTAACAGTAGATATTAATGCCCGTTTGGAGGTTGCATGTGCAGTCCAATTTACTATAACGCCTCCCAGGGGTGTAATCATTTCCCCATCCCGCTGCTTAACTGTGAAGGTATTAAAACATAACAAAATGCAGATTATACGTAACATGGTTAAACAGCTAGCTCTGAATCATTAGCATGACTGATAACGTAGGTGGCTTTTAGCTAAATTGTTTGGGTACAGTGGCGGGCCCGAGCACAATAGCTGTAATTACTCCAAACTGCGCCCGGCGATGTAGCAGCCTATCATTTCACAGGTTTCTCAGATGTAAACACTTTGGATGCGAGCGTTGTAATTAATGTGGAAAAGCTGCCTCCATTGTACAGCGCAGCAAAACGAGACGGTCAGGCATTTGGTTTTTGAATGGCCACGTGGGTTTGACAGCAATCTCAACTCAAATGCCAAAATACAAATACAATTGAGGTTTCAACAATTGCAAGCTTAGGGTATATTTTCAAAAGTTACACGGTGCACCATGAGTAGCTCTCCACAAATCAAAACAGTCGTGTTCTTTCTGTGTGCTAGGTTTACTAAGGTTACAGACCATTTTTGCAGGTACCTCGCAAAAGTTCAACAAAACAAAATAAATCTGCAGCAGGAGAAAAGCTGGGAAAAGGTTGCAACACGTCCGCATAGGAAAAGAATAAAAAGTAGCAATGTTTGCGCTTAGAAAGGCTTTAGGTCGGACTGTTTTTGTTCCTTTAGAGGAGAAAGTGGGATTTATAGACAATAAAGTAGGGTTTATATGTATAGGTTGTAAGGATAGCGGAAATCACACAAGAAGGCTGACACATAAAGTCCAAAAAAATGGTTCTTCAAGGTGCATGGAAGAAAACTTAGAGCAGACATGAGAAATAAAACGTCTCAAGAGAATAAGAACAGAGCAAGCAAACGTCAGTATGAGCTGGCAGGATCAGCTCTGGAGGTAAGGAAAGGGGCAGAAGTTGACACAGTAGCCAACTAGAACGCTCTGTGTCTGTGTTGAAGTAAAATATTAGCGGTGTCCAAAAAGACTATTTTTTAAGCTGAACTTAAAGTATCCCGTGATTGTTTATAACTCCAGGAATTTACATTATTAGTGAGGTATATTATGAGTGAGATCCCAGTACCATTATGAGTACTTGCCATACTTAAAGTCCAATATTATGCAAGATTTACTTTTTTCTGCTTTTAACCTTGACCTTGGTGTCCCTCAGAGCCTCACAAAACACTTATATTTCCTTATATTTCCCTGATTTGTGTAGAGATCTAGAGGTCTCCTGCACCATTTTTAAATCCATAATCATTTCCAGGCCAGTACTGAGGATTTCTGCCTCAAATAATTCCCTCTGCTGCCAGAAGAGAGATTGGTCTTATCTGGTCTCTCGAAATATGTACAAAAGACTGTTGGTGGATGGTGATTTGGCTGTGTATTTGCCAGGACACTCTTGAAAAATACATCTTTAATCTCAATGACGTTCTCCTGGTTAAGTGAGACGCTACAGGCAGAACTCTTTTTTTTTTTGGTCAGTTTGCTCTCTCAATATATCGACTTTCATGTGGAGACAACAAACTTGTCCAATTTGCTCCTAAAGATGTTTTATTACTTCATTCAATCCACTTCCATAGAATTCTTCGGGACATTGTAACTTCAATCGCTGTTTTCTTAAACTGTATTTTTCTTTTGCAGGGGACATAAGATCAGCCCTTTACAATTTTGTATGAAACAAGATTTTGACGGAACATACTGAAGGATTTGTTGATATTGTATAAAAGGTTACAGGTGTTGTCATCTGGATGTTGTTTGAAGATCGAGACGTTTCGACTTCTATCCAAAAGTCATTGTCAATGGACATGCCTGGACGAATGAGGGATTACATGGACTGATTTGTTAACATCTAATTCTAAACCCGATTCAGTCAAAATATTGGGTAAAAATTTGAATTTTTAGCTTAATTTTTAGTTAGATCTAGTTCACTTGAAAACTAAACAAGAAATCCAAAATCCCCTCTGTATGTTTTTTTGTAACTAATATGTGTACAAAATGAAACAAGAAATTTAAACCTGGTTATGTCCATTTTTCAGATTGAAATGTCCCAAATATGTGCAATGCTGGTAGTTGTTACGCATAAAGGGCCTTAAATCTATATGAAAAACATTACATGATAAAGCACAACAAAACAAAAAGAAAAAACAACAACTTGTAATGTTTTTTTTCTAACACGTATGTCAGTAAACTACAGGAGAAGTTTCAAATTGATATCCTTTATTTTAAAATTTTCTCCTATTCCCCTGGAGTGTCTCACCTTAAATAAATGAATCCTGACACATCACAGAAAGAAAGTAATGCGCGCTTTCAGGGTTATTTTAGGGTTTAAAACATAAATTGCCAATGTAAAGGTGCTGAAGAGCATGTATGAAGGCCAATAACACACAAATACAAATAATATAAACGTCCTTTAAGGATGCATGTTAATGTTCTTTGTAAACTTGCAGACCTCGCTCACAGTAAGAATGCAGTAAAAACATCACACCAAGATAGATAACTTTAACGCCATACTGTGGAACATTAAGAACTGGAAAAGTTCAAGGACGTTAGCGCAGCGGTTAGGCCTTTGGGAATTTAATATTAGCAATCAGACTCTTTCAATAAAAGTTACAGAGCTGTAAAAGTTGACATTACATTACCTGCACGTACCTACATTCTCAGGTACATGCAAAGTAATCTAAAGGACACATATATTAGCCTCATGCTTATTTCATTAATCCTGTTTACGAGGTTGTCTCTTCTGCTTCTTCTCTAAGCCTCACAAAAACTTTCAAAAATTTGTGACATCTTGGGGGAAAATCCAGAGGTTTCCTTTGCCGTTTTAAGTCCATAAATTAATTGCCAGACTCCCTTTGAGCATTTCTGACGTCAAATCGCGTTCCTTACAACTGCATGCTTGTACTAGCATTCCCTCTTCTTGTGGGCTAACACCAAATCCTGATGAGGGAACACCTGACTGTCAGAAGGTTGGATTATTTTAAGTTGTAAAACATGAGATGCCAAAGCAAAGGTACTGAAGAGCATGATAAAGGCCAATAACAACAGAAACAAAGTTAAGTAGGTATCCTTAAAAACATGTATGTAATTATAACATCAATCTCATAAACGATTTAGCCAAGATGTGATGCAAGTCTATGTATCTGTCTCCAACACAGGTGCAACATTCTGACATACAGTAATCATATCAGGCTTGTGTACTTCCTGTGGCGGTACTGACCAGGGGGAACCCCAGAGGAGATGGTGGAAGAGGAGAGCTGGCCCTGCCCTTTGGAGGTCATCCCGGCCACTTCGATGGTGTAGGTGGTGAGCGCCGTGAGCCCCGTGACCCGGTACTCCAGGGTCACGTTGGGCATGTAGTGAGTGACTCTGGTGTTGGTCCGGTTGAATTCCTCCCACGAAATACGGTAGCCTGCACAAGACAAAAATACACCACCGGTATCACTGTGTGTAGGTAAAGGTCAGGTCAGGCAAAGGTATTTACAGTAAAATGTGCTTTGTTTAGCAAAAAATGTCCATATTTGAATCGTGAATCACTATTTCCTCTACTCCACCTATTACTACTACTACTACAACTATTATTACTACTACTACTACTATTATTATTACTACTACTACAACTATTATTACTACTACTACTACTATTATTATTACTACTACTACAACTATTATTACTACTACTACTACTATTATTATTACTACTACTACAACTATTATTACTACTACTACTACTATTATTATTACTACTACTACAACTATTATTACTACTATTACTACTATTACTGTTTCTGCTGCTACTATTAGAGCTGTCAAAAGTATCCCTGATAAATCTAGTATCAATACCAGATAATCATTGGATCAAGTATTATTTTAGAATAGTCTTTCTCTAAATCAACCCTAGTATTAGACGAGTCACAATAAATAAATACATTCTGAAGTGAGATATTTTGCTACAGAAAATAGTCGATAACTCAGTAACCACTCGTTGCTAAATATAGTATTGTTAAAAACATGAGCTAGACCAAATCCAAAGCCAAATTAAGCACTTTATTGGGTTTGTTTGTATGTATAATTAGTCATAGAAGTTATTTATTCAATCCTCTACTCAAATTAAATCAAATCAAATCAAACTTTATTTATAAAGCGCTTTTCATACAAAAATTGTAACACAAAGTGCTTTCCAATTTACATATTGAAAACAATTTCCCAAACCCACCCATTCACATCTTATCGTATTACAAAGCATCAGTAAAAGCCAAAGACAATTTCTTGCCATCATTGCGTATGACAGACAATAAAGTTATTCTATTCTATTCTGTTCTATTCTATTTAACGTATTCTATTTAAAAAGCAAATGTACATATAGTAAATATTGGCTGTTTTCATTCTAGAATGTGGCGGCAAGAGTCAGATTTTCCCATCGATTACATTGTACTTTGCCATGAAACATCCACAATCTCCCAAATGTTGCACCTAATCATTTCTATCAGTGACAAAACCCTTGAACTGACTATATTACAACAAACATGTGCATTTGATCAATATTCATTTTAGTTGCCCCTCACCATATTGAATATTATTGGTTTATAGAATGTTATGATGTCATCTGAAACCCAGCAATTGAGCCCCCAAAATACTGTTTCATATAATTTACTGAAAGATAAGTCGATATGATTAACATGGTATAAAAGCGTAAAAGGTAGTAATAAAAAAGGTAAAGGGGTAGTATCGATCTATCACAAACAAATTTCTCCCAAAAATGTGTTTTTATAAGAAGTTTGGTATCAAAATTGGTATTGAGCTTTCTTTTAGCAACGAGTTTGAGTTAGTTCCGTGACAAGACTTGTTACTCCTGCTTACACTATGAGTTAAATTCTTGGTATATCCCCCTTCATTCATTCCATATTAAACAATAAACATCAGCACATCAGCCTCCAATATCGACCACAGTAAAATATTTCAACGAATTGACAGACCATGCTTTAAGGGGAAATTGGACAGCAGCGTTACCACAGTGCCAACTCTGAGCTGGCATGGAAAGAGAAATATTACATTAACTTCATCAAAAATTGAATATAGCAAATTAAATCAGGCTGCGATTACACCCGCCCACTCTAGTCCACACACCAGCGCTCACCCTCTCAAAGTTAATGTAATTTGCTTCTTGGCCGGCAGCTCTTTTCATGTGATTGCATAAGGCATTAAGCAAAATTCTCTGCCAAATCGATAATTTCACATGGCATCGGCAGCATTAGTCTCCGGGGAGCGTGCGGCACTTTCATATGTTTCCGGGACAACAATCTCAACCTCTCTAAACACTCGGATATCAGTGTCAACAATGGATCTGAGTGCCTTTTCTCAGCCCTGCTTAGCTCGCCCGTCACACAGGACATTATTACCGAGACCAAAGCCTGGACGACTTGATCGGGTCAAGAAGGAAGGACATCTGGCACAAAAACCATCGCCGCATCAATTATGCAAATCAAAACACACCATCATGGCACCATTCAAGACAGTCAAAGGGAATCATAACTGCATTACCAACATGTGGCGGTAGTATCTTTCACTGTCTTATTAAAGGCAAGGTGAGAGAACTGTTTGCTCAAGGACACAGCCATATTATGCACTGGTTGGAGCTGGGATTGAATCAGCAAACACTGTTGATCCAAGATAATATTGAGGAGGCATATTAGTACCTCTTTATAATAAATACATCTTAATTAGCCTTAATAAAGCATGAACAAAGATGTTATAAATAAAGAGTTTATTCAGGCAGATTCAGGCTTAGTAACTACTTAATAAAGGGCTTTTAAGGTGAGACACTACAGGCAATGTTTAGTTTTTTGGTTAGTTTGCTCTCTTAAGCTTACATAAGGAAGCAAGAAACATGTCCAATCTGCTCCTAAAGATGTTGTTTTACTTAATTTATTCAACTTTAGCCATTGTAACTTCAAAGGCCGTTTTATTAAAATGCATTTTTCTCCCCTAGGGACATAAAGAGCAACCCTTAAAGTAGCTCCTACACACCAAACTTTACAGTCGTGAACTTAACAAAAGTTTGATGAACACACAGAAGGATTTGTTGATCTCTAATTCTAAGCCTAATTTATTTAGTTGAAAAAAATGAGGTGAAATTTGAATTTTTAGGCCAATTTTCAGTCAGATCTAGATTACTCAAAAACTAAATAAGAAATCCAAAATGCCCGCTGTAAATTTGTACAAAATGGGCGGCCTGAAAACTGCTTTTTAGTCGTTGTAGAACTTATTTTGTGTTGAGCTCACTTGCCCCATGTAAACTACAATGGAAAAAATATGGCGAGATGAATATGAAAACATTACATGAGGAAAAACTTGTAATACATTTACTTCTTACATTTATGCAAGTAAACTACAGGAGAAGCTTCAAATTGATAACTTTAAATTTAAGACTTTTTCCTAGTCACCTGCAGTGTCTCACCTTAAGTAAGCATTAATCAATGAGGAGTCGCACGTTAACCAGTTTTAATGGACGACGCAGAGTTTTACAATACCACGACGTGCAGTGGAGCGAAGGCCGTTAAAACAGCTTAACGCACGGATCCGAGTTGTTTAATGCACTTATACTATGTCCACAAACTAAGATACTTTACCAGTGAATCTGAAAAGGCTGTTACTGTGTGCAAATGTCTGAGATATTGGTTATTTGTGTGTTTTACATGAAGCTAGTGCCACAAAGAACTAAACTGTTTGCTCACTATGAATTTATGAAGACAATTCAAGTAGAATTAAAGTAGTGTAGTTACAGTATTTGCGGCAATGTGTTTGTCCAGCCAATGTTAAATAAACAAAAGTAACAGTAACGAACCCATTCATACTTTGGATTACTCTTCTATATGTTCTGCTCATTCAGTTTTTTAATTAATGAGCGACATCAGAACATTCTTGAATATCTATAGTTTTGAGCTGGAGACACAGTCAGATTTGTTGTTTAATTTTCAGATTTTGATTTGTTGACCTGGTTTACGGTTAATATCTCTGTAGATACTTGACCTATCCACATGAAACAAAAACTGGCACCAAGTAAAACATCCTCTTTGTCGCCAAAAATAGACAAAATTGTACATATTTTTACAATAGCTTCTGAAAGCGGTGCCAACATTCAACCCCAAAGTCGAGATTGTACAACAGTAAATAGTTATATAAGCCCGTGCTCTCTATCTGAATTATAAAATCATTTAATTCTAGAACAGGAACGGTTTAGATTCATCCTTAAGATGCACAAATATTAACTCTTCCGCGGACACAAATTGACTCGTAGAATGTGCTGGAAGATATTTGCACTTTTGACCACATCCACTTGACTGTTTATTTTCCCTGACAGCCCGAGCTTTTAAGGCCTTAACAAGACGGGGCTTCTACCATGTGTTTTACTACTCACCCTCTCTATATCATCATAACGCACACACACTCTCCTAAATTGGTCTCCTGCTTAAAGTGCAAACCGTGCGCCCGTCTCTCCCCGCACAGCAATACCCTCACCATTACCGGCCGCTCCACCAAACCTCGCATCCACCCCGAAGGCGCCGGATTGGGAAAGATATTTTATGAATTTCATCACACGTGAATCTCAACGTGTAAACACATCTGCTGGAATTGATGAGCTGTGAGCCTGCCAGCCAAACTAGAACTACATTTTCTACTGCGGCAGCAATAAAATATTTCAAAAACGTGAACGGGATGAGTTAAAGCTTATTTGCGGTAAGCAAGCTAAATATGACTGAGAAAAGACAGCATTGGCATCATAGATTTTTAAGTGTGTAATGTACTATTTAAGGCAGTTTTTCATAAGTTATGCCTATAAAATGTTGAATATTTGCAGGGTAGAAATGGTAGTAGTAGTAGTAGCAGTAGTAGTAGTAGTAGTATTAACAATAACACCAGTAATGCTATTTATAAGATTAGAAATGTAGATGCAAAATACTTGATGCCATGTTGTTACTCCAAATGTCAGTTATACAATAACCATAAACTGTAAATAAGAATTTGTTTATGAGTTTCTGCCCAGTAAAATATATATTTTTAAAAGTTATTATCACTTAACGTATAGCCTGGTAGTATCGTAATAGAAGTCAATAGTGATGTGAATTGTTCCTAAATCTTTGTGCATTGCATTTCTGAGAGAACTTTCAGAAAAAAGGTGTAAGAAAAGTTGCAGCAAGCAACAATTCATAATAACTGTTTTCTCAGCCATCTCAGTGCTATTGCAGTGAAACTACAGCATTCGTATATCTCACCAATCTCTACTTTTGAGTCTATATTGTAAAGCACGTACCTGTAAGAACTCCATTCTTCTCACTGGGTTCACTCCAACTGACTTTGAGAGACGTGTCCAAGATTTCGGTGAAACTAAGATGTCCGACCGGGCCAGGAGCTGAACAAAGAAAGTGAAAAGTTAGTGGTAGCAACGATTAAGAATATGAGGCACTTTGGGAATGACAAAAATGGAAAGGATTAGTTAAAGAGCAGCTCATGATAAATACTTTGGGGCGGCAGTAGCTCAGTAGGTAGAGTGGGGCGCCCTCTGATTCGAAGGTCGGCGGTTCGAATCCCACTCCAGACATGGAGTAGTTGAGTGGTCAGATCCCCTGACCCGCAGGTTGGTGGTGCGATTTCAGCTCCTTCAGATGAATAATGCCGTTGTGTCCTTGGGCAGGACACTTAACCCACCTTGCCCCCAGTGTCTGCGTACACTGGTGTATGAATGTGTGAGTGGATGGGTGACTGGTTCCTTGATGTAAAGCGCTTTGAGTGCCTTAAAAAAGGTAGAAAAGCGCTATATAAATGTGACCATTTTATTTATTTACTTTGGAAATAAAACCAGACAAGTCAGATTGAGGTGGTTTGCACAGGCTCCAGGAGGAATAGTGAATATGAAATGCCAATATCAGCACATTTGTTCCAGAGAAAGGAGTCCAACCGACAGTTAAACCTCGGATTCAGGAGGAGCAGTGTGGTTTTGGTTCCGGTTGTGGACCACTGGACAAGCTCAATACTCTCTATTCGATACTTGGGGATCATGTGCGTTTGCCCAGTCAGTCCACGTGTGCTTTGTGGATTTGGATAATGCGGTCGACCATGTCCTTTGTGGCGCCCTGTGGGGGGTGCTCTGGGAGTATGGGGTCTGGGTCCAGTATCTTTATGACCAGAGCAGGAGCTGTGTTCGCATTGGCGGCCGTAAGTCAGACCTGCTCCCAGTGCATGTTGGACTAAGCCAGGGCTGCCCTTTGTCACCGGCTCTGTTCATTGTTTTTATGGACATAAATGGATATAAGTCTGTTATCTGAAGTTCGGGAGCAGGATCACACCTCATCCACTCCCCTTCCGGTGACTACACAATTTAAGCTTCCCGGTCCCACACACCAGTGTTCGTTATCTCGTTCCCCTCCCTCTCAACCTCTTCTAATTATTCTGTCTTATCCTTTAGTCGGGAGGTATCGTGGCCCGGGAGCCTGCTGCCCTCATCGCTAGAAGCCCCAAAACGGCATTTATCATCTACTGTCATGCATTTTATCGTTGTTCTCGTTCGCCAATAAACTTCTGCATCCAGGCTTGAGGTTGTGGTCCTTGCTAGTGAATTTCTAGGGGCAGTCAAGGTGTGGAGCACAGGATCTCATCTCTGCTGTTTGCAGATGATGTCGTCCTGAGAGCTTCATCAAACCAGGACCTGCAACATGCACTGGGACGATGTGGAGCCAAGTATGAAGCGGCTTAAAATCAGGAAAAGGGGGCTTGCCCTGTCCGAAAGAGTTCAAGTATCTCTTGAGTCTTGTTCACGAGTGAGAGAAGGATGAAGCTTGAGATTGACAAGAACAAACTTGTATCACCTCTATCTCCGTCGAGACAAGCAGGAGATGCCACCACCAAGCCAGATCTGTGGAGGGGCCTGTCCACTAAAGAAGTTATATAGTACCTAAATTACCATAGATCCTATCCCTTGCTGTAATACTAGCTGATAGAAGGGCACTTTATAAGGCTTGGGAGGCTAGGTTTCAAACTGTTTGAAAGTTTAGAGAAAAGTATGTGGCACTGAGCCGGCTGGAAAAATAGTAGACACCCTAGTGCAAACTTCGTTTGTTTATGAACAAATTAGCAAAAACGGGATAATTGCAGAGTCAAATTAGCTGATGACAAGTTGAAGTAAATGACTTTTTTTTCAACCAACAATCTCCAAGACAACTGTGAAACCCAATTACAGGGATCCCGCCTAGATCCTACCAAGCCACTTGTTCATTAGCGCTTGTTCTACATCTCTGCATGAATAAAACATCTTGCCTGTAAAACGTGGGACCGCAACAACGTCCCCTTTTTGCCACCATGAAACAGAAAAAAACAAAAAAAAGTCTTACTGTCCTCGTGCGTTCTGAGTAGTTTTGGAGAGCTGCGTGGTCCGTCTCCGGGCGTGGTGAAACAAAGCACAGAGGTGTAGTATTCGGAGAACTTCTTGAGGCCTGTCACATACCCCACGTGAACACTGTCCTGGAAGTTGGGTCGCACCGTTACCATAGAAACGTCTTGTTCTCTGCCCGGCTCCCAGGCGAGAAGCTGGAATAACAGCAGACAAAACAAGAAGTCGAGAAAGAACTGTGAGCAAGTTGAAAAAAGAGGGAGAAATAGGTTTTATCTCTCAAAATATAGGTTATCTTTGAGTGAAATCTATTCAAAAACAAAAACTTTGTAGCTTGGTCTTCCAAAGTCAGTTTCTGTGAGCAATAAACCTCACCCACTTTATCAGTGTACGATGTGTTTGGGTGAGGAGGCCAGTGTCTGCTGCCCCAAGTATCTAAATTTAATTTTGAGAAGAAATGTAAAGGTAACACTTTAAAATAACTGTACCTTTTTCTGCCCTAAAAAGCACAAGAAAAAAAACAAAGACTTAATTCACAGTGAACAAATCATTTATTAAGAATGATTCAGGCTTAGTAACTATTTAACTAATACTCTAACCCGAATTCCTAACCGAACCTTAATTAAGTAGTTACTAATCCTGTATCATTCTGTAAAAACTATGTTCATTATGACTTAAATATTCTGAGGCAAATAAGGTGTAGTTATTATAAGGTGGTACCAATTTAAATTGTGTTTTAATCTTTGCTAAAATTATTTTAGTTTTGGTCAGGATTTAGTTCTTATTTTTAGTTTTAGTCTTCATTTCGTCAACAAAAATGTCAAACTAATTTAATAGTTTAAACCCATAATAGTTAAAGTACACTTGAAAATATATGCATTGTACTATGCTATATTGTATTGTATTGTATTGTATTGAATTGAATTGAATTGAATTGAATTGAATTGAATTGAGTTGAATTGAATTGAATTGAATTTAATACATAATGCAGCATTTTTAGACATCCCCTTTGTTATTATTTGGATTATTTTGGATCTAGTTACAGGAAAGGCAAGTTTACCTATGTAAAATCTGTAAAATCCCTTAACAAACATAACTGGCACATATGAGCATAATCTGATTTCTGGAATTCTCAGATTATTGAAATGCCATGTAAACAGTTCCATCTGATTGAGTAATCTGATTTATTCCTGATTTTTCACATCTGTGCAGGTTTAGACAAGGAAAATTGTGCAAAAAGGGGAAACAAACGGGAAAAAGACAAAAAGGAAAGGGTTATTTTAAAGTTAGTTGTACTTTGTCTGCCAGATACAATAGTTACTCTAAAAATCCACAAATTTACTGATGGTTGTAGTTGGTTTTTTTGACGATCAGTAGTTATCTCTTGTGCATGTAAACACACCAAAAACCAGATCTAATTATTGGGTTATCAGATTATTCTAGTAATCACCTTCTTTTTTTTCTTCAAGTAAATGTACCCACTGCACTCCATGTGTTTTTTGTATTCCCTTTTGTTTCATTTGGCATCATGTTTTGCTCACTGAAGCACTTTTTTTCATTTTTACAGAATACCGAGAAGACAGAAAATGAACTGTCTTGTGAAAATGACAGCTGAAAATAGAGAAGCGTTTTTTTTTCTCTTAACATTCCCGCTTTTTTAACACTTTTTCTCTCTTGCGTAACCGAGCCACAAAGGAGTTTCTTGGCAATACTGAATATATAGCACTGTAGTTTTTTATAATGTTTTATGTCTCTGAAATGGTCTCCCCGAAGACACTTTGGGCCGTGAGCGGTTGAGCAGTTTCAGTAAAGATTGCAAAAGTGGAGGGCTCGCCGGAGGAAGCCATCTTGCTTGTTATTCTAAGTATTTACAGCAGGGAGTTGAGGCCTAGGATGACCAATTAGGTGCATTGCTAATAAGTCCCACTGGTCTTTTATTCCCTGGTTTTATGAGAAGTTAGAGCCAGGAACATTGTCTGGACAGTGGAAACTTTCTCGCAGAACTGTCTCCTACATCATTTATAAGTCTGTTAGTGTTTTACGGCTATTGTAATGTAGTGTAAGTGGAGGAGGGAGCGCTGTATATTTTAAAGCAATCACTTGAAAATGTAAATTTCAGTGTACGGGAATAAGTCTGCACAATTTAAAGCAAGGTATAACTTATTCTGGAAGTTAACTATGGGTGGAAAGTACACTGTGGCCCGCACTGAAGTAATAAAGATAAAAAATGTAAGTAAAGTGAAAGTAAAACTGCTCAGTCTTATTGTATATGTTGATAGTAAATCTGTGAAAGCAATGACTACTTCTAAATAATGACTATGGTTGGGCAACTACTGCTGTAATTACCACTGCCAAAGCTACTTCTGCAAAATACAGTTGCCGCTCTTCAATTTTTGGACTAAAATGACCCCGTCAACCATTCTACCCATCTCGCCATACATTCATGTGATCCTTGAGTGCTCTGGTTTTTGAGATGAGAAGACGAGATCGTTCAGACTTGTTTCCATTCATGTACTTTTATATCGGAAAGCCTGGATTTTGATGTCAGCGATGAAAAACTATCAGACTAGGCTCTTTAGCAGCGTTTTTAGTTAATAGAGCGAACTGGTAAGATTTGTTATTGTCAGTCTGCTCAAAAGCGCTAAAACAAACGCCTCTGAAGAGTAGGATGGTAGGATTTTTTTACACTTCTTTGTTTCGGAAAACCTCCAACCATTTTAACTTTAGCAAGCTAACGTTAATCCGTAACTAATCAAACAGTAGTGTCAGGTCTTTCTTGCGTAAATCTGTTGCAATCATGATGAATTATGACAAATGACAGTGAAGCCGCTGATCTAGTAACGCTTAGTCAAACCTCAATTGCTTAAGATAGATTGACAAATCAGCTGATTTTTGTCTGTCTCCACAAAACAAGTTCTGTCACGTGTGGAAATCCAGCAGCGGCTTCTGAAGCCACTGAAGTTCCCGAGTTCTTTTCTCGACCTGAGCGAGCGATGTGCATTTTTCCAACAGAATGTTCAAGAGTTCAAGAGTTCCCGAGGACGACATGAACACACCATACACCACAACAACACATCAGAACCTTCTTTAAAAAATAAAAAAAGTCTTAAAACAAGCTGGAATTGTTCTAGGAAAGGAAAACAACTGCGCAAAGTATTTAGTATTGTTCTATTTCTACATTTTAGCAAAAAAAATGAATGAAACAAACTGCCTCCACTGTAATATTAAGAGGAAACATGAACATATCCTTCTATTAAAAAGGGAAGAAGTGAAAGAAACAACAAGTAAATAAAACATACAAACTTAAACCGTCAACAGTACACAAAAAATACTTCAATACAATAGACCATATACAATTCAACCGACCAAATAATGAAGACATCCATCAACATACACTTCGCACAGTCCCACAACATAACAAACTCTGTGAGAAATGTTGGCGCGATAAAGAGAACGGCCTGAAACTGACAAATGGTCGGACACGGCGCATCGTTCAGGCGAATATCTCCTGCCCTCCGGCTCCTTGGATACAGCGCGGTGTTTGATACTACAACTTCAGCGCTGACAGCTGCGCCGACGTTCGCCGCGGTGACAGATACTCACCTTGTAGCCCTGGTTGATGCCGTTGATGAACTGAGGGTTTGGGGCCGTCCATGTGAAACGAATGGTCGTGGAGTTGACCGGCTCGGCTTGGACGTTGCCGGGGGCGATGGTTGGCACTGAGGAACATAACAAGATGTATATTTAGCCTATAGTGTTGTGGAAAGGTGACATTTTTAAAGAAGAGGTCACAAAGAGGACAGAATGAAAGACAAACTGTTTTAAAATGATTGAGCGTCACAACAACAGATCACCAAGATTTTAAAGTTTTATTATTTTAAAGTTTTATTTGAGACCAGAATTTATCGGTGAACTAGGCTATATAGACCCTTTTAGAATGACCAATATAAACATTCTAACCCATTAATTTTAATGAGGCAGCAAAGAAAAAATTTGATGTATAGACAGTTGGCATCACATCATATTAGGCTGTGGTCCAGTGTGGAGGAAACAGTTAAATCAAAAGGAAATGGGACATTTTTACTATTTTAATACCTTTCCTGGCAATTTTTAAGCACAACTAATTCAAGTTACGTCACAGCTGAGTGTTAACCTGATGTTGTTGATCTGGCGTTTCCTCAGAAAAATAAACAGAGTGTGATGTTACACTACAGCACTAGCATTTAGCCCACACTGTCATTAGCATTCTTGGATGACTAGAAGAGTTTGGGTTGTTTGACCGCTTTGTTCTTCTCCATGTCTTCATGTCTGTATTTGGTAAAGTAGAACTCCTAAACTCGGCGTTTGCTTCTGTAGTTGTTGAACAGTATGTTATATATCTGCTGTTCTCCAATTAAATAAATGGATAGTTTCCGTTCCCTCGGACGCCGACTATATATGTGTACAATCTTATGACTCATGATTGTTGTTTATATGTTCCTCATATTTGCCAATGACTAAGAGTCCATGGTTACATTTTCTAAAGATTAGGATCTGCGGTGCTTCATTAAATAAAATATTAGTGATAGTAATAGTATGCAATAACATATTTGATTGTACCGCTATGTTTTTGGTGCGAATTGTCCAGCTTAACATTAGACTGAAAAAATGTTACGTGGAAATGGTACCAGCCTTTAGAATAGAATCCAGATATTTATTTGAAAATTAAACTACAACAAAAACATTCCATAACCCTAAATCTAACTATAGTCCCTGTTTTTTGCAAACTTTTATCACATAAGTGCATTAATTTGTGACAAAATCTTGAACTTGGTATAAGAATGGATACAATATTTAGCATTTTCCAACTTTTCTAAATCATCCTTTTTACGAAATTTAGACCAGAGGGACTAACTTTACCCAAATAAATACATTTTGTTGAGTATCTTTTTGTGAAACATACTGTACGATGTGTTGTGGTCCAATAGAAAAGACTGTATTATAACAGTGTTGTCCGGGTATGGCCTTTTTTCCCAATACCTTATTAACTCCTGTTTGTGCAGTTTGTTACATTGATACACTTTTCTTTGTCCATAAAGCGTTTCTTCACAAACACTTTTTTCTCACAACAGCGTATGATGGAGAAGTTAACAGAGGTGAGCATGGCCTGGGTTGTCTGTTCGTATCTATTTTGATGACAGTATTGATCGTGTTGTACAGGTCAGGGCCGAGACACTGATATGTTTCTGCTCCCGACGCCACTCACAGTAAGAGCAATGAGAGCGCGCGAGTGTGAGGTGGTTATAGATTGGAGGAGGATGCCGTAATATGAAGTAGCTTTCAGACAAAAACACAGATTTATTTGTGTACAACGGCAATTATTGTGGAGTCTGAACGCATGTGTGTCAATAGGGCTTTTAAGGGGAGCTTTTAGGAGCGGAGCAAATGACAAGTCAATACTAAACGTATCAAACAAGCATTGCAGACATAGAATATTGTTTTTCCGGTAATGTGAATTATATTGAAAGCTGTAATGTTTACTTTGTCATCACCGCTAATGTCCACGGTTATAAAAATGTTTCAATCCAAAGGGGCACTTTGTAAGTTTTTAGATGGTGAGTCCGAAACCATTTTTTCTCCATGGAGTTAAAGTGCGTATGATAGGTTTTTAGGATTTTCTAATTGTGACTTTATTCAGTGTATTAATACCTCTTGTAAATATAAATTGTAGTTTTACACCAATCAAGACGCTATTTGTGGAGAAAAGTTAAAAAATCTGTTGAAAATTACAGGAAGTAAACAAACTGATGACATCATGCTGGGGAGACAAAGGTTATGCATCATTTACACAAAATAAACAACTTTTTTGACCCTTTAAACATTGATTCAACAAAATAAAGGCGTTCACATGCATTCTCTTTGTCAAATTAACAAAATCTGTGACATTAGATGAGTTTTGGCCAGTGTACTATGTGGTTGCTATGGTAATTTCCTAGCGTGATGTCATACTTTACAACCAGGAAGTACAATTAAAAACCTAAAAGAATAGCTAAACTGAGGTAAAATGTGTAAAGATTTTAGTAGAAATTGAAATATATTCATCTTAACTGGATTTTAGTCAAATGAGTAATTCAACCTGTCATAGGCCCTTTAATGTTGTTTTGACTGAAATGTGTCACAAACTCGTATAAAACTCGCAGTCTCCACACAAGATGAGCACTAAACTAATAAAACGCCTGTGACGAACCCTCTTATAGAAATTTACATAGTGCACTTAATAATAATACGTCCATGCGATGCACATTATGCACCCTTATAATCACGACATATACAAAAACAAACTTGTGTCATAAGACCATTTTCTAAAGGTTATAACAGGGTTTAAAATAGCGCACAATCTGGACGCAGTTTCTGGAGTTAACCTTGAGTTATTGCTTGAGTTCTAACCTTTATTTTTTGTTTAAAATGTATGTTGGCTCAATATTTTTCTTTAACAGTAGCAATTTAGGTAGCAATGAATATGAATATGGTAATTTTTAACATTTGTATTGTGAATTCATAAATGTATTTGAAAAAAATTGCTTGGGTACATTTGTGTTAACAGTTGTCGGGGAAATCGAGTTCTTTTTAACCTTAAAAAGTCATTGC
Organism: Rhinogobius similis; assembly: GCA_019453435.1. NCBI lineage: Eukaryota > Metazoa > Chordata > Actinopteri > Gobiiformes > Gobiidae > Rhinogobius > Rhinogobius similis. The sequence continues at coordinate 20,610,825 of CM033636.1, forward strand.
TGGTAGCCATTTGAGTAAAAATATGTAAAAAGTCACAATAGATACACCCTTAATTATTTTTTGTTGGTTTTATAGATGAAGTACATACAGTATTTTGATAGCTTTGATACCTAAGACTGAATACAAATATCTTAATTAAAGTACTTTCCCCGATATTTACTCGATCAAATTCAGTTAAACCAGAAAAAATACGACTACTTGAAGACAATATAGCGACATCTTGACATTGCTCACCTCCTTGTAGCGTCCACTCTGTCACCTTATGGCTGAACGTGCCGAGTCCTGCCCCGTTGTACGCCGCTACTTCAATCTCATAGTTGGTCCAGATGATGAGATCTTCAAGTAACAGGTTGGTCACGTCTGGACTGCTGATGTTTTTGATTTGGTAGTCGACGGGGAGCCCTGTCAGCCGATATCTACAACACACACGAGGCGTTACACACTCACTGAATGTATATGTACTGAGGGCAGCCCTGCAGTACACGTCTGGCCCTTTAGGGGGAGACAATGCACCAGTCACAATTGAAACGCATTACTGTCTATTGCATGGAGTCCTCCTGCTGTGGTTTTCAAACTGAATAATGGAAAACAAGCCTGAAAATCACACTAATTGCATGTTTACTGCGATCGCTTTGTCAATTTGCTGACTTTCAGTGTGAATTTTTAATGTTGGAGCGTTGCAATATTTTCATTAATGCTGTTCACCCGCTATATAAGAGGATTTCAATAAATAAAACATGTAGCGTGGGCTTGGACTCCATTGACTGAAGTTAGTAAATGGTCTATGGGAGGTCACAGTGGAATCAGTTATAGAGTATGTACTGTATATACAACGTTTGTAAAAGAATATCACAAATTGTTCTGTTCAGCCATCACATTATGAATACCTGCAGCCCCAAATATCATAAAAAAAAGTGTAGCATTTGTGTATTGAGGCATCTTTCTGTCAAAATCTGCATCTATGTCTTCAGCGATTGGAGCTCCACCGACTTGAATTACACCAGATTGGCCTTCTTTATGATGCTAATTCAAAAATATTCTTTGAGTCACTTTTAATATACACCGATCACTGTTGGAACACTCAGTAAGAATGTTCTGATCCATCAAAACTGTGGACTTTTTTACATATTACATTTTTCACCAACTAAGAGGTTATTTATGAAACTGCTAATCTAAGTTAAATAAAGATAATACGCAGCTGTAACATGTTTCAAATTATAAACACCAAACAGAACACAGACCAGGACCAGAGAGCAGACACAAAAAAATAAAATAAAAATAAAAACAAACAGCGCAGAACATGTGAAATAAAAAAAAGTTTGACCACAACTGAAATTGGAATTAGAGCTGCGTATCTTTCACGTATTCAATATCTAGTTTTCAATACTGATACTTGAACGATACTTATTTTTGGTATCTATTCCTATTCATTTTCTAAAACCACGAAACAGGATTCACAAATTCCATTAGATACTATTTCTTTGGGGAAAGTCTTTTGACCCCATCTTGTAAATTTTGAATTTGTGCCAGTTTTTTGGTTGCACCTTAACTTTTGATACTGCACCTTTAAAATTACCTTGCCACACTGCAAAAAAGGAATTTCTAGATGAGTTATAAATTTCTGATATGTTTTGACTGATTAAGATTGTTTTTTATTTGGCTGGTGAACACATTTACATGCACACACTAAAATCTATTTGGCCGCTCTCTGTACATTTTTGTAAATATTGTATTATATTTTTTGTTGACGTTGTGTTTTATTAACCATGTCTGTTTTTGTCCGTTTTATTGACATTTTGACATCATGGCCGGGGGACTACAGATGAAAAATAGCCTATTTGGCTAATTCTGGCTGTTTTACTCATGTGTTTTATGAAAATGCACTGTCCCCTTTTGGAAATAAACGAAACTCAAACTTGTTTCAAATTGTTTCTGACTTGTTTCAATACGTCACTTCTTAATTCAAGCCAAATTATCAGCCGCCGGGTTAAGATAATTTTACTTATCCCATTGGCAAATTTATTTTCTTATTTTAAGCAAAATTATCACATAATCAGTCAGAAATACCTTGAAACCAGTGAAATATTCTGCATCACATCAGCAATTCAATCTCATCAAATCAAAACTACTCAAATCCAGATGAAAAATGATAAATTCAAGTAACTTAAAGCGAGGATATATTTACATTTTTTGCTGTGCATCACTTTCAAAGGACATAGAGAGCCTTATATCCTAAAATGCTCCAAAAATAGTCCTAAAAATCCTAAAACCTCTCTGTATAAGTCTGTGGTCATAATGTTATGGCTAATGGGTGCATGTTAAACAATCTGGTGCTTCTTGGTGGTCTTACCTGACATTGTAGCCTCGCAGGATGCCGTTTTGGTGACTTTCCGGAGGAGGCTGCCACTGGATCATGATGGACTGGTTTGTGCGTCCGCTGGCGATGACGTTTTGGGGAGGAGAGCTCGGAGGCTCCTCTGGCAACGAGACTCTGTAGAAAAATACAATCTGCTTATGAGTAGTTGATAAAAACACACACAGCACATTTTTAGTTTTTGCGGTTACCATCAGATTTTTGCAGACAGTTTCCCTTCTTGCAACAAAAATAGCTTATATCTTGGTATTCTAGCCATGTTTTTTTATCCAGTTATTAATTTGTCATGCTCTAATTCATATCTAAACATATAGGAAGAGTCTTTTCAGAGACATTTCACTGTAGAAAGCATCAACACGAATGCAAAATGTAGCTTGACTGTAAATAATTGTTATAAATAATGATCATATTACAGTATATATAGTTGATCCATTAGGAGAACCGATTACTCTTTCAATGATTTGCTGCAAAAATAAAGTTACCTTTATAGCACATAAATAGGAACGCACATTTGGGATTGAGTCAAGTAATTCAGTCTAAAATTGTTCAATAATGAAGAATTCGCAAGAGAAATAGTAAGTAAATATACCCACAACAAAATTAGTTCCACATCAATAAAGTCTTTTAAAATATAAGTTTCTCTTCGATCTAGGGCTGTGGAATTAATTGAACTTTAATCAGATTTAGATCTAATCATTTCTAATTGTGATCAGCTCGGAGCTTTTTGACTGACAGACTTCAGACTTTAAATTGGGTTAAATTAAACGAGTAAAAGTTTCTCTTGTTTATGTTGAAAAGATTGCAATTCAAAGCCATTTTGTTTTTTAAAAAGACAAACACAAACACAAACACAGATTGATCAATACAAGGAAACTTCGCCCAACTCTACGTCTACCAAAGTCATTTCATGAAATCTGGTGTAAATATTGGAGCTTGTGAGCTTGCGAACTGAAAAGTGGCAGTCGCAGAACGCCACATGGAGTGGAGCGGCTTTGGGTGCCAGGTCCCGAGCCTCAGACAGACGGAGCGCCCGCTGTGCTCCTCTGGCCTGGGACGCAGCAGCGGGACGAGGTGGAGGAATGTCAGAGTCAGCCCACTGTTTAATTATTCACACTGTCGAGAACTAGTCATTGTAATTGTAGACGAGCGAGTTATGATTTGAACATAAAATCTCACAGAACACTAAAGTTTCAACCGTGCGTGTCCAGTCTTTGTGAGGAAGTGTGCATAGTTTATCTGAGTTGGACACAAATTGCATTTATAAAGACGTTCATTACTTTTCTATTTATTTTTTTATTCCTTTATGGCCTGCAGCTATTATTAGACAGGATTATACAGCGTGAAATGGGGCAAAATGGTTGAAACTGAATTCGAACTCACGACCCTGCAGCCTGTCCCACATGAAGGCCACATGCGCTATCCACTCTCAATTCATTAAAGCTGCAACGGCTGCTTCTTCTGGAATTTCCCCATTGTGGGACAATTAAAGGATCTCTCATCTCATCTCATCTCATCTCATCAACTAATGATATTTTGGTAATCGATTAGTCTTTCGATTAAAGAAATGCTGCTTGACAACGTCTTCACAGAGAATACTTACAACAAAATAGCTTTTCCAATAAAAAACACTTAACGGTACATGTTTCTTGTGCCATTTTACGGGACTTCTTGCTTTGAGTAAAAAAACATTTTCTCTCAGCACATGACACGTTTTGGAGGTTGTGTATTGTTCAAAAAACGATTATCTGATTGGTTGTGATGATCAATTAACTTGTTTCAGCCCTACATTTCATACGTTGATAATATATTTTACAAAAGAGCTTTCTGAGAATGGTGCTTATTTAATGCATACATTTATTTTGTCCTTTGGGGCATACTGTCTTTATAGCTTTGTGGTTTATAACAGTTGAGATCTACATACATTCATACAGTTATATGCTTTATGTCAAACTTTAGAGGTCCTAATTCCTGAGACAAATGAATGGGAATTTTACCTCAAGAACTTGATATGTAAAGCCTCTGTTAAACTATATTCTTTTTTCAAGTTGCTATTCATCCTTTAAACATGTTCTTAAATTTAATTTGCATGTCATGTTTTGAAACAACAACAACAAAAATGTATTATGCACTAAACAAACAAGTTTCTCCTCGCACTTACTGAGAGTATTCAGCCAGTAGATGGCACGCTTGCAATATACACAATTTAGTTATGTTCTCACTTTAAGAGACTTCGTGAGACGCAATGATAGCCTAGCTGTAGCAGTGAACAGAAGATTCTCAAATAAGTGACTTATATAATCGCAAAAAACGTCACTGATCAAGGGAGTTCAGCAGGAAGTGTTTTTGACGGTCAGAGGGGATTTTCAAACCAACATTCCTTAAAATGTTGTGAATGCAGCTAAATGCATCTTCAGGTATGTTTTTTGATGGAAAATTGTTAGAACATGGTTAAATGCTCAAAAAAAAGTCACTTTAGTAGAATATGTGTCCTTTAAGACTTAGACTAAGATTTAGAATTAGTTGTTCAGGTTATTATTAAAAGTAAAAAGCTAGCACAAGTAGATCAAAGCTGCACTTTTATACTTGCTTGTTTTAATGTTTTATGATGGAGATGTTTTTGCTTTGGTTGAGATGTTCCACAGTACGGCAATAAACGTATCTCACCAAGCAGGTGACGACATCAAGTTAAGTTACAGGTGGAAAGGATGTGTTAGTGCGCACTGAAACATACTGCAACAACATTGCAAGATCCCGTAGATCAATTTAACGTCATACAGTTGAACATTTCAGGCAAAGCGTTAACATCTCCATAGAAAAAAACATCTAGCAGAACCCTTCACCATAAATGTTCCGCAGTGCACCTTTAAGGAAAATGGTCGGGTCATTTTGTTGCACCGATAGCTGTGAAAAGCTGGGATGTGATGCCCATTGCACATGAAGTCCTCGAAGACCACACAGAGTCCGGCCTTGATCTGGTCTCATCCCCCGTCACTCACTCTTGACTCAAAGGATCAGTCAAAACGGTTGTCAGGGTTACGGATTGTGTCACTGCGGTGATACTGACTCAGAGGTTTAAACTTTCCTGGCAGGTAGCGCTAGATTTTATTTTTGACATTTTGAATTATCAAAGTGAGGGCTGTGATGTTTTTGAAGCAGCATTACTCAGAGCTCATGTCTTCACTCGTAGCAGTAAAAAGCTTGACATTTTGTTTTGGTAGAATCTGAAGTTTTAAAAAAATATCATCAAGCATGTGAAGTTTAAGACATGTTAGTTAATTCTGTTAAGCAGTATCGTTATTTTTACAAGGCTAAATGCTTAAGAAATAAGCACCGGGGTGCACGGTGGCAGAGCGGTTAGAGCTTCTGCCTCCCAATAAGGAGATCGTGGGTTCGAATCCCGGACCACCCCAACATCGTGGGTTCGAATCACCTCACACGATCTCTCTGGGTGGAGTCTGCATGTCCTCCCCGTGTTACCGTGGGTTCTCTCCGGGTTCTCCGGCTTCCTCCCACCGTCCAAAGACATGACTGTGTTCAGGTTAATTGACAACTCTAAATTGCCCGTAGTGAATGAATGTGAGAGTGAATGGTTGTTTGTCCTTGTCTGTCTGTGTGTGAATGAATGAGAGTGAATGCGGGACAACAGATGGAAATTAGCCCAAGGCTACAATCTGGTGTGTTTACAGCATGTATATCATGTATGTTCATTAACATGCACTGTCCCAACCAAAAAAATAAAAAATAAAAAAATAATAATAAAAAAAAGAAAGAGCAATCTACCACAAATTAGTTTTAATGTTTGTTTTAATTGAACGAAAATTATAAGGTGCATAAATATATTATTTTATCCATGCACGGCTACAACTATATTCATCAAACAGGTTCTGGTCTTTTCCTCCATGTATTTCGAATCTTTAGTATCCTTTACATGCAAACATACTATCTGCCCAAAAATGATATTTTTAACCAGACATTTTAAGTAATTTAAGCTATTATTTATTATTATCATACACTAAAAGTAATGGACATCATGCCTTTATACCCAGTTTGTACTAATAGGCCTTAAAGGACAATTTTTTATGCTAAAATACTGTTAACTTTGACCCTCTAACCATGTTATAACATTTATCTCATTCATGCATTCATTCTCATTAGCTTCATTCATGCTTGTTTGATGCATCCTGTTTAGAATGTCCTTTCCCCTCAGAGCCTCAAAAAAAGCTCCATTATGAACTTCCCAAATCTGTGATGTCACAGTTTGAGCTCCGAGATCTCCTGCACTGTTTTTAAGTCCATAGATCATCACTAGACTCATTCAGCCTCAAATCACGATCATTATAACTGTGCGACAGCATTAGCATGTCAGAGGGAAGCTAGCATTTGCTAGCACCTATGTAATTCTCTCAGCAGCCACTAGATAGAGCCCAAAGTCAAATTCTGACGTAGGAAACTCCAGAGTGACATGAAGTAATTTTGCTTTTTTTAAAAACATTTATTTGTTCAAAGTAAAGATACTCAAGAGCATGTTTAAAGGCCAAAAAACATACAAATAATGCATAATACTTGTCTTTTAATTCTTTAGTATAAGAAATGTCATTAAAATATATATAATTGAAGACACTGCTCAAGAATTAGTCAATTTAAATAGCCATTTTCTGCATTCGTTTACACAGATTTTGGGCTGGCACAAACACTGTCTAAGATCCTGTTTGAATATAGCCATATAACTTCCACTGGTGATCTAAAGAGACAGAATTATAATCCCGCTCATAAACGATGCAAAGCTTTTCTTCCCCCATAAACTTTAGGCTAATTGTGTGCCTTCTGTTGCATAGTCCGTTCTGCTCTGGTGGGAGTGGGTCGATAGAGGATAAGAGGCTTGCTTTAGTGGCTGTACAGTGGCGTTTGTGTTTAGGGCTCACCGCTCCGTCTCCTTGCTGAACTGTCCCTTGCCCACGTCGTTAACGGCACAAAGGCGGAACTGATAGGAGCGCGCCGGGATCAGCCCATTCACCGTCACCGCCGTGGACTCCGGCTCGATGTTGGCCAGCAGGATGGCCCACGGAGCGTCTGGGGCAGAGATAATTAGGATGTAGCAAGTTAATTAGAGCCGCACGATAAAAATGTCACTGAAATGTCTAAGGAGAATGTTGCAAAACAAAAAGATTATGGTGTTCTTTACTCTGGAATGGAGGCAGAAGTGACGTGAAGCATAGTGCGGCTTCAAAGGAGAAACTGGGATTAACAAAATTCACAAAATATGACAAATCAATGAGGTTTTGGCTAACGACAACCAATTAGACACATGTGAGTGATGTCAGAGCAGGTTTCAAAGACATCTACTATTGTATTTTACTTGATTTGTTTATTTATTACGAGAATATGATGGACAACATTTTAATTTTTTAGGTTTCACTGGACAAATACACACAGAATATTGAGCCCACAAAAGTTTGTATTTTTGTAAAACATACTTCCGCACAAATTGTACTTTTTGTTAAGTTCAAATACAATTTCAAGGCCAGAAAATCAGACGTAATGGCATTTCCACAATGACAATTTAAAATGTTTGCCTTCTTTCGGTTATAAAGGCTCAAAACCTGTCTCTTAATAATTGAACATGTTTTATTTGCCTCCATTCCTAAATATGGAATGTTCAGACGACAGCATTTTAAAGGTTAATAAGTTCCTTTATAAAACAAAAGGAGAAAGTGCAAAGATCATCCGTATGCCAAGAGAAAACAGGCTAATATTGAGGCCGTATGTTTGACTTGAGGAATCATCAGATTGTGTGTCAAAGCAGTTTGATGAGAGTAACAGCCATGAGGACAAAAACTTAAAAACTCCAGCCATACAATTTTAAACTTAAATTAATATTTCTACCAAAACCTTGGCTTCTTGCACTTAAATCCAAGTTAAAACCGCTAAAACTGGGCTCGAGGAGAAAACTAACACTTTCAGATTGAAGTCCAGCTTTTATAAAATATTCAGTTTACCTGGAGTACAGTTGTGCGACCAAAATACCCAGACAACCCCGTGTGAAACATCTCTTACTGTTCTCGGAGACCTCCAGGATGTAGCGTATGAGCGGGCTGTTCCCATCAAAAGGCTTGGCCCAGGACAGGTCGATGGCTCTCTTTTCAGAAGCGCTCAGCACGGCCGTGGGGTTCTCCGGGGCATGGGGCAGCTGCCTGCAGGGGACACGAGGACAAGTCTGATAAATAAAAGAATCTCCTCCATCGCGGCGCCAGGGGCTTACAGGACAATACGGGCCTTTTATTTGGTGAATATTTTATAAGACAGACATTGGTTGGGTGGACAAGGAACATGAAAGTCTAAGAGGAGTACGAAAAAAAAGGTTATAGCAAAAGGAAAACATATAATTAAACAATAATAATACACATAATTTCAAACTTGAAGCTTTTGGAGAGCACTGACCGCTGCAAAGACGAAAACCTCTTCTTGCAATGGAATAGAATACCTTAGAAACAGCATAAATGTACCTTTCATATAACCACAAGCCTCTATTTTCCTCAGTAATAAAGGGTATACCAATATATATTTATGTATTCTTTAAAAATGAGTGAAGCTGGTATCTTTGGTGCATTTTCTAAAAGTTAATCTGTTAAGAGAACCTTTATTTGTCACAAAATTTGGATGATAATGGGAATGAATGACGTGTGGGATTGAGATTCTCAAAACTGCAAAACAAATAACCCAACACAACATGAACAATGGGGAAATTCCAGTATTGCAATGCACAACTCAAGAACAGCAAGAATCATGCAAAAAACAACTATTAAAGCATACTCAAAACTAATTGAATAAAATCATAATCTAGCACCTTTATCTGAAATGTGCTGAACTCTGGTGGACTGCCCCAGGTCTAGACTAAAATCTGGGGGGGACAGAGCTTTTTCTGTTGCTAGTCCTGGACTATGGAACTCTCTTCCCCTGAACTTAAGAGCAGCTACCTCTGTTCAGAGTTTCAAATCATTGCTAAAAACTTTTTGTGCATGCTTTTAAATTCAAGCTGAGCTAGACATTTTTATACAATCTATTGTGTTTTAATTGTATTTTTCAGTATTAAATTGTCTATTCCTGTCTTGTGTTATTGCACATGCACTTGTTAAGGCAGTGTATCTGTTTAGAAATGTGCTATATAAATGTGCTATATAAATACATTTGGCCTTTGACCACTGACCTTTTAGATTCATGCAAAAAAAAGAAAAAGCAAAAATTCTTCTTTTGACCCATAGCATTTCCAATAGAATGTATGTATATATGTATATGTATGTATATAACAACTAAATGACTATGCCAAAAGAGCTGAGAGACAAGAAAACATGTGATAATGTGTGCAATACTAAGCGTCTTGTTAAAAATGGAACAGCACAATGAATCAATGCAACGTAAGTGTTTGTGCAATACAGAGGAACACTTTTTAACATGTTATCGTTGAATGACGTGATGCTCTCTTTGTTCAAGTGTTGTCCAGCTCTATAGTGTCTGATTGTTTTCTTTATTTAAAGTGCCTATGACAGGTTAAACTACTCATGTAACTAAAATACAGGTCAGATAAATATATTTGAAGTTTTGCCTAAAAATAATTATACATTTCATAATTTTTAGCCTTTTTTTTGTTATATATATTTAAGGGTAAAATAAGTTGTTTATTTTGGGTAAATTATGCATAACCTTTGGCTGGAATGAGTCTCCCTAGTGTGATGTCATCAGTTTTTTACTTCCTGTAATTTTAAACTGTTTTTTCAACTTTTCTCCAAAAAACGTGACTTGGTTGGTGTAAAACAATCATTTTTATGTACATTATGTATTAATACACCAAATAAAATCAAAATTAGAAAATTGTTAAAACCTGTCATACGCACTTTAAATGTTCGTTAATATCCATTGCCCCCCCATTTCATAAACGCATACATAAATAAAAAGATTTACCTTATTGAACCTATAGAGAAGTTTGTCCATGCATTTTGTTCATCCTTTAGTGACGCTTATGCCACTTCAAGGTTTAGATTATCTGGCTGGAAGATCCTCTTATTATACTACTTTACTGAGATCGATACGACAAAAAGATATAAATAAGCTACATAACACAGGTGGAAAACAGAACCAACGTTTTAAATTCCCTAAGAGCGACCTTGATAGCTACTGAATCCTTGCTAAGAATCATTAATTTTCTGTGGCGCGATTCCAGATGCAAATTTTGACAGATACAGATGCAGGGAGTAGCTCTGTCAAAAAAAGCATGCAGCCGACACGAGCGACGGCAACATCAGTCAGCGCGAGACGACAGGAAGTTAGACAACTCATTCATATTCAATTTAGCTTGAGATGTGGCGATGCACCGAGCAGGAAAACAGACAAAGTTGGGCCGGGGAAAAAAAAAGAGCATCGCAAATGACAAACACAATACAGAAAGCCGGTGCGCGTATTTGGGGACAGAAGCGCACAGGGAATAGAGAAAAAGAAGAAGGAAAAAGCATAGTCCCTTGTGGATGGCGAGGTGAAAATGAGGACAGAGAAAGTGCGGAGAGGCGGGCGTTTAGGTGGGAATGAGACAGAGGTGTCGCTAAGAAAGGCGTTTGTTGTGGATACGGGAGGAACAAGCTCGGCCCTGTATTTCTGTAATGGAGAATGTAGTGTAGATTGGAAAGGGGAGAGATGAGAATCCGACTGACATGGGGTGAGGATTATGACCCACCGGGGAGTCACCTGACGTGAAACGAGAGAGGTCTATGTGTCGTTGCAACAGTACAATTACTAACATGATATTGCATTAGCTGTTACAGTGATTCTTCTGAGTGAAAGGGGCTTCGTGGCATTACTTAAATATCGTAAAACTCCAACAATGGAAGCAATAGATGGATACCTGAGGCTGCAGCAGAAATAGCAATAACAAGGAGATGATTGACAGGGAAAGAGCCAACTGTAAAAGGACTGGATTGAAATCAAATTGGACTTTTATAAAACGGAAAGACTAACTTTTGCAGTATATTGGAAAATTGACAAATTGGCAAGAGATTAAGACAAAAGAATAGAGACAACGCCAACCTGAATTTATCTAGACTACTCTTTTTGTGTTTGTCTTCGCTCTCTGTGTCCTGTTCTGCTTTTACTTTGTATTATATAAAAACAATAGAAAGACTATTTAAAGAATTTAACTATAGAGGTTGGGATGTGGACACTTTTTATAGCAAGTTAAGATAGTTTCAGCCACCGAAGTTATGAATAGAATAAGGAAGAAAATAGTTAATTGATTTTTACGGTTATGAGCTATAATGGCTTTGTGGTAGAAAATATATGTAGGTTTTTAAGTGGCTGTTTTTTCATGCAAGAAAGTACAATTTGTTTTGCTCCAGTACAGATATTTTATAGACGCAGCTCTTGGGTTCAACATGAGGGTGATGTGCGCTGTCTGCATTTAAACTGATACTATTGTCTGCAAAACAAGAAATCACGCTGACAAAACCACGCTCTGCCCACAAAAAAATGCATCTAAACTCATCGCGGTGAATAATTAGGATGCTAGGATTGCGTTAAGAAGGTGAGGAATAAATTTGCACCGCTACCAACTATTTAAAATTAACAAGTTTTTCACGGTTTTAATTCAGTACAAATCACCAGTAAAGCACCTTTAACCATTGCAGAAAGGCTTGGTATAATATTGTAGGTTATACGGATTAAAGGAAAGCGGTTAGAAGCAAATCATTGTTATTATAATGATAGATTTGCTATCCCAGTGTCTCAGGTATTAATTACAATCCTGATGTTATGATATGACAACAATGTTTTATAACTGTATTTATCTTATGTCCTTTTTATGAGTCAGTCATTTCCAATCAAGACTTGTGCCTTCCAGTGTGCGGTCATTTACATATCGAATGTAAATCTGGGGTTGCGTTCCTTCTTGTATCATTGTGTACAAGGCAAAGATAGGAATAAGACAGAGGTACATAGTCACTGTAACTCAAGAGCGAAAACAGTACCTGACTCGCAGATGAGCGCTGCGAGAGTCGTTCCCCCCCACAGACGTGACTCTACAGGTGTACGTCCCGATGTCTCCCGACCAGGTCTGCGAGATGTGCAGAGTCCCGTCCGCGTCCAGCTTCATCCGCGGGATCGACAGGACATTAATCACTGCGCCCTCCTTCTCCCAAATGTGTCTGCGAATATACAAAAATCAAAGCGCAGTACATCAGAAACAGCACCAGTGACCTTTCGAGAGAGGAGTTTTCGAGAGGCGAACTGATGTAGGCATTTATTTCCACACAATGAGGCCCAAGGATCTTTACACAGCGCGGCCGAGTGCGTTACAGGCGGAGAGACGAGAGGCAGTTAACATATGCATATTTGCTCAAGGCACTGACTTAAAGTGTCAAATCTAAAATCTGCGTCTTAAAATACTGGGTCATCGCTTTGTGAGAGGGAAATAGATCACACTCTAAACAGGTCAGCTCTGCATTTGAATACGCAGAGTTATTTCTATTGCACTTTCGCCGTCCACAGTTATAATAAGAAGTGATGGCGAAAAATGTACAATTGCAGCCTCAAATGGATCAAATAGAAGTACGGGAAATTGTAATATTCAAATGTTAGGCAATAGAAAAGTCAAACAAAAGATGTAAGTATCGATTTTAATATTGATGGAGATTTTAATATTGGAGATTTTAATATTGATTTTGACGAAACGGCATCAGTTCCAATATTGGCTTCTTTTCCAACATAAACCGCCATTTTTGATTTGACCCAAACTGATTTTTCTCTGATTGGTCAACACATCTGTCAATCACGTCCATCTAAAGCCGGACTACACGCCTATTGAATATAAAAAGTGTGTAGTCTTGGCTGTGAAGCAAAACAATACGTTTCCTAATAAGAAAAACAAGCCTGAATTTAAAATGCTAGTAGGATTACCTGTCTCAAAGTAATTTAAAACATCTAACCTAACCACACGTCCTAATTAAAAGCTAAAAGTACTTCTTTTATCTATCATTACGCTTTGAAATTTTGTTTAAAACCAGCAGGCACCGAGCTAATTCCCGTTTGTCTCACCTGATAACTAAAGTTTAATATCCTTTTTCCTCTCTAAAGTCTGGTGTAGTCGAACAGTTGGTTTAGTTTTGAGTGGGAATCTGTGGGAGCAAAGCCTGTCACTCGCTAACCCAAACATCTGCACAGGCTCCACCGTCAGACGCTGATAATGTGGTCGACCACTTCAGCACCATCTGCCGACAATAAGTGCGGCTGTGATTACCTGAGCAGTGCTTTGGACTGCGGAGCTGCTTCATTTGTATTTTAGCTACTAATTTTTTGAAAAGTCTGTTTGCAAAACAACAAGAAATGCAAGTTTTAAATAACTGATTTTGTTCAACTCGGTATCGGTAAGGCGTATCGTTTGTGTTGTATTTTATTTAGAAATATTTTGATTACATTTCTTGATAGCACTTAATTTGGCAAGCAGCGTATTTATTCAACTGGGTAAGATCACATTGAGTTCGAGCCAAAATGCAAAATTTAGCACACAGTATAAAAACTAAACATACGGACATAAAATAAATGTATAGTTTAGCAGCTTTTAGGGCTTTAAAGGTCAATAAGAATTCTTAAACTATGAAAAGATTTCAAAGGTGATCATGACGCTTCAACTTCCATCTAGAAGTCATTTTCAATCACACGCACTTGTCTGAGCAGCTAGAATGAATGCAGCCAAAGTTAGATTAGTCCTGTCCTAAGGGAGGAGCTATGACTGAAACTTGCCCTCGCTTTTTTTACTCGCGAGGTTATAATTTTATGGGTAGTTCTATCATGCCATTCTCTGTCAGTCTCTCCTTCAAAGTTTTGAATCGTTATATATCACATTATCTCCCTCACAGCTGTCGAGTATCTAATTAACCTTAGCTAATTAGCACCGACTTGTTTCTTAGAATTACTTCTACACTAGACTGACTTTTACCATTGCATCCAACCAAAAGGGGCGAGTGACAGAACAACAGTTTCAATCAGTACTTTGAAAGAATGGTTTTATAATTCAGTCCATTGTGTATCACGTCCTGTCACACGTTAGAAGAGGTGTTTGTTTTCCTCGTCTCGTTAGAAGTCGATCTGTTTATGCTCTATATATATATATGTCCAGTATAGGATATGCCTATTTTTGTCCATGCCTTGAACCTATACAGCAGGGGTGTCCAAACTTTTTCCATCGAGGGCCACATATTGAAATATAGACCAAGTGGAGGGCCACAAATCAATCGCGAAACGTTAAAAAAGCTGCATTTATCTGATGTTTTAAGCACCACCACATCTACATTCAGTCTCATTGCCTTAATATCAGGTCTGTATTGCACCAAAATGTTAGTTATTTAGGTTGGAATTGTAGAAAATCTGAAATGTGCTGTAAATAGTACTTATCAGGACAGAGTGGGCCAAGAAAAATTGGTCTGAGGGCCGCATTTGGCCCCTGGGCCTGAGTTTGGACATGCCTGCTATACAGTATACATGAGGAGAACATGCGGGCCCTTCTCCTCCTGATTTCAGTCAAACTTTTTTCTAATCTTTTACCTGGTCTGAATCTTCTTTTACCATCTTCCTCACCCAATATCATAATTTGAAATGTTGATTGCAATGAATTTGTTTGCACGGAAAAAAACAATAATGGTTGATTTTTCTAACGCGCTGAATCCTATTTACAATACTTTTAACAACACAACTTCGAACTAGCGCGAACAACCATCAGCATGAATGCCACTGTACACTGTAATTGCTTTAGCGCCATAGCTTTCTGTCAAGACTTATTCTAAATATACCCACTTACCCTCCTGCTGGAAAACGAACAGCCAACTACATTATGCATGACACCAATACATCGCGCTTTAATTAGTTTTGACATGCCATAATGACTACACACAGGTTTGGTTTGTTTCTCTCAATCCCGTTACGTGAATCGGTTGGCGCGTTCACTATTAGCTATGTATTTTATCTTTTCTTTCCCCCCTCGGTCTCTTTTTCTAACCCCGGCATATCACAGCGTGCCTTTCTGAATATCACAGCCTCCTGATGTCTTCATATCAAACGTCCCCATTGCCGCTCATCAAAACTGCACAACTCAAATAGGCTGCCTCAGATGTGGGCCCGGCGCCGAATGGAAAGCGACAGAATGCCTCACTGATCACCGACGGTGTTTGATAAGAGTTCACCGGGATGAAAAAAAATCAAAAGGTTTCTTGTCGAGGCTCCGGTTTGTTGTAGTAAACTTGCAGTAAAGGTCGCGTAGTAATGCGTATGGAAATCGGCGCACGTATTCAATCGGAGGACGTCTCAGGATCTGGAGGAATAATGAGGGTCTAGCGGTAACATGAAGGATTTGTGTTTGACGAGAGGAAAACGGCAAAGTGCAAAAAACAAGTTATCTATTCTATTGGCAAAGCATCGTTAGATTACACTCAGGCTATTTAGAAGTCCAACAGATCGTCTAAGCGCGCTGAACTTTCTGTATGCACTGTAACGCGTTTGATGTAGTCTTCAGATGGCTTTTGAAACTAAAAGCAGCGTGAACAAAACAGACCAACTCTTAATGGTGGGGAGCTATGTAGACTCACACGACGGTTGAAGTTCAAATAAGCAAAACATCTATTGCAGCACACCAGGGCATTGCATATATAAAGCCAAGCGATTCAAGGGACTGCCAGACAACAGTAAAGAAAACAGTAAAGAAACAGTACAAGAGCTCGGGAACTTTTTCTCTGTAGAGTTTATGCCGACACATCAGTTTATTCAAATGTACTTTGGACTATGCAAAAGTTGATTGTGTTTTTTTCTCCATGCAGAAGTTGTCACTGAAATCGCAAACTCTAAAATGTTAAATTTGCTGATTGTGACCAAACAGACTTAAGGCGAGACACTACAGGCCAAACTCAACAACAACAAGCTCTTAACAATGTTTTATTATTTCATTTAATCCTCTCTGGGACATTGTAACCTCAACCTTGGGACATAAGGGTCACCACTTAAAGCAGATCCCACACACAAAAAACGAAACGTACAGAAGGATTTTTTGATATCTAATTCTAAAACTGATTTGTTGAAGTTTTATGTCAAAAAAATGAAGATAAATTTGAATATTTTTTGACTATTTTCAGTCCAATCTAGTTTACTAAAACTTAAAACTAAATAAGAAATCTAAAATCCCCTGTGTAAATGGTTTTGTAACTATAAGGTGTACAAAATGAACCTAGAAACATAAACCTGGTCCGGTCTATTTTTCAGATTTATATGTGTATTTTAGCAATTTTTACACACAAAATGTCTTATTTCGACATGAAAACATAATGTCAACATAATGATGAAAAACTTGTAATATTTTATTTTCTTACATTTATGGAGGAAAACTACAGGAGAAGTTTCAAATTGATATCTTTAAATTTCAGATTTTTTCCTTTTGACCTGCAGTGTCTCATCTTAACGCCACAGGTTTCTGAAGTCCACTGACATAAAAACATTTCAACGATTATTTGTCTCTACAAACTTGCCATCCTTGATTCAGAGCACTTTGAGTGCCTTCAAGGTGGAAAAGTGCTGTATAAAATGTGACCATTTATCATTGCAAGAAAATCCAAACTTCACAACAAAGTTTACCACTTGGCAGAAATAAACATTTCTTGGAAAGTTAAATGTAAGAAAAAGCTTCCGTCTTGATTTCTCAAGATATTTAGCATTGCTTTGTTCAAGGCTTAGTCTCTGTTCAGTTTTGGCACATTAGAATAAATGAAGGCATTTTGTTATAATTTGAATAAACTTTGGAAACACTTTACAAGCTTTTTGGGCCTTAATAAAACATGAACACAGACTTAATTTATCATGAACAAATAGTTTATACTAACTATTTTATTGGTACGCTAACCCTAACTTCTACCCTTAAATGAGTAGTTACTGAGCCTCAATCATTCTTAGTAAAACATTTGCTCATTATGAATTAAACCTTTGTTCGTGCGTGAATAAGGCAGGGCTAAGTGTAGTTATCGTTGTAATGTTGTAATTGCAATACAAAACAAATTCAATTGCACCATATCGCTGAAGCGAGTTTCTGATTTGTGAATTTTGCTCACTGACAATGGCAATAAAACTTCGCCATACTATTGCGTCCTTTTCTCAGATTGTAATGCCTTTTAATTATTGATTATTTGTCATTTACTGCATTCGTTTAAATCAATGGATATTACAGTGTGTATTTTTTTGTGAGAAGACTTAACTGCTAGACTAACAAGAATCACCCACTTCAGAACATGTTTGTAACGGTCTAAACTACAGGGTTACAAGGTTTTAAACTGGATATTTTGTTGTTTGCAGAGAACATTACATCGCTAAAAACAGTAGCTAAAAGAAATCAATTCCACTGTCTTTTATTGTTCTGAGTATCTTAAACATCTCTTTCAAAATGGCCCCGCATTCTTTGTTCCCAGGTTCCCACTCCGAAGACCCCGGCTTTAGCTGCGCTGCACTTTCGCTCTCCGTAATCGGCGCTTACCTGACGGACACGCTGGGGTCGTGGGTCACTCCGCAGGTCAGGACGGCCTTGGTGCCTTTGATCACGCTCTGGTCCTGAGGCGGGGTGGTGATGCGGGTTCGGGCTGCGGACGCACACACACAAACAGAGGAAAACATATCCCTTTAGAACGGCGAAATAAAACATGACAAACACGTTTTCAAAAACTCATTTCAGGCAAAACGACGCACGGCTGTTTCCTTGATGGATTCTCGTTGTTGATGACTTCACGTTGCACAGAGAAGAGGCTTTTGTATAGGCAGGAATTGGCTTTATCATTGCATCTGAACACTGCAATTTCGCGACGGTACCTTACAGGAGCGGAAGAAGTGCAGCTTAAAAACTGTATTCAAGTGCGGATACGTCAGGAAGAAGAGTCGCAGAGTGGAATCTCGGCGAGTCAATAAAAAAAACAAAAAAACATTCATTATATAAAGTGTACGACTACAACCACACTCAACATTACAACAATTTCTACTGCTATTATTGATACTGATGCTACAACTATTACTTCTATCTACTACTACTAACATCAGACAAATGTATATACTTTGCAATGTAACTACTAATACTATAGGGATGGAACGATAACCATAATATTGTGAAATCTGAAAAAGACTGTTACATGTTATATGGGGCAGCAAGTGGAGTGTTTATCAAACTGTTATCTAATCTTATTCATATTTTTTGCTCTTCCTTTAGTCAATTTCTAGTTAAAACTACTGTGGCAATGATGTCATCCTACTTAAGACCTGGTTAATCCTAATTTAGACCTGAAATAGTTGCGTTACAGACCCAAATGATACTCAAAAAGCCAAATCTTTTGAGTTTAAGATCTTAGGCAAGACACTTCACCCATAGTATAATAATAATAATAATACATTTTATTTATAAGCGCCTTTCAAAACACCCAAGGACAGTGTACAGGACAACAAGAAAATAAAAAACAACAGAATAAAACCCACAGTACAGAACTGGATGATGGTGTTGGAGTGACTGAGTTATGTGGTGTAGGATTGTCTGAACAGGTGAGTTTTGAGTCTGGATTTATAAGTCGGAGGGGGCAATATTTCATCTAATTAATGTATTTATTTGAGCAACATACGAGTTCCGTTACATTTTACTGCTGTGGTGTATCCATGCTCAAAAAGGAGTAGGAAGAAGTGTGAACTTATAAACTCCTACCCCTCGTTCCATTCTCAGTGTTGAGAACCTGAGCATTATATCAATTATTATAACATCATTATAACAATTTGTATACTGACAATATACATGAAAAATGTTTTACAATCATAGTGTCGTTAGATGATCTCCCAACCGTAGCTGTATCTTTGGCTAGATTTGATTATTTAATAGTTTGCATGTCATTCACAAATGTTTTAATCAAAATATTGTAATTAATTATTCAACCATATCAGACGAAATTACTTTTAACTTTTACTCAACCTTCATCTGCATATTTTTTAAATAAATTAACAGCGAAGATTGGCAACTTCACATCCGTAAGTCTGCCCCAGGGCAACTATGGCGACAATAACGCACCACCACCGAGTGTAAAGTGAATGGATGCAATGTTAAGACGTTAATAAATCCAATGCGTCATAAGTAGTATTATTAATAAATCAAATTACAAAGCAGACAAAACTGTACTGATACTATTTTTAGTTTGAGTGAAGCTTACAAAAAAAGAACTGTCAACCCATTTTAAAATCATAAATAATTATAAAGGCAGCACTCAAGAAAAACAAGTCAGTAAACCTTTATCTGTCGACTAAAAGAAACAAGTCTGTTGAATAAATACAGCGCTGATTCCTCCTGCCCAATGGCCGCACTCCTGGACGGCTCTGCCTATGGACAGCCTCAGATCACAATAACAAGCGGCATTTTTTTGTGCCAAAATGGTGAAGCAACTGTTGAATGTATCACCAATTAAGACAAAACTATCACGGCTGAAAGTAGAAAGCAGTGGGTTTATATCGCTCATCAGTGAAAACAGGGATTTTGGAGAAATAGCATCTTGATTACTGGAAAATAAAGACGATTCAAACATGCAAGAATCACTCTAATTACATCTCTGAGTGGGTAAATGAGAAGGAAAACATTTACAACATGTTCTTGAAAGTCAATTTAGCATAATATGTTTGCTTTTTTAGGACCAAAAGCAAATGTTGGGTTGACCGTTAATTTGCTATTGCTGTCGGTCCATCACGACTTGCCTCTGTTCAAAGCTACGATTGTCTTTAGTCCACTGTCATTTGTATTGCTTTGTATAGAACTTTCTTTGCTTTTGGTTCAATCGTTGCCGTTGTAAAGCTCTACAAAATGTACAATATATAGGATAAACTTCGATTGATTCAACGGATTATGTCTACTTCTTCTACAACTAATAAACTGTAAGCATGTTTTAGTCCATAATAGGAAACGCTCTTCTTCGGGAGCAAAGGTCATCCATGTCTGGCTTCACAAAAGATGTGACCCTATATCAGGGGTGGGCAATTATTTTGACGCAAGGGCCACTTTGGACGTTTACACTTGCCTGGGGGCCAGACCATTTTACACACATACTAATACACATAGACGTAATGCCTACAATACACAAAATCGACAACAGAAGAGCAGAAATCATTACCTTTACTTAGTGGGAACAGTGCCATTGGTCACTCTTTTTATCCAAAGCATCAAGGTTTGCTGTTATTCTAGTGGTGGCTGTTCTTAAAACTGATCTTAAATGAACAAACAGCTGCTCAGGCAACTATAAAATGACAAATGCGTCATACTTAACTCATACAATTTTTGCTTTGTGGGCCGGATCAAAATGCCAAAAGGGCCTCATGTGGCCCCCGGGCCTTAGTTTGCCCCCCTCTGCCCTATATGGTGTCGTCCTCAGACAACCTTTGGTTATTTTAAGTTCCCCCACACTCATTTACGTCCAAACATGGCACGCAAGGGCCTCTTTGATTCATGTGTTTTTTGTACTTAGCAACCTATGTTCTGTACTTAGAACTCATTATGTACGCCCACTTTTACTCTGTTTTACATAGACATATAAACTGGTGGTCTCTTCTGTGCTTCTTCATCTACCTGGTCTGGACTTCTTTGATTTGAATCACTTAATAACATAATCTTCCTTCGTAGAAAGAGTTTCAGGGGTTGTCATCTGGACGCTGTTTGAAGATCGAGACGTTTCGACTTTTATCCAAAAGTCATTGTCAATCAGAGAGCTGGTATGACAATGACTTTTGGATAAAAGTCGAAACGTCTCGATCTTCAAACAGCGTCCGGATGACAACCCCTGAAACCCTTTCTACGATGGACCACACCTGGACGAATGAGGGTTTACATCGACGATAAACTTCCTTCCCAAACACACTTGCACTAATCTCTGCCCCCTTCTCCCGACATCGCCTTAAAATTTACCACACCCCTCGCTACATCACAGACCCGTTTTAAGCATTCCCGTCCCGCTCGTCTCACTCACTCACCCCACACCACCAGGTCGGCAGAGGCCTCGTCGATGCCCCTGGAGTTGCTGGCCATGCACGTGTAGGTCCCGGCGTCGGAGATATGGGAGGGGGAGATGAGGAGGCTCCCCGATTCCAGCAGCGTGAAGCGGGGCAGCTGCACGGATCCGCTGGCTAGCACTCGTTCACCTTCAGCCGGGGCAGAGATAAGGGAGAGGCGGAGCATTAATCAGAGAGAACATCCTGACAGAGCAAGAGCGGTGACAGTACGACGCGATGCATGGTAAAGCAAGCTAATCAGGTTTTATTTGTGTAGCGGCGTTCATAACTGGACAGCGCTTGAATTTTAAACGCGGCACAACCGGAGACGGTACGGGATTGTTAGGACGCTGTAAGGACACTGGAGATGGGAACTGTAGAATTCAATATTAATTTCAGTAGCTACACCTATCGACTGTGAATTCCAATAGAAACTAATGGTGTTTTCTTTTTTTATGTTATCATGGTCTTTTACTAGTTCTGATAAAGCTCAAGATCATTCAGAAACTGTTCAGGAAAGGTCAGACTTTCCTGTTTGTAAGTAGCTCATTTCAATACTAGTTTTAACATCATTTAGATCTGATTTTTAATATGTTTGACAACCCTAAACTGGTCACCAACAAACATCAAATTAGTAGGAAAGAAAATGTTATATTTGTGAATGACCGTATTTTGTGCATCTTTAGTGTTACATTGAAAGAGGGGCTGCAACTTGGCCAAAGGCATTTTTTGTGCATATTGTTTAGGTTTTTTTGGGAAATATTGCATTTTTTAGTCGATTTCTTCAATTTTTACATCATTTTTGATCATTTATAGAGTTTTGTTTGCCTAAAGCTGGGACTTCAATTCAAAATCTTTAGCAGGATATCACCATAACATGCTAATAAAACGTGCAAACCAAAAGGAGAAGTGTTTTGTAATTCTAGCAAGTAGAATAGTGGAAAAAGTAAATTACTATAAAATGTACTTAAAGCTGGGGTATGTGATTTGTAAGTTCGTTTTTTTGTTTTTTCTTTTTGTCCCCAAAAGAATACATTATAAAAGCGGCAAAAACAATAACACTGTGCGCTGTCTGCATCTAATAACGTAGTATTTTATGTCTTGTCAACCTTGAAGTAAGAGCTGAAAGCAGAGCTCTGATTGGCTGTTCCCGGGGTGGTTTCACTGCTCTAAAGCCGAGCTCGCGCCTGAAAATGAATCCTTTAACTATGTGCCAAAGGGTTTGTGAGAGCGAGGAACTAATAAGACACATTTAAATACCTACTTACTGTTTTGCTGTGTGAAAATAAGGTACCCCAACTAAAATATATCATAACTCTTGCACTTTGTTACTTTCTTTCTGAAAAGCTCGTACTGATGGTAAATAAACTTCTTTACAAAGAAGAGGTTTCCACACTGTAGATCCTTTTTTCATTTTCTGCCACTTTTTTTAGTACCAGTCCCCATTTGATGCGCGTTCACACAGAGTAAGAACTGGGGATTTGGGGGACCTTTTTTTAGCTCCCGCTCTGATCCAGTTAGACCTATTTTCAGCCACTGTTGCTCGGCTTCTCCAACTAATTAGGGACTGTGGAGGAACATAGGGACTCGGTTCTTGGTACTGTCACGCGCGATTGTTATTGGCAACCAGCATCACTTGAGCCTTGTCAGACGGAGCTTTATAAGAACTACAGCGGTGGCCTAAGCTTCATATTACAAATCCAGCGTCGAGACCTTTCTGCCAGGTGATCGCCGGCCGGGGAGCTCCGGACGTCTCGCAGTGTAAGATGACCGACATGCCATCGATCACGGTGCTGTCCGAGGGTCCGGCGGTAATATTCGGAGCGATACCTGAAGGACACAAACAAAGTGCGCTCAGGACAGAGGAGACAGCAGCTCGGGGGCTTATAAAGTGGACATAATAGGAGTCTGAGGAGAGATTAGTGTTTAGGTGATGTCTTTGTCACACTAATTCTTCTCAGATTGACAAGGATTTCCCCTCAGAGGCTGAACTGGCTGTGGCAGTGATATTAAAGGTGCGCTGTGTAACTTTTCTGACGTGTTTGCATGGAGACATATCTGTTTTACATCTGTTCAGTTATGGCGGTGAGCGGGGACATCTCTCCACAGATCTGACCTGTAATTTGGCCTACTTGACAAGTCTAATGTCATTCTGTGAACTAGAGCTGTGTTTTTATGATTTCAATTACTATTCAATTACAAAAATGTTCTAATTGAAAATACAATTACTTGCTTTCTGAGTTATGAGTGCACTCGTTTTGACACTCAAAACCTGGAGCTAAGGCACTTTTCTAAAACATTAAGTCATTGTTTGAAACAATCGTGATTTAAATAATGAACCAAATAATCAGTCATTGTCATTTTTTGCCGTAATTGAGCAGCTCTACTGTGGAACATTCCAGGCAAAGCAGAGTTATGCAGTACATTTTGAGACAGAAAAAAAGAAGACAGAAGGAAAGTTAGTGCACCTTTAAAAAGTCTCACACACTTACATTACACAGGACATATGTTTTGATGAAAAAATACCAAAAATAGAACCAAACCAGGACTAAATAATTGTAAATTGGGCACTTAAACTTGCACTTAAACAGTCAATTTGAACTTTTGGCTATACTGGACCTGATTAAAGGGCCTCTGACAGGTTGAAGTACTCATTTGACTAAAACACAGTCAAGATCATTATATTTAAGATTCTGCTAAAGAATTAACTATTTTTATTCCAGTTTGGCAACTTTTTTACATTAAAATGTTTACTTCCTGGTTGTAAATGATGACATCACACTAGGAAATTCAGTTACTGTTACCTAGCAACCATGTCGTACACTGGGCCAAAGCACCTCTAATGTCACGGAAATCATTATTTGACAAAAATAAAAATATACGAGAACACCTTTATTTTGTTCAATTGATGTTTAAAAGATCAGAAAAATGTGTTTTTTGGTTGAAAATTGTCCCTAGTGTGTCTCCCTAGTGTGATGTCATCATGTTTTGGAATTCTGCTCTACTTCCTGTAAATTTCAACATGGTTTCCAACTTTTCTTCACAAACTGACACTTGATTGGTGTAAAACTATCATTTCTATTTACAACTGGTTTTATTCCACCAAATAAAGTCAAAATTAGAAAATCATAAAAACCTGTCATACGCACTTTAAAGTAAACTAAGACTAAACTAGGGCCCAAACCAGCTCTACAATAATCTAGCTCTAAGTTGGCTGCAGGTTTTAAATAGCTCTAAATCGGTGTTTTTCGTTGAATCATGGCACACTTTTTTGTGATTCCGTTGCACACCACCTCCTGAAATGTTCTACAAATGTAACAGAAAATGGGTGGCAAACAGCACAGGTCTTATTGATGATCTGCAATAAATCAAAACTGTTATGGATTGTCAGAAAAGAAATTGTTAAAAAGGAAAAAAAAAAAAACACCTTTGCTCCCAAGAGAAAAATTGTGAAATAGTTGGGGAATAAGTTTGGCACCAAATCAGGACACACAGCGAGAGTGCGGGAAGGAAAGATGATGAGGCGCAAGGAGAGTAGGAAAGGAGCTAGGAGCTAGGAAAGGCTGTCACGGCGGAGAAGTGGGACAGAGGAGAGTAGTGGAATATCATGAATTCTGATAAGAGCCGGGAGTGACGGCTGAGGCAATACAGACAAAGTGAAGAAAATTAGATGTCAAAAAAATACCAAATTGAAGCACGGTGGGTAAGATGATTATGGACAGTTTAAAGACGCGGGGTTAGCGCAATGTACACAAGTGCATAAGGGCTGGAGGAGGTGACACAAAGGTGGCAGGGAGAATAGTTGAACATAGAGGAGAGAAAGTTGTAAAAAAAACAATGAAAAGTGAAACATTTTAGGCTTTAAAAAGTCACGATAACGTAAAATATTATACTTTTGTTCATATTGGATAAGAATGAGGTCGTATTAAAAAGAGTAATGTGATAATAGCGTAAATGAGTCCGTGTATACATTTTTGGTGGATTGTTCACCACCTGCTTGTTTTGTTATGTTATTACTTAAATTTTCCACAGCATGGCATTAAACTTCACAATCTCCATGAAGAAAACCAGTTGATAGCAGTTACAGGTCAGATTTGTGGAGAAGTACGCAACAATGTATGTTTTTTTTGTTTTGTTTTGTTTTGTTTTGGTAGAAAAAATGTAATTTAATAAATGCATAACAGATAACTTAAAGGGCCTGTACCAGATTTGTATGTACTCTAGTTAAGATAAATTCTCTTTACATTATACAGTGTTTGAAGAAGCAACTTCATAGAAAGAAGTTGAGTTTGAAATGTATAATCTGTGCATATTATAAATGCATTTTGTGAAGAAAAAACTATAGCAGAAGCATTTACCAGGGTCACCTCATTTCAACCAATCAAGCACACTAAGAATCATGGGAAAATAACTGCGCAACAGTATCATCACAGGCATGTGATGATACTGTCATGGTGCAGCTTCAAAAGTGCCAAAAAAAGCTAAAAAAAAAAAGAGTTAGAGGAACTATATGAAAGAAACTACATAAGATTATTCCAGACAGTTGTTTCTGAGTCATGGTACAATATTGAATGAAAGGAAGGACTATGTGGGTGGGGCTAATGGTTCAAACAAAAACATGGTTCAAAATCAGGCACAGGCCCTTTAAATGTCGTACTGTGGAGCATTTTAGGCAAAGCAATAACAAGTCTATGGAGACAAGCAGGTGGCATAGAGTACTTTTAAAAGACAAATATTATGCATTAGTGTCCTTCTTATTGGCCTAAACTATGCTCTCGAGTAGCGTTGGCATCTCATGTGTTACAACAAGTTTTATCTCACAGTTCTATTTCTCGTGCCAGTAATTTACTTTGGGCTACACAGATAAACAAATGCCAGCTTTCCCTCGACATGTTAATGCAGGCACTCGGTTGTAATGAACACAATTTGACGACAGAAATGCTCAAAAGGAGTTTGGCGAGGATTCGTGGACTTAAAAACAGAGCAGAAGATGTCAGAGCTCAACCTATGATAGCACAGATCGGGAAAGTGTTTTTGACGCTCGGATGGAAGAATACTTTCTAAACAGGATTCGTCAAATGAATGAAGCTAAATACAACTTCATGCATGTGAGGGGACTACAACATGAAGCTCAGTTTTGCATAATATGTGTCATTTAAGTGCTGTTCTGTTCAATCAGGACCAAAATATTGTATATTATAAGATACTTTTAGGTTATTATGATAGAAAGAAATAGACAATTTGGTATTACGTGAATGGAATACACTAAAAACATGACTTAAATGCTTAAAGGTTTGGCTTATACAATACTTCAATCAAAGTTAAAAAGCAATAATAAGAAAATGGATGACAGGGACGGAACCAAAAGTCAAGCACTGGACTGAAATAACCATTGGACATTTACAGAATGGAAAAGATGACTTTTACTGTCAATTTGAACATGGACAAAATTGTCAGGCATTGGGACAAATACACCTGACTTCCATTTCCATTGAACTACTCTAATTTTTTGCATCCTTGTCTTCTGTGTCTCATTCTGTATATTTTGTGTTTTATAAGCTATAACATTTCGTGCGTTTTTGCCAAGGTCTAGTCCAGGTTTAGTTCTAGTTTAATAGACGTAGTGTCTTTACCGCAGCAACATTAACAATAAAAACGCTACAAAGTTCAGCTAATATCATATTTACAGCCATGACTTGACATAACAATCTTTATTTTTTATTTCTATGAAGTCTCAAGACGCTCAAACAATTCACGATCAGAGACAGTGCATCCGATTCCATCCTATAAACAGTTGTGAGTGTTTGAGTTGCTTTGTGTGACTAAGTGAATAATGTTCTCCTGCAGCAGTGGGGCGCCTTTAACAGTTACAATGGCACAGCGGGAACCAGGAAGTGTCACAACCGGCTTCAAAATGAACTCACACAACTCAACCCAACGCAAGATTCAGCTTTTGTTTGGTTCTATTACCTATCACATGCTCTGCACTCTGTCTCAGTTGTGTTTCAGTGAAAGGAAATTCATTTAGGGGAAAAAAAAATGAATAAAAACAGCTTTTCCCATTTGGCACTTACAATTTTGGCAAAGCAATTACAGATGTCATGGAGAGTCTCATTTGGACTTCTGCGCAAAAAATCTGTTGTTATGTTTTAATGGAATCTACTTCAAAATGTTCTTTTAATTCATCTTTTTGTGTTGATTTGACACCGGCTTTTCAGTGATTTTTTTACACTTTGAACTGAATAATATATATAGTATTGTCACTGCATAATAAAACCACTCAGAAAGTAAATAATAATGGAAATAATAGTGATGGAGTTGGATAATAAAAGCATAAAAGTGTTGGTGGGATGTCCCTGTGGTAAATTTAAATTATAGTCCAGTGTTAATTAGTGGAGAAAAAAATAAAAGTGTCAAATGGTGGAGGAAGTAGCGCTGAGTTTTTAAAAGGAATTGCTCCATTCATGGCATCAATAGACAAAAATTCCATCCAAAAATATAAAAAAAAGTATTATTATAGTGGTCAACTAAGCTTTTTTTTTGTCGACTATAGTCAAAAAAATATTTCTATGGTTTTGAGATTTTTCAAATAGATTGTTAATCAAGTAAAGGTTGAAATATTGCAAATAAATGCTTCTATAAAGAGAATATTTAAGAATATGGATGTCGTCGATAAACATCACAAATTGTTGTTTTTTGACATTTCGACTTAATAGTAGCCTATTTTAGAGTTTAGCCCAAATAACAATTCTATAATTATGATTCTTTTATAGTCACATTTATTCCAATTAATCGTCACGGCCCTATTTTTTATGTTTATTCCTTGTTCACAGTTGCCAGGTAACAGTTGTGTCACTAATATGTGCATCTGCTGCCCATGTCCAACCAAATCAATGTATAAACACTTCCAAACTTGTCAAACTAGATTTATTCGTAGCTAAATCTTAAAGGGGACATCATATGCTAAATAAACTTTAAGGAGCTTTTATCCTTGTTACAGTGGGGTGTGCTCGTCTTTAGTTTACGCCGAAGTTCCCATGTTTGTGAATTTTTGATCACTGACAATGGCAATAAACCTGAAACCTGTTTCTGATTCTGGTTTATTTTATTAATTTTTTTTGATTCAAGCATGTTTAAGTAATCCCGTATTTCCCGTAATTGAGGCTTCAGTGCTCAAAAAATCCCCACTTTGACTTACCCCCTATCCCCGCCCACATTCCTGTACTTAGTTGTGAAAAATTAAGACCAAGTGATTCTAAAATGTCACGTAGCCACTTCTGAAAAATAAAAACATGTAAATTACAATCCACTGCTTGGTAAAATATCACTATGAAGAGGCGGGGCTTATCAGATCTGCAGTTTTGAACAGGAAGTCAATGAACCTGTTTCTATTACTAAGCCGTTTTAGAACAATATTGAAGTTTACAATGAACAAAATGTAAAACGTTGATCTAATGTTACAGATCAACACTAAACCTGAAAAAAAAAACATACAGTATAGTGCATATATGTCAGTACAGTATAGTGTATATATGTCTCCTTTAAATATAATTTGAGTAAAATGTGCAGTCTAAACACTTTAAGCCCTGTGCTACAGCTTGAACAAAAAGCGGGAGACAAATGGCAAAGTATACAGAGATAAAAGACCTATCAGGGATCTGCAATAAATCAAAGCTGTATAAGAAACTACACCATGAAGTAAAACGGTAAATCTCCCAATAGGAAAAAAAATATGAACAGTAAAATACACGGGGAATATGGGAATCCGGAGAGTAGAGACAGACGTAATGATGAAAAGAAAAGAGAGACAAATCTGTGTAATTCAATCCAACAACACCATACCATAAATACTATTACTCACTCGTAACAGCTAGGTATGTGTTGGTCTGCACTTCTCCGGCGCCGTTGCGAGCGAAACACTGGAACATGCCGGTGTCGTCAGGCAGGAGGCCGTTGACCTGGAGACTGCCCCCCGCCAGCACCCTGTACCTGGGCGTCTTCACCGGGTCGATGGGCACCGCGTCTTTGTACCACACGATGTCCGGCTGGGGGACGCCTGCGGAGAGAACCGACGGTGAACAGTGGCCCTCACAACAGGCGCTGACAAGACTGGGATGTGCTTTTAACTGGGAGGGATTTACACGGAAGAATACGAGGGGGACTGGTTATAGTTAATGGGTATTTATGAAACAGGAAGTAAAAACAGAAACGGGTGTCGGTTCACTGTTAAAGCTTGTTTTTATATTAGTTCAAAGATATTCTGTTGTTACTTAAAGATAAATAATACTTACGTAAAATAATTGGTTCAGTTTGTGATAGAATTATTTGTACAACTGCACAATATTACGCAACATAATGTGATATTGGCTTATGCAATAATCAATGTCACAACAGAGTAAATATATTGCAAAACACCAAGGTTTTCCAAATGACAGAAATGTACTTTAAAAATGAAAACAAAAAAAGCTGATTTTATTATTTTTTTTTCCCATTATAATTCTTTGTTTTGTCTCTGTTAAGTTTTTATTTTGCCACAGTTTGACATTGCAGTACTTATGCTGTATTGTATGTCAATATATTTCGCAGGTCTTTCCTTCCTGTCGCTGTGAGACTGATGAACGTGCGTTATCATGTGTTATAATCATGTGCAAATACTGTAATCTCCTGTTGTTATTTTACTTTGTGTTGCAACAGTGGCATTTCCCAATTGTGGAATACATAAAGGTTCGCTTATCCTATCATCCAAAATTGTACAGCCCTAATTAAGGAAAGAAACATCCATTTTCAGTCTCGGCTGGAATGGTATTTCTTTAATTATTGTTATTAATTTATCAAACTGCTATGTGAAAAAGAAGAAACATTGCAGTATTTGCCCAGCCACCACTCGTAATCTTAAATTACATATCTTAAATCTAAAACTAAGATAAGAGAACCTATTCTTTGTCCCATTGGGAAATTCCAGTGGTGCAACACAAAGTGTAAGAACAGAAGAAGAATAAAAATCTTGCAATAAAAAAAATAAATTAAAAAAAAAGTCAACTAACTATTTAGAAATAATTCTAACCGATTGAACTAGAACATTAGAAATACAATGAATAAAGTAAAGGACAACATTGTGCAAGTCGAGTAAAAAATAATATAAAAGGGTACAAAACAATAATTTACAATAAACAACTATTCTTTTAATTAAAATACTTCAAATCACAATGGCACAATGGCCAGTTTGGTATATATTTTCTCTTGTTTACTGGTTTAGTCCTGGTTTAATTCTAATTTAGTCCTGGTTTAATTCTGGTTTAGTCCTGGTTTAATGCTGTGATAATCCTGGTTCTTTTACTTGGTACTAGTCTAGGTAAAGGGGCCAAACAACTCAAAGATAAAGTGTGTTTCACTGAGAGGGCAAACCATTCTGCCACAGCCACACACGCTAAATATTACTGCAAACACCTCAGTTATCTTGGCGTTATATGAACACAACTGTAAGCAACTAACAAGATCCTTTGAAAAGGTTAAAATGGTAGAAATATGAGATATGTTTGAAAACTATATGCATTGGTTATATTTAAACCTCATTAAAAACCTAAGAACGCAACTTAACTTTGATATACATGTCATATAAAGGTCGAACAGTCTTTGGCGTTCACAAACAATGCTCTTTTGTTTCCCAGAAAATGCAAATGCAATAATGTACACTTCTGTTGCGTAGATGGAAGAGTTCTTGTTAATGCCAAGAACAGGAGGTCAGTGAAGTTTGCTATAGTACGGCAATAAGAACAATAAAACATTTATTTATATGTAGTCATTGAAAGTTCACTTATCCCCGAGTTGGATGTTTATTATAGTTAAAGCTGTTTACATTACATTCTCAGTCTGAATAGTTTGTTGTTACCTCTGGCCTGGCAGGGAATGTCCACCACCTTCTCCATCTCCGCGGTGATGTGTTTCTCGGGTTCTTTCACAAACTGGGGTGGTTCTGTGGCAGACAAGACAAAATAGAAAATAGAAAACCAACATAGTCAATTTCACTTCATTCATCATTTGAATTCAGATGATGAATGTGATGATGTCCCCAACTTAAAACCTGCACAATAGAAAAAACGTAGTAAAAGTAGTCCTCGCCAAGTCTGGTTCAAGAATTAAGACATAGATATTATTAGAGAATATTTTAACCTCTTTCAAATGGAGCAGAAGGTATAGTAGAAGTTTCATATGTGTGAGACCTTGAGATAAGAGAACGACAGACCCGAGACAATTTGATGTTAAAAAAAAAAGGTTAAAATGCCACTGTTTTTGTTTAGAATTGAGAGGTGAAACATCTTCCAACTCCAAACATATTAAATTGGGAACTTTTTGAAATGTTGTGTTATTATATAGACTAGAATTTTCAAGACATTTATTAAAGGAGAAATATTATGCGTTTTTCATATTGTTATTAGCCTTTAAACATGCTCTCGAGTACCTTCAATTTGCCATCTCATGTTTTGAAACAGAAATATATTTATACATTACTCATTAAACGACGATGATTTAAGGACTTAAAACAGCACAAGATTCTCGGATAAGTGACGTATGAAGTCTGAAAATACGTCCCAGATCGGGGAAGTTCAGCAGGAAGTGTTTTTGACGCTCAGAGGGATGAGGAGTTTCTAATGAACGTTCCTGAAAACAGCGTGAATGCAACTGAATGCATCTTCAGGTATGTTTTTGATGATGGAACATTGTTAGAGAAGGGTTAAAAGCTCAAAAAAAGCTGCATTATTTGTATTCTTAATGGCCTTTAAAGACATGTTACATAGAGGGTATTACCGTTGCGAAATAAACAAAAGCTAGCTTGCCCCGTCCTGGTAACGTAAGCAAGCAGTTGTGACAAACGCAATTTGACGTCAGAAATGCTCTGGATGAGTCTGATGAGGATTTATTTATGCTGTGTTCCAGAACTCCTGAGTCGGAACTCAGACCCAGAGTGAATTTTTCCTTTTGTGGAGAGACAGTGTAGCGCAAATAAAGGTAAAATAGCACAAGCACTATCTCTTCTGTAAACTACAATACATTCAAAACTCTGCCGCCTGCCTTCTCACTCACACTCGGTCCAGAGAACACATCACCCCCGTCCTCCAACATCTACACTGGCTTCCCGTTCAATATCGCATCCAATACAAGCTCCTCCTCCTCACGTACAAGTCCCTCCATAACCCCGCCCCTTCCTACCTCACCGACCTACTCCAACCGTACTGTCCCACCCGCCACCTCCGCTCTGCTGACACCCACCTCCTCACTCCCATCACCCGCACTAAGCACCGGACCTTGGGGGACCGAGCCTTCGCCGCTGCTGCCCCCACTCTCTGGAACTCACTTCCACAACCCATCAGGAACTCGGACTCACTACAGACATTCAAACCTCTCCTTAAGACCCACCTGTTCAAACTGGCTTTTATGTAAATTTATGTTGTTTTGTCTGTTTATGTAAAGCGTCTTTGAGTGTTCAAAAAAGCGCTATACAAGTTTGATGTATTATTATTATTCTTCTTCTGAAGCTGTCGGGTGTTTATTTTCACCAAATGCAGGGCACAACCGTGTTTGAAATTTTCTCGGAGGAATTCCTGAGTTGGAAGGGTGTTCCAGTGAAAATGTGCTCGGAACTCAACATTTAAAACAGCGAAGAAGAACTTAGAGCGCAACAAAATTCGGAACAGTGTTTTTGGGAGGCTGAGACGAGAGAGCACTTAATCGAATAAGTGCGAATGAAACTAAATAGACCTCAAGGTATGTTTTTGATGAGGGAAATGGGCTGGATCTCAAGCAGTTTTGGCTCTTAAAAAAAAAAAAAAAAGTAAAATGTGTAAATAGAATTGTAAAAGCAAAAGTAAATGTCCTTTTTCATCACTTGAAGGCCTGACTTCTTCAAATTCATCCCTACACAACTCCGATATAAGTTACACAGCGTCCGGCCAAGTTTAAGGTAATCTTTAATTACTTTTGCCCAATGAATCACGTTTGAAATGATTCCTTTCAACTCATCGCGCTTGAGAAGAGTGAGTTAGCGTCGGTGCGGGGCCCCGTTCACCACAGTTGTGCTTTGAAACGCGTCGCAACCTTGAAAACATCAAAGTCCCACAATGAAAGTGACTTGTGCTATGCTATTAAACAGTTTCTTGAGGCCAACCATTAGTCTTCTCCTTTTAAATCGATAACACTTTCCCCACGCTACCTCACAACGGCGCCGCTGTGCCTGTGACAACTTTGAGACAAATTATATTTAGATGAATATCATATCGGCGTTGGAGCGGATTTGGCGCATACAAAAGCCACTGGGGGCGAGGAACAATGAACCTATTTTCTGAGAAGATACTTAAGCGTTCGCACTGAGCTGCTTGGAGTGTCTCTGAGCTCTCGGCTTTTTCAGGCAAACAGGTGAAAACAAAACCGAAATGGCTTATGTAAGAGTTGTAACGGAGCTCATGAAAAGGTGTGCTGGTTTTCTAGTATTTTGCAGAGCTAATGGGGATTTTGCACCTGTTTTTAACTTCATTTTAAGATTAATTTAGTTCAACAGGAAAGGAAACTGCTAAAGGTGGGTAAGTTTGTATCTGAAAAGTTAGTTAAGTTGATAAGAGCAAGAAGAAGTAATAAAAAGCACAGTTACACATGCAGGAAGAAAAATTAACTAAACGTAAAAGTATCACATGAATAAAATCTAATTAAGCAAAAGTCTAGAGTAAAAAGTGTATGTAGTATTTAAGACAGACAAGTGTCACACGTAATGATCTGGATAGAATTTTTTTTTTTTTTGCATTTTTTTGTTCAACAGAAACAACTGAATCGTTTTCCTAATTTTTCAAGCAGTTTTTAAATTGTCTTTTCGTGTTTGCTCAAAGTTGGGAGGTAAACTCAAGCTATCAACGTACTAAAAATAAACTCTAAGCCGAACTTTGAATCAGTAAAGTAAAGTACTTTTTACTTTTCAGTCCCAAGTAAAAAATATAGTGGAGCAGAAAGTACCTGATATGTAAACATTTTAGTTAAGTAGTATTTTTACTTTTGTACTTTCCACCACTAGATTAGTTAAAGTTCATATGGCAGGTTTTTCTAATTATGCCTCAGATAATTATGCCTTTATCATGATTTTACATCAGTCTAGTGGCAGTTGGTGAAGAAAGAAATGTACAATAAAAGTTGAAAATGACCAAAGATTGAATTCTAAAACGGAATCCCTCTATGACATCGATGAGTGATATTCCATGAAAAATGCACAGACAATTAAATACAATTTTTTGGATATTGGGCCTTGTTTACAATATGGTTGCTAAGTAATAGTTGCGGAATTACCGAATAATATAATCTATAAAGTTATTGCTGTCACTGAGACTATAACATAAAGGCCTGTCTCAGAAGTGTTGCAGTTTTTGGCATAGTAGCATCCACATTTTGAGATAAGTTATAAAAGAAAAGAATAAGTACAAGTAAAACCACAAAAAATTCCTAGCAGTAAAACAGGTCTTGCATTCTCTGTGACTCTCACCTAGTACATGGAGGTAGGCCCCGGCGCTGACAGAAGGCACGCTGCTGCTGCGGAGAATGGCCTCGCACTCGTAGTGTCCGGCGTCGCTCACCACGGGGCTCAGGATGGTCAGTCTGCGGCTGAAGTCGCTCAGACCAGTGTTCACGATCACGCCATTTTTCCTCCACGTAATGCTCAGTTTGATCAAAGGCCTGTGAAAACAAAGACGATACAACATTCAACACTGTGTGAGTAAAGAAAAATTGTAAAGAAAATTTACAGAT
Source organism: Rhinogobius similis (assembly GCA_019453435.1). NCBI lineage: Eukaryota > Metazoa > Chordata > Actinopteri > Gobiiformes > Gobiidae > Rhinogobius > Rhinogobius similis. Next base: position 20,646,040 of record CM033636.1, read on the forward strand.
GAACAAAATCTGAAAAAAAAGGGAAGAAAAAGAAAACAGTGTGGGGAAGGGTAACACTTAATAATAACTACACGTATTCCTGGCTTAATAAAGCATGAACAAAGGCTTAATTCGTAGTTAACAAATAGTTTGTTAAGAATGATTCAGGATTAGTAACTATTTAACTAATAATCCAACGCTAATTCCTAACCCAAACCCAAATCCTAATCTTAATTAAGTAGTTACTAATCCTGAATCATGCTTAATAAACTATTTGTTCATGATGAATTAAGTCTTTGTTAATGCTTTGTTAAGAAAAAATAAGGTGTACTTATTAAAGTGGTACCTGGGGAAGTTTTGATATTAAATTTGTTTTCTTTGTTCAACATTATTATTGTAATTGAAGCATTAATTGATCACAATAGGCTCTGTGCACACAATTTCAGTTGGCTTTTTAAAATGGCTAACTCTGAGCACTTCCTGTCCACTTCGCTCTTTAAGGTGTTTTTGCAGAGTCACACTAAAATAATCAGATGAGGCAGTGAACAGTGAGCTGCAGGTAAATGTCACTGACAACATGCTAAAGACTTTACAAATGAGATGAACACTTCCCCAGCGACACTTCTGTTGATAAACGGAGGTGTTTGTGTGTCAGTGCTAACACTAATGCTAATTTTGAAGCAGTAGGCAGTTTTTGCTTTACATTCTAACTGGTTGTTTCTTTATATTTTACGTTTTGATAAAAGTTAGCATTAGCTGAGAGAAAGCTTACCCAATAAGTCCATTGAAATTAGATTCATTTCACAACCCAATTAAATCATATCAGCTCCCCCTAAATAGATAATACAGATTGTGATTCTATTTTGTTGTAGTCTATTTTTTACATTTTTGCATCTTTGTAAATGTTTCAAGTTGGTCAGGTAATTCAAAGGTGTTGTATGTTACTTTTCTAGTGAAGCGTATCCATAGAGATGTTACCGCTTTGCTTAGAATGTCCCATAGTATAGCATTAACTATATCTACCGCTACGAGGACAAGTAAGCGAAATATTCAGTAATAGCTCAGATCTAGGTTTAATGACTTGAAATAGTCCAGACAGCCGAATATCAAAAGTTTCACAGTGCACCTTTAAATTGTCCATTTTACAATTTTCATGATGTCCTCCTGAGCTATATTTTATTACAAAGTCTGTTTCGGAACAATTAACACACACTTAACATTCAGCAAACAGCGGCATTCTGCAAGAGCTTCGATTCCCAATGACACATATCAATCAAACTAAAGACTCATTAGCTGGTTATTTCACGAGCGTACAGTAAGTCATTTGGTGCCATAACGGACAGCTGGTGAGCCGCGCACATAACTGTCATATCAATAGCATCTGACACCGCGCGCAGAACGGCAACAAAGACGGTCCTGAACGATGTCTGACATTGATGAACAAACAGGGAGTGCAAAGTGGATGGTACGAGCACTGAAGACTCCGAAGAACGCCTTTAAAGGTGCACTAAGTAACTTTTCTGGTGTGAGTTCTGTCACCACACTGCAAATAATGAAGTTCTAGATGAGTTAAAATGTCTTGATTTAAGGATATTAATCTGAATTTCAGATGTTTTGACTCGTTAAGTCAGTGGAGACGATTTATTTGATGGAACTAGATTATTTCACTTGTTTCAAACCGTTTCTGACTTGTTTCAACACATTATTTCTTACGTCAGTCCAAATTATCTGTCACTGGGTTAAGATCATTTTACTTACCCCATTGACAAATATATTTTCTTATTTTAAGCAAAATTATGGCAGGATCAGTCAGAAATACCGTGAAACCCGTGAAATATTCTGCATCACATCAGCAATTAAATCTCATCGAGTCAAAACTTCTCAAATCTAGATAAAAATGATAAATTCAAGCCATTTTAAGCTTGGATAGATTTACATTTTTTGCTGTGCATGGAGATGTTGCTTTGCTAAAAATAAATGGAAAAACACGCGTTCTTCCTGTGAATGGGGTCATATCTCCGCAGATATGACGAGTAACTTAACGTGGTGGCATCATTTCTTGTCTCCATGTCTTGTCTACAGTGCGTTTAATGCCATATTAGGTAAAGTATTAACATCTCCACAGAGACAAGCAGGCAGAAGACCCTCCACTAGAAAAGTTATAGAGTGCCCCTTTCGAATTACTGGATCAAGGAAACCATGACAAAAATGTTAAAAGTTAAATAAAGCAAGTTAATAATAGCAGACTTACAGTAGTATACCACTTAACGACCTTTCATTTTCCTAAATTACAGGACATTTCAGTTCGCAGATTCATCCGACACATGCGTCTACAGACTCCAGCATGAGAGAAAGTGAGTTGGCCGCCTGCCCATGATTAGAATCCGAACTTCAATATGAATCTGAAATTTCTATGTGCGTTTCATTTCTCGATGCAAGGATGCTGCCCTCTCTGAATACGTGAAAACAAAGATCAAATTGAACTTTCCAAACATATCATTATGCCAATTCTGATTCACAGTCCAACAGCATTGTTTGAAATTCCAATCTTTAGAGGACAACTGCTTATTTGGTGGTAAAATTCTTGCTTTTTCTGATTTTTCTTTCTTCCTTCTGGCAAAACACTTGGATTTTGTGATTGTGAAGGTTTAAAACTGCTAAAATGAACTACTGCCCGGCTTACCTTGCGTTGGCCACACACTCCATGGTCACCTCGGACGTCCCTGTCACCACGCTGGTATTCCTGGGCGGGATGACAATAGTTGGGGCGATGGGGTCAGCCGGACCTCCCACATCTGAAAACACAAAACAGCAAAGTTTAAAAATCAACAAAACCAAAATAAAACAATGTATATGTCCGATGTAGAGTGTGTCAAGTGTGTTTCTCGTTGTGTCTTTGGCCATGGCTTTGGACAGCGATGCCCCAAACATTTAATTTCCAGTGGGAGAACTCCGTGGGTGTTCATTGACGTGAAATATTGAAACTGACCAGGGCACACAGAGTATCTCCGCCTTGACAGCGTAAGGCAAACCGGATGAGACAGTGCACTCGCTGTGTATAATAAAACGCCTTTTGCCCAAAAACAAAAGCAGGGCTTTAGAGAATAAAAGGAGACAAACTTCTGACTGCCCATTATAAAGTTATATGACACGCTCATCTCACTTTTTAAAGTTTTAGCCACGATATCATTTTAACATAACATTCTCATATATAAAAAAAATACCTGGAGGTGTTTTGTTTTTCATTTGTTTATGTTTATTACATCCATATACCTGCTTTTTTATGTGATCAGGCCTCTGTGAGCATTCATGAATATAATGATCAAATACTGTATTTTATTTATCGTAAACCAGAAGAAAGAACCGTGAGCGTGAGGACTTACTTGGTGTATATTAAAAGCTCCAGGACAGTGGAGCGTGAAATGGGGGAGAAGAACAGGGAGGACATTCAGTAAATTGGCAAAGTTGGGAATGGATCTGGATGGATGACGCTGAGGCCAGCACAGAGCCTGGCAAGTGTTTTTAAAACTTTTTAGAGTCTCAGCACATCTTTTTGGCTGAAAAGATACCACGGCACACAAACAACTAAAACCAAATCTGAACTTTTAGTGAAAAAAAAAATGGTGTATGTGATGTGGCAAAGAATGTCCGTGCCACTTCATGCTTCTTTAAATGTAGCATTGGTGATTGTTTTGCTTTCTATGTGGCACAGATGTATGTTCAGGACACCACAAAATGGAAAATCAGTTAATCAAATCGATGTTTGAATTTGTTAACTCAAATTGGACATTTTTTCATGGCACACCTGGCAATACCTCAAGGCACACTCTTGTTCCCCGGTGACTTAGACTATATGTTTCCATTAGCGCGGTAGGGTGTGGAGCGAGACGGTCCGAGGTGTTTCCACTGAACAAAGGTGAACCACACCACCCCGTTTGAGGGGTCCGAAGGGGGCCGCGAGAGGTACTAGCTCCCAGAGGGTGCCAGCTCACTTTAGCACGGGCTGGTTTATGATTGGACGAGAGACAACAAAAGAGAACACAGACTCAGGAATTGACTGATATAAGAGAAAATCATCATTCCTCACCAAACATTGACTTGATCTTGTGAATAACTGGAGTATTTCCAGAGACGATAACTTTATTTGTTGAGCCGACAGAATTAGCGAAACAAAGCAAGCAGACATCGTAGAAAGGGTTTCAGGGGTTGTCATCCGGACGCTGTTTGAAGATCGAGACGTTTCGACTTTTATCCAAAAGTCATTGTCAATCAGAGAGCTGGTATGGGAACTCAGGCTTATATGCTACTCTAGGTAGTGAGAGTCCTGCCCACAGGGAGGAGTCGCCTGTCTTTGTTTGGAAAATTGTTTGTCTAGTGTCACCTGAAACTCGATAATTGGCCAGCAAGCAGACGTTAGCTCCTGTCTACGATGCACAGTGCTTGGATTTAGTAATATTTTTTCAGTGCTTAAGGCAGCAAACTCTATCCAAACCCAACACAATTCAAAAAGAAATGTGAAGTAGAAGCCCAGAAAAGTGAAACAAAAATGTGTGTCTTACAGCGCCACAAACATGTAAATACTAAACGTCTTTTAATGAATGGGGGGGATCGGCCGGATGAAGAAAAAGAGTAATTCAGGTACGATTTCGATTTTATTCATGAAGAAAACATTAGTCATGTTTAGTTGCTCACGTAGTGGACCCCTGAGAGCTGGTCCTCTGCACGAAAGCGCAGTCGGCCATAAACAGAAGCGACCCGAGCCGTCCCCAAGTGAACCTGACTGTGGACCAGGTCTAGTGGAAACAGGGCTTTTTTAGACTACTCTGCCAACGGAGCAGCGATAAAAACTGTTCAAAAGTTGTGCACGTGCCAGAAAATTCATGCGCGTGAATACTACCGACGGTTTGTTAGCGCTTGTAACTTATTAACGGTTTGAAAATCAGTTAAAACTAGCCTCAAACAAGAAGATTGTGCTCAAAACGACACATACCACAACGACTGTAGAAGGGGTAAAAAGTCTAGTCTAGTTTTTGCTTTCTGGGAGCGAAGAGTCAGACAGGCCCGTGGCAGCATTAGGGGCGCAGGCTTGTGGAGATGTGTCATGTTGGTGATAAACTCGCACTGATACGTCAATCTGGTCGAGCCCCGAGAGTGTGCCCATGGCTGCACATGTCAGACACCGCTATGGGGGCTGTCACAACTCAATCTACACCCATCGCCGGTCATCACATTCAGTATACAGAAGCCTTGGGGCAATGCAATACATATATGTAAACAACAGGGATGCGGGTGAAGCAGGAGTACGTTTCATAAAAATATAGTTGGAATGGAGATACAAGAAACTGGAAACAACTATTCAGCCTCAATCTCAATAGAATCTACAAGAGGGACAACTCAACTCACTTACTTTTTCCACTTAGGGACGAAAATTTGTCGCGCCGACCAAAGTGTATTGTTTTGAATTGATTGCTACTGCGCCGGTTGAATCACTTGAAACCCAAAGACCATAAACTTCCTTGAATAAGTGACATAAATAACCTGAAAAAACATGTTATACTTTAATGGGGACTGGCTTCATTTTTTTGTGATCGAACAATTTGACGTAACTTCAGGTAGAATGTTGTAATTGGTTAAAAGTGATGAAGTTTAGGAACACATTTATAATTTAAGTTAGGAATTGGGTGATGATTCAGGTTGGTTACGATGGATAAGGTTAGGAAAATGGTTAAGTTTAGGTACAGGGTTATGATTTAAGTTAGAAAACAAGTTATGTTTCAAGTTTGATGATATGATTAGGGTTAGGAAAATGGTTTAGGTTTGGTTTAGAAACAGGGTTATGGTTCTAGCAAGGACAATGGTTTACGGTTAGGAAAATGTTTTGGGTTAGATAACATTTTAGCAACAATAAAACTTAAAATAGTTTGTGACCCTTACCCTACACTAGCCCTATCTTACACCATAAATTAAAACAATCAAAAATATATCAGTTTAGGCCTGAAACACAAGTTAACACATAATCGTATAATCTAGCACTGACCAAGTCTGTGGGTTTCAGCGTCCTGTTTATAAGCGCTATTTAGAAAGATAGAAAGAAACACACATAGCAACATTCACATCCTGGTACATACTGTATTAGAGTGTAATAATTAGGAATAATTTCAATTCAAAGAAAGAGCTATTGATAAAAAAATATACATAATAAATACACTGGAAATATATTGTAAAGCCATCACAAGGACGCCATGTTCTGAGTTTTAAGAATGGATGAGTACAATACGTTTTCTACGTAAATCAGATCAACAATAAAGTCTACTTATTGCAAGGTCCTTCTAGGATTGTGCATTTAATGAAATTTTAGTTGAGATTGAGATTCATTCCTATATTCGTCAATGATATGCTTCGTGTATTTAATCAAGAGCTTAAAAGTCAATTAAAAGCATGAGGTTTGGAGCAGAGTTCAGACTTTTGAGGAAGAAAATATATTATTTTTTGTGTTTAATTGCGAAAATTACACTGAAAGCTGTTTTAAATTAGACACAAACAAAAACAAATTGAAATCCACTGATGATAAATAAAAGGGACAACATAGTGATTGTATATTTCGGCCATCCTTAGAACGTCCTTCTGATTTTGAGTGGTTACAATAATCAGTAATTATTAACTTGAGAAATCATTTAGAAAAACAAACACACACGTATGTTTCTATATTCTAGCGGGCGAGTGAACTCTGTACGAGGATGAGAGCGTAGCGTGAGATGTTTCCTTCCTCGTCCTTCACTCTTGTCGAGAAGCGGGCGCCAGGTATGCTCAGGGGAAACGCAGCGTCAGAGGCGTCTCCACGGGAACAGCTGCTGGAGCAGATACTGACAGATATACACATATTAAAGCCAAGCGCGCTCTGGCAACACTCATCCGTCATCTCTGTCTCTCCCACACCCAACACGTCAAGATGTTTGCAATGAGCGAGTCGATGTGCAAGGACTCCTCCAACAAAGATGGGTTCAGGTGGCTTTTAGTTTTATCCTATCCTTATCATGTTATGTTACAATATTTACATCTACTAATCTGGACTGCAACTCCAATGACTATTTGAACTGTTTTCTGGATATTACAGACTCTAAACAACATAGAGTAACAAAAGAAGTTTTATAGAAAAGACTGGCATAAATAAAAAAAAATTAAAAAATGTCAAAAAAGAAAAATACAGTTTATTTAGTTAAAAATCAATTTTGCATTGCTTTAATATACAGTTGGACAAGTCAACCTATCGCTGATACTAAAATAATCATTACATGTTGCGGCCCTGCTTTTCAACTCTCAAAGAGAAACGTTTACAGACGTTTACGAAATTTCTATATTGTGTTTCATTGTTGTTTTTTTCTTCCAGTAACTGTGTGTCGTTGGCTTATTTCCATTTTGTTTTTACTTTTCTGAACATGTGTAGGATATTGCAGCAGTGGGACCCGTTTTAAAATAGGCTTCATAAACCAACTTGATCATGACCCTAACAATACAAATAGTAGTATTAAAAAGAAATTCATTAAATCTGGCAATCCATTGCATTCACGTTGTACTTCAGGGAGGTGGTTGCATGTCCTACTTGAATTCTCTGTACTGCTGATTTAAGAAATCACATTGGGTTATAACTCTTCAGTTACCGACAACATTTCTGTTCTAAGGACTAAGAATAGGCATCACGGACGTCACTTGGAACTCGGGCCTGGACATTAACTGGCTACCTGCAGTGCAAGCTACAGAAAAATGCCGATGGAAAAAAAGGCGAGCATTTTCTTTCTTTGCCAATAATGAATACATGTAATTTGCTTATCAGACAGACCAAATATTAAATGAGTCCAAACTGCAATCTACTTCAGCTATTTCATGCATTAAACTATGGGACAGACTTGCAAAGATGTGACTTCTGTTCTGCTCCAACACCCTTTTCGTCTTCCACAGATGCAAACAGTCGTGCAAACACAGGTAGACCATTTCGATCTCCCTTGCCTTCTGGTCAAAAACGGCAAAAAATAGACTTTATCCATAGTTTGTGGCAATATCTATGCAGCAAAGCGGTAGATCTTGAGTGTAAATGTAATGTAAATTCACAGTATTATTACCTGACACCTGTAGGGGGTAGAGCCTCCTGCTGAGTACCGGGGTCCAACCTGAACTCTCTTGTACAGTACGTGTGTGTGCTATCCCTCACTGCTAGCATAATCAACTAAGCCACTGTTCTTCCAATGCGCCGCGGGCTATTTATGCTCCCTTGTCTTGTCGGCAGTAATATCTTCACCCGTCTCCCTCCTCCTCCCCCTCACTCAGAGAACTCCAGTCTTGCATGTCATAAGATGCTGGCTGTCCGTGCTCTCTCCTTCCATTTCTCTGTACTGAGCCTAAGCCGGCCGAATTGGTTTGATTTGTGATGCTGTTGTTTTGTTTTTTTGTGTCGTTGTCGAGGCTAAAGACGATCCTCGCTGAATATTAACAAGCACTTGGCAGCAGTAAAGTCCAGTCTCGCCTCTTCATATTGAGACATTTTGAGTTTATTTTCAGAGAATGGAGTTCGCTTCAGTGCAAGGAAATGTAATATGTTCATGACAGCAGTGACAAAACAATGTGATGGTACAGAGTTAATTATTCATTCATTCATTTTCTACCGCTTATTCCCGTTAGGGGTCGCGGGCGACTGGAGCCCATCCAAGTGACCCTGGGCCCCAGGCGGGGCACACCCTGGACAGTGGCCAACTCGTCGCAGGGCTAACACAGAGAGACAGACAAGGACAGACAACCATTCACTCTCACATTCATTCACTAGGGACAATTTAGAGTTGTCAATTAACCTACACAGTCATGTCTTTGGACGGTGGGAGGAAGCTGGAGAACCCGGAGAGAACCCACAGTAACACGGGGAGGACATGCAGACTCCACCCAGAGAGATCGTGTGATGTTAGGGTGGTTCAGAATTCGAAACCACGATGTTGGGGTGGTGCGGGATTCGAACCCACGATCTCCTTATTGAGAGACAGAAGCTCTAGCCGCTCTGCCACCATGCACCCCCACAGAGTTAATTATTGAAGTTGTTTACTGTAGCGTGGGTGACCTGATTGGAAGCACTCTTGATATGAAACAGCATATAAACAAGCAATTGAAAGTAATTTCTTGTGCCTTTATGGATTGGATGTTGAATAAATGGTCTATAAAAACGCTTGGCTTTAATGCTGTACATCATCTACCTACGCTTCCAAGTTATCTGCTGTATATAACTAACAACTTCATCTCCGTTCACAGCAGCTGGCAATAAAAACAAACAGCTACAACTGCAAGGCAATTACAGACTACTTTTAGCTTGCTCTTAAGTTCTGCAGACATTCACGCCAGTATGTCAGCAAAACAAATGAATGCCATCGTGTTAATGTAGGAGGAAAGGCCTTCTGACACCAAGGGGAGCTTTGATTTCCTCTGTATGCGTTTGGTGTGAATAATGTCATTGGATCTCAGAGGAAAGCGCAAGAACTCGTGGGGACCGCTTTCAAAGAGATCATTTGTATAATCAACGTCTTCAGTCGCCACAAGAGGATCGCTGTGATTGGCCCCATGCTCCATTCACACAATTATCTTTACACTTCAGATCAAACAACTCTCGATGTGTATTTTATCAGTGACGATAATGCACCGCAATTAGATTTAACCTTGTGTAAATTCAAATATATGACTTCTTTGGCCAAAAGTTGTAATAACCCGTCAGTTTTGTCCATTTATATCAACCAATGTGTAGCTCAGGTGGTGTTCAGGACCAAAGCTTATCGATATTACGTTGGTCAAGACCTCTCCGCGCAGTTTAGCCACTTGCGCCGCTTGATGTCGTAGAAAGGTATTGAGTCGTTGGTACATTTTGGTTGTTATAGTGAGATTGTAGTTTTTGGACAGGGCAAACACAAGGACAGGCGGAGAGACGGAGGTTGGATTCGTGATGAAGAGCCATAACACAGTGGTACGGTGAAAACCTTGTGCCTGGTGGAGACCATCAATATGCATGTGCAAGCTCCAAAATTCATCCAAGCGTTTTATCCGTTACCCTTAAGCTTTAACGGTTTACAAATCGATTCTTCCATTGTTTTTACCATTTCAGCGTTACAAGTCCAACTTCAATAAAATATTTAGCAGGTTGAAAAGTCGTACTCCTAGTGGAAGAAAGTTTAGTAGTAAGTAGAACATTTTGTACTTACTTTCCACAGATAACGTGATGGGCTGGCTGGTCTTGTTCTCTCCGTTCTTGTCGTTAACAGCCTGAACATAGTATCGTCCTGCGTCTGGAGCCACCGCAGACAGGATGACCAGCGTGTTGTCCAGCGTAATTGCACTGAAAAACAGAACACAAAACACCAGTTAGCTAGCTTAAAGGCCATGTACTTTATTTTATTTTATTTTTTGGCCTTCAGGAAACAGCTTTTACGCCATGCAGTAAATTGGAAAATAAGTAATTTGTGGGGAAAAAAGAGACCTCTATATTTCCAAAGGCATTTTGTTGGAGGCGAACTATAAGGAAGAGACAGACACTTTTATCCAATCAGTCTTTTTGGATGAGAACCATGTGGAAACACCTACATGTGACAATCCCGTCAGAGTGAAAAACAGCCTAAATTGGTGAAGCAAAAAGTTATTTCTGAACATTCTTCACTCATGGTTCAAAAAATTGGATGTAGACCTTTAGAGTAATAAGTAATGTTAAGTAAAAGCATTTAGTCTACAGATGAAGTCAGGGGAAACAAACAATTAACGAACACTTTACAGGGTTTGCCAAGATCAAAACGTTAATAGAAAAAATGATTGCATGTTCATCCTTGAAAGTGCAACTTAATTAGCGCTTAAGTCTTGTTATACGTCCACACTCGATCCCACGGCAGTACCAAGCATTAAACATTTTAACATTTTAATTACACTGTTCAAGCAGCATTAGGTGTATCGATTTACAATGTGTAAACAATGTGAGGGTGCTGAGAGTGCAGGGCAGAAATATTGACAAGCTCCTCTGTTCACATAGCTCCTTATGGCCGAGGCTGAAATATGATAGCCTTGCATAATTACCCATCGCTTTTTAATTGGGTCTTTGTACCCCCGCTTCACGTTCTCCATGGCATTTTGGCAGCGAGCGCTTCTGGCAGGAAACAATAATGCCTTCCCTTGTTCGCAGCAAATAGGCGCTCTGCCATTTTTTCAGCGGGCAATCCAGAGGAGATAATTTGGGTGGTGGATCGCAAGGATGACCCAAATTAACCAATAAAACACAAACCATAGAGACCCAGAGGGAAGACATACAGAATTCACACACCAGGGTTTTGAGCTATTAGCTTCTGTTGAAATCTCTTGGATGACTAAAAAAAAACAGCCGACTGTACTGTATTATGCATGCCATAGTTTGTCAAGATACTTAACCAAACCCCAATCTCATTCTGGATGGTTTCAAACGGCAGGGCATCTGGCAAACCAACAATAACAACAACAAAAATGGCCATATCTGAGACTAGTTTGCTAATGGCATTTATAACTGAGAAGCTATCAAAACAAGCAACGGATCAAATTGACAATGACTTAAAAGGTCAGCAGTTCAGAGTTTTGAGCTTGATTGTGCCCTCAGGTTAAGCACAACAATTTTTCTTTTCTACTTACAATCAAGGAACACATCAAAGCAACTTCAAGGACCTTGTTATTATTCAGTATTATTTGGTTGAGACAATGTGTGTTAATGATGATAATACACTATGTACTTCAACAGTGGAGGAAAGGTGGGTGAAATGTCCAGCCCAAGGACACAACAACAGTATTCATTCGTTTAGCGGTAGTGACAGCCAATACGATCTGCAGACAACAATATTTTTGCCCTGTGTTTTTTTTTTTCAAGACTTGCGTCAGTCATTTTAGTTTGTAGGCATTCCTCGAAGTTGTATTTGACATTTTTGTGCATGGCCAACATTGTAATCCCCTCTGACATTCCATACCAAATCCACTTTTTGCATTCTGGTCGTGATATTTGCTGATGCTAATTCCTCCTTGTATTACAATCTGTCTTAAACTGTTTCCTACATAATACAATACGATATGGATCTCAATCAAATCTTCCTGTGGACTTCCCATGTCAATTTAGCAGTCACTGAAGGAGAAAGAAAGGCCCTCCCTCGCCTGCTGCTGCCTGATGTTACAGCCCCCGACAATGTTGACAATCAATATTTTCCTATCATCTGAGCCTGCTCAACAATCTGGAGGTAGATTGTCCGTTCCAGCTGGGTGCCCTGCTCCACTTATATTTCTCCTACAGTTGGATCGTATCTGCTGAAGGCTTCGTCGTCTCTGCTTTAGTCCATATTTTTGTAGCTTTTTGGTCAGCTGCACTCTCAAATGGAACAAGAATAAAGAAGTAAGGACTGCAGGCCCAAAAGGGAAAATGGTGGAACAACCAAATAAGCTGCCATGTCACTCACTACTGATCAAAAACATTTAACACTATAGTTTCTGAATGACTGCTGTGTTTAGTGTGGCATCTTCAAATCCCACAACATGAAAGTTACATTTTTTAGATGGTTGATGGCACAATCCCCATCTCTATAATGTTAGATTCATGGCATTTGACCCAGATCTCTGTTCCAAACATAACAGATTTAGTTTTGAATTCTTAATTGTTATGGGAGTTGTCTTTATTTCCTCTGAAACCCCTGGACAGACAGGGTTAAGTCAAATTAAACCTATTAAAGCTTTATGTAAACAATCTATATCTTTAAGTCCACCCACTTCATTCAGAGCGCTGTAAAGAGGCCTGCGTTCTTATGAGTTGAAAACTTATGTCAAAAACTGCTACACATTTGATATCCCCTGCTGTATAGAGATAAAGCATTTGTATATTTGTCATAAAACATTTGAGTTCTCTTACTAAACTGCATACAGGGGTTTATTGTCAATTGTCCATATCAAAAGAGAAACAGATTTACACAAGACAGACCTGACACTATTGTTGAATTAAACACTGATGTAACCTTAGCTAGCAAGTAAAAATATGATGTCACCTCTTTGATTTTATTACTAGTGACATCAAAATCCTGACTTTCTGAGATAAAAGCACACATTTCATCTAAACCCAAGCAACTGAGGACCGCATTTTAATTGCTTCTATGGCAAAAACAATGGGGGTGACAATGGTTTAGGGCATCGGAAAAGAAACTTCATCTAAAGAGGGCGAGTTGTTATCCTCTCAGAAGTTCAACTTAAAGAAGAGGCTGGATAGACTTTGCAGAAAGCCCGAAGAGCTGGAATATACCTCAAAAAACTGCAAGGGTCGTTGACAAACCCACAAATTCTGTTGAAAAAGAGCGAGGTGAGAGAGAGGGAGAGCGAGACCTTGTTAATGCTTCGGCAAGAGATGGAGTCCAGCCGAGGCAAAAAGAAAGAAGGACAACCTTTAGCGGGAACTGGGGCACATTAGAAACCCCGTCAAACACGAGAAGGAGCAGATGCAGCAGGTGCTAATGATATATTACCGTTGTTGTTTGCTCTTTGAAAACCCTTGTTGGTTCTGAGGGCTGAGGTCCTGTTTAGGCTTTCTCAGACATGGCAAACTAAGCGCGGGAGTTCAAGTCACACCCCAGACACTGTAAACTACATTGGACTCCGTATGAAACAATAGGGAAGGTTTTTTGTTTTTAAGTCTGTAATGGGTGATCACACCAAGAATCATTAAATCATCTCAAATACTGAAAAGGTTATGGCCAAATCAAGAGCAAAACATTGCAAAAAGTGAGATAAAATGCCCTTACGATGCATCTGAGTTAAGCATCCAAACAATGTAAGTGTAAATGAAGATGCTAATAATCGCCTGGACCTGATTTGATGGAGTTAAATAGTCACAATATCATCACAGCTTAGTAAGTCCAAAACGAACATATATTTTAAACTATGCTGTACAGTAGATATCTGGTAATCCTCTTCTCCCTCGGCTCATTAATGTGTTTTGACCTTCATCTCTGTCGGCGGGTGATCCGTGCGCCTGCTGAGTCATATCAAGGGTGCGAGAGTGGAAAGGAGAAAACTTAGGTAAAACCAATTTAAAATAAGGATGTTCCAAAAAGCACACTTGCGGTCAAATTCACACACAGATGAAAGAAAACTCAAAACCGTGGGTACCAAAGACTACTCCCTGTGCGGCATAATTTAGTTCACTTTTAGCATGTACGGCGCGATGACTTGCGAGATCCCTCTACAGATCGATTTTCAAACATCTGCGAGCGAATGCTGGTCTCTGGACTCATTTGGGATTCCCGTTGAGAGGCTACGACCAAAAACAGACTTCCTAAAGGCGCTGGCAGGCCTGAGTGGCTGTAGCTTATGATCTGCGGTAAATATTTAATACTAGCTCGCTGGAACGGTGACATCCTGGACACATGCCGATGAATTATGGATGCCTTCAGGGACACGGGCCGGGCGGGAAGTGTCCAAAGCACTAAATGAATCCCAGGTGGTTTGCTAGGACACTCTCTGAGATGTGTTTGAGAGTCCTCTTTACCTGTCCAAATGAAACAGAGATAAATATGTCGGTTAGCATTGCTAGCTTTAAGTCCAGCGTTCTCTTTTTCTCCAGCGCAGTTCTACCAAGACCCGGTGAGCTTACCTGCCCCAAAGCCCGAAACTTAACCAAATTAACTATTCCTAAACCTAACCCTAATCCTAACCATAACCTTACCCAGCTGTGAAAAAAGATATTCTATTCAACTTATTCTGCCCCTCCCACTTTTGCAGCTTTTTGCCACAGATACGCACTTTTGCTGTAAACGCACTTCCATTTGATGAGAACACCGTTAAAGCTAATGATGAACGAGGGAAAAGTCACGCTGCTAAAATGTTACATAAAGTAGGTTGATTTGTGTAAAATGTCTAATGAACACGAGCAACAACAAGTCAGCAACGCACAGATTTCCTGGGCGGCCTGAAAACGGCTTTTTAGTCCATGTAGAACTTATTTTGTGTTGAGCTCGTCTGCTCCATGTAAACTAATACAACGGAAACAAGATGGCGGCGCGTACAACAACTTCCGGAATAAGGTGAATAAAATAAACTTTTGCTAGCATAGCCACCAATGCAAAGTAGCGGTCTGTGGCATAAGAAAAATGAAGCAGGCTACGATGACTTGTCAGGAGGTGCACTGGATTCTGGGATATACGTTTTTGTTCTGTTTAAGGTGCACTATGCCATTTAACAGTGCAACTCAGCTAACAGTAAGAATCTATGTTTTGTACAATATTCTACAGCATTTGAGCAATAAAAACATGTGCAATTGCATCAACATTCCAGTGATCGCAATACCATCTCCATGGAGACAAGCATGTGGCGGACTCCCCACCAGAGAAGCTTATTAATGCACATTGAAAGCTGAAATTCAAACTATATGTCCAATCTCATGCACTTTTCCAAATCTAGCTGAGGACCGAAAGTAGCCAATCGATAACAAAATTGATAGAGCAACCTGGTGATGGGCCAAAGCTAAATTAGAAGCAAAATGTGTTCATTTAAGAGTGATGCTAATGAAAGTCCTGCATTTCTGTGACCACTTCAGTCCACTGTATCCCCACAGCACAGAATGCATTGAGCCAAAGCAATGTGTGCATGTGCTGGTTATTATTAATGCCGGCTGACATTAGTATTTGGCTATTGAATCATTTGCGATGCGGAGGCGCACTCTCTGGGCAGCCTTGCCATTTGCACACATGAGTGTATGCAGAGTTTAGTAGGCTAACTCTAATTCAGCAGAAAAACTGTGCCAAAAAGTGCAAAAGCTAATGAGCCAGTTAGCTTCAGAGTTAGCTTTTTGGGTCCTATTCACAATGCAAGGTCAGAAATGGATGAGAATTGGCTCATTTTGAAAAGGAAAAATAGAAGAACTAATGCACTAAATAAAAAATACGGACAGATAGTAGTTGAAGGAAAAAATGTTTGCATATTCTTGATATCTGGAACTTTTTGGGACAAACCTGGATCAGCAACCCACGGCTGGACACCCATAGTATCTGTTTTGTGCTCATTATTTATCTATTGCCCTGTATTGCTCCTTTGGGTTACATTGTGGCATGGAATGAATACAATAAATGTTTTAAGACAAAACAAAGCAAGAAAAAAAACCTTTCAAACAATATATAGCACATCTCTGTAGCTTAAAAAAAACCTGCTTTAACATGAAAACGATCATGAAATTATGTTACAATATCAAGTGAGGATAATGGTTTTGTAATCTCATGATAGTTTTCATGGTAAAATGTTGGATGGATACTGTGGATTTTCTAAAATGGCAGCACCACACTTTGGTCCCATGCCAAAACTTGCTCCACTAGATGAGGCCGAATGAGCCCTAAAATGTTTTTAATAGCTAACTTTAAAAATATCTCAAATACCAATTTAACTAAATATTGCACCAACCCAGCTCTGTGCTCTGCGCCTTGATTTGAGAGCTGGAGGTACTTTGGCTCTGTGTGTGAGTTGATTTGAATGTGCCGTCCTGCTGTGCGTTCTCTGCTCTTGGCTGGTAATCAAGACTGGGACCATGGTGGGTCACATCTCAACTGTGTTACCAAGCCTGAGGGATCACGACGCACACAACACCAGGACGCATTTAAATTAAGCCAATTATGTGAAAGCAACTTCATATTTTTATCACTGGGATTGGGTTCAAATGAGTAATAAACCCAAGGTTTGGAACAGTCGAGTTCAAGCATTTGTGTGTTTATTTTGTGTATCTTTCTTTTTTGTGTGTTCTAGAAAGAAGGCCATGGGTTACAAATAGGTTGTACATGTTGAATGAATTTGACACATTAATGAGCAGTACTGTCAGTCGATCCTGTCCAACTATAATTAAACCGGATTAATTGCACTGCACGCAGATTTCTATGTTCATATTTAAACATAATGCTAAATGTTCCAATGGGCTGTGTGTATAGCAGTCAGCTAACCTAACCATTTCTCATAATGCTAACTTAGTATACTTCAGAATTAGCTTTAGCATTTGTATAAGCATTGACCCACAAACACCTCCATTTATCAACAGAAGTGTTGCTGGGGAAGTTTTCATCTCATTTGTAAAGTCTTTAACATGTTGTCAGTGACATTCCCCAGGGATGGAAGTCATTTTTAATTTTATTTGATTCATTGTATTAAGTCATTATTATAATTCATCTGTGTGGTCAGATGTTTGAGGTTAATGTTTGGGGGTTTAGTGGGGTCCAGGTCCTTCATTGCTGCTTGTAACTGTAACAGACTCCTTGGGTGACAGAGTTAAACTTGTGGCCTTGTATCTTCCAGTGTCCTGTAGTTTGCTAAAATATTTGGTCCTTTTTTACTAATTTAAACACTCAACCATTATTTTAGCCAAGAAGCACTTTTTATTTTGCAATCCTTTATTTTATTTGTATCTTAATACATTATCGTGCTGCATTTGATCTTATTTGATTCAGATAACTGTATTTTTTTGTTGGGTTTTTACTAGTGGTTTCTATTGTATTATAGTCACTTACTGTATATGAAGAGTACATTTGCAAAAACAGATAAGTGCCATTTCAAAAAATAATTGGAGCCTTATAGGTAACTCTTTGTATAGTAATGTTTTCAAAAGCCAACCATATTTCACTGCAATCAAAATATTATTCCAATATCCAATAGATATTATTTTTGTTAATAATATCTGTAGACGATGGTAACAAAAAGAAACATACATTTTTATACGTTTTTCAAATGGACATATCTGTTTTTGCAATTTAACTCTTCATATAACAAGACACTTAAGCCACTTTATTTGCCATTTTTACTATTTATTCCCAGACAGCCACCTACTGTAAATAAGAGTGTGCACTTTATACTTTATATTGTATTTTTATTACCATGTTTAGTAATTATTTATCCTATTTTTATTGCATGCGCCTATTTCATTCATTCCTGTTCTAAACTGTGTGTTGCAACAGTGACATTTCCCCATTGTGGGACAAATAAAGGATCTCTTATCTTATCTTATCTTATCTTATCTGTATTATTTGGCTAAAAACGTTTTATTTGTGTGTGTTGCATTTGAATAAGAAAGCTACACACCACGCATTTACTTAAGTTGTTCTTTTAATTTCCGAGTTATCATTCTTGTTGCCTCTCCTGCTTGCACCCTCTCCATGTCTCTCTCCTTCTCCCGTTCTAATGCGAGCAGCTGTCAAACGTGTTTTCTGGTAACCACTTCTTTGCACGTAGCCGGCCTGATATAGGGATTTATCTGGCCACGGCGCAGGGAAATTTGGTCCAATCAGATATGTACGAGCACGCGTCCTTACTATCTGCTCTTTATGACCACGTCTTGTCTGTTTTAGTCCAAACCAATTTCCTTTTCGCATTATTATTCTCCGAAAGAAGTCGCGGTCCACTAGAGAACCTGGCGGGCCGGACAGCTGTTCAGAAGAGTCTCGGCCAACTGCGCGCTTCGGAGACAACCCCAGCAGCAAAACAACATCACCATCATATGCAATTACTTTCTCCCGGATCGATTTATTTATGTTGAGATCCAGGGCAAGTTTTAATGACTGCTAGACTCGTAATGATTTTGTAGCACTTTTATTCAATACTGATAAGAAGGATTGACGTGCGAGTGGAGTGGTGCTGTTTTTGAAAATTTCATTTGCCACTAGCTGTTTCCTTCATCTTCTTTTATTATTATTGCCTCTTCGAAATTGAATTGTGGCGGTTTTCGACTTCCATAACTCATTGTAAGGTTTAATGGCGATTTTGGTTATACAACTTGCTGCATTTTTATATAATTAAATCAAAAATACCAGCGACTGGTCCCTTGTTTCTTTAGATTTCCCTGTCCGTTGCTCTGATGACATGCAAACTTTACAAGAGATGTTGTTACTGAACTTAACTGTCCAACATAAAAGCAGTTTTTTTTTATCACACTTCGGTTTTTGACCACCGTCCACTGTAAAATACATTACATAGTGCTCCAGTGAACCTGTTGTATGGAGAAGAATCCTTAAATATTATCACTTGAGATTGAAATCAGACCAGCTCTTTAAAGGCGCTCTTTTTCCATCTTTTGCCCAAACAGTGATCAATTTTTTAAAGAAGAAAGAAAAAAAAGAAAAGATAGACCTTAAAGAGTTGGAGTAATCCCTTATTCATACAGGCATGCTCCATTGTAAAAGAAGAAGAAGAAAAACGTTTTTTAAAAGGTCTGTTGCTGCACTACGGAAAGTCTTCTTGTTGGCTGTAGATAAATAGATAGATACTAGGAATTTTTCAAAATAATAGTAATACTGTGCAGTCCAGGAAAGTAAAGCTTTAAATAACATTGATTCACTCAGCTCAAAAAAACGGTGAGTTGTGACCTTCCTTTACAAATGTAGAGGTTTAAATCAAGCCTTTCAAATCATAAAAGACCACTGGGCCCACTCTGGCAGAGCAATGGTCAAGCGTCTTCATTGAGGAAAAAAGATAGTGTTCCATTAAATGCAAGACCTCTCGTCATACTAAAAGCTTCTTCCCACAAGCTGCCAGAAGTTGGAACAATGCACCTTGAACTTTAATCTAACACTTGACTATTCTTTAAGCGATTTCCTTTAGTTTGCTTTCGCTCACATGCTCAACATATTTCTTTATTTCTTGCTCACTTATGTTCACTGCTTGTTTGTTGTTTTTAATGTTTTACTGTGCACTTTGAATTTATTTGGCACAACTTTTCCAATGTGGTGTGTCAAACTACAAATGGCAAATAAACTAAAATAAATTAAGTACATTTTAAGTCTCATTAACAAGGAATCTGGAGAATGTTTTTGAAATCAACTTCGAATTCCATTTCAAAAGCCGTCCAATGTTCAGATGACTCCCTTTTAAACCTTTTCTATGACAAACCTTTTAGTTCTTTTAGTTCCCAATTCATTCAAAGAAGTTGATTACAGTGAGCAAATTTGGTAAAGAAAAAATAAATAAATTCAGAGGCATGCTATTCAGGTCTAAACACGAAAAAAATGTTAATTGTGGATTTAAAAGCACATCACCGGAGACGGAATTTTGAAAAATCTCTTCAGCGAACAAACAATCCGAACACAATTTTTTGCCACAACATTCAGAGAGACGTATTACAGCTTCCATTTACTACACATAATCATAAACAACACATTTTATTTCCTCCTTCCTCCAGCCCTGACTCTAAAATGTCACTCAGAGGCACATGGGGAGTGTTTGGGGCAGTGCTGCGCTCGTCCCTCTCCACTGGGCCGAGAGGGGACCTAACCTCGCCCGGCTGACCTCACACCTCCATTACGCGCAGACAAATGGCCCTGGTCTGACAGCGCTCCTGCCTGGGACGCCCCCCTGAGAGGAAGAGGGACAGGTCGCCGGGGGCAGGCGGCGTACACGGCTGCCAGTGTAGAACTGAGTCCACACTGAGCTGGAGACGGGGGTTTGTAATGGAGTGCTTTTCAGACTGGATTTAGTGCTTGGTTTAGTGTCTGTGTTTGGGCCCGGTTTAGACCTAGTGTTTTTCTGGGATTAGTCTTGGTTTGTCCTTGTTTAATCTGCTTTTGTGCCGCTTGAGACATTATTTTGACCTGGTTTAGTTGTGGTTTAGTCCCAGTTTAGTCCAGCTTTAGAGTTTTAGACCTGTGTTTTAAGGATTTAATCGTGGTTCAGTCCTGGTTTGTCCTTGTTAAGACAAACCAGCAAATCATCATTTAGACCTGGTTTAGTCCCAGTTTAGTCCAGGTTTAATCCGTTTTTGTCCTACTTTAGAGCTTTAGACCTGTGTTTTATGGTTTAATCGTGGTTCAGTCTTGGTTTGTCCTTGTTTTGATCTGCTTTAGTGCAACTTAAACCATATTTAGACCTGGTTTAGTTATGGTTTAGTCCCAGTTTAGTCCAGGTTTAGTCTGTTCTAGACCTATGCTTTATGCTTTAATCCTGGTTTAGTCTTGGTTTGTCCTTGTTTAGATCTGCTTTAGTGCAACTTAAACCATATTTAGACCTGGTTTAGTTATGGTTTAGTCCCAGTTTAGTCCAGGTTTAGTTTGTTCTAGACCTGTGCTTTATGGTTTAATCCTGGTTTAGTCTTGGTTTGTCCTTGTTTAGATCTGCTTTGGTGCACTGTAAATCATCATTTAGACCTGGTTTAGTTACGGTTTAGTCCCAGTTTAGTCCAGGTTTAGTCTGTTCTAGACCTATGCTTTATGGTTTAATCCTGGTTTAGTCTTGGTTTGTCCTTGTTTAGATCTGCTTTAGTGCAACTTAAGGCATTATTTAGACTTGGTTTAGTTATGGTTTAGTCCCAGTTTAGTCCAGGTTTAATCTTCTCTTATCCTGCTTTAGATCTTTTGACTTAAGTTAACTTAAGTTTTAAGTTTTAGGTTCAGTTCCGGTTCAACTCGGGTTTAGTTCCGCTTTAGCTGGATATGGTTTGTTTAGTCCTAGATCAGTCCTGGTTTACATCTTATTTGGACTTGATTTGGACCTGATTAAGTCCTGGTTTAGACCTTGCTTGGTTCTGGCTTAGACCTGGTTTTGAGACACTGTAGGGTGTGTTCACATTTGTACTTGTTTGGGCCCGGTTTGAGCTCAGTTTAATTCTAATGTGAACTTGATTTGGTCCTGTTTTCGTCCTGGTTTAGCCATGGCCTTGTCCATGTTTAGTTACAGGGTTAGGTCTTGTTTAGTCACAGTTTTATGTGGCGTTTCTGCAGGTGTGAAGACATTCTTGGTTTAGTTTGAGACCATATCAATTTGCTGATGGTCTTGGATTAGTTTCTGTCCTGGCTTTAGATCCGTTTTATCCACATATTTTCTTGGATATAGTTCTCAGAGTGAGTGTTATGAGTATGACAGGTCCAAGACACAGTCAGAAGTGGGCCGTATGGCGGCTGCAGACCTGTGTCAGAGAGGCAAATGCTCATGAGGATGGAGAGAAACGAGGGGGCGGAGAGAGAAAGATGGAGACTAAGACACGTCAGCACTTGTTTATCAAATTCCTTCAAAAGTATCTACGTTTCACCGTGTGTATGAATTACAAGTTCACTGCTTACTGGACTTTTGATGATGGCTCATACTAAAAGTAAAGAGTTCAGTTGCAAAAACAGTTTAGTGCCTTTTGACAAAACTTACAATCCTGGCAATGTTTTCAAAAGCCAAATCTATTTTAGTGCAATAAAAATATGATTCGACTTCTCCTTGAGCAAATACCCTCGACTGTACTGTTTTAAATAGGTTTAGAAGATTAAATGAAAAAAAAAGAAAGAAACAGATAAAACACAATTTCCAAACAGAGACATCTGTTATTGCAAACGATATCTTCAAGTCAAGCAAGATCAGTTTCTCAACATTTCTGTCATTCATTTCCGGTCACAATTCATTTTCAATGTCCGCTTCTACAAAAAGGTAATTAACCACTAAAAAATAACAGATGGTTGATTAAAACAGTGTTCTTCCTTTGAAAATGCACTTAAATAATAATAATGTGGCATATGTATGACTTAACCTACTCCAACATTATAAGAATTCAGACTATGAGCTACATAAAAAAAACCTACGTATCAAATCTTACAGTAGATTTTTAGATTTCAACCAACCACAGACTTGGTGTCCATTACAATGTTATTTCCTGATGATAGACGGAAATACAGAGGAGGGCTTGGACTACATCCTGGGCTTCTTGACTAATGGAGAATCTGTAGGACACTGACAGGAGCCCAGCGCCACAGACAGGGGACATTAATTGATCAGTCTCTCTGTCAGATTACTCCTGGGAACTGTGCCGGACGTGTCGGGCCTGTCCTCCCACCCAGTCCAGAGGGTCAGCCTGGTGCATGTACTGTCTTCAACTACATTTCAACTCTAGCTTGTTTTTCAGACAGAAAAATTCCTGTCAATGTGCAGATTTTTGGACAAAAAAGTGGTACAAATAGATCATACAATGTGGCTAGTACAAATTAGATATAGAATAATGAGAAAATCCAACAATTTTTGAGAAATTTGATCTTCAAAAACACTTAAAGGAAGACAAGGTGTGAACAATCAGAAAGAAACTCAATGAACGAACTATATGTTAAATGACAGGCAAATGAATTAACTAATAAATAGGTCACAGTATTACTAAGTATGATTTAGTAATATAGCCAGGCCATAGGTTGAGAAGAGAAGACTGGTGTTGTTGTTTTTTTTTTCTTTTCTTTCTGTTGTCTGGTGGAAATAAAAAAAAAAAACTCAATAAAACCCCAACGGTTGTATAAACATAAACAAAAACAGAATAGTTTGTATTTCTTTACAATACGTGCATGATGTGTACTGTCAAACAACTTAAACTATAAGAAACTGCTGAAATGTTAAAATGATGGGTCAAATTGAAAATGTATTTGTAAATTGTATTAGATCAGTGTATTGTATTTTATTACTGTGTCTTAGGCCCCTTTACATAAGCTAAGGAGCATCTGAGGACTTTCCTTTTACAAAACTGTCATAAAAGTAAGTTTCATAAACATTTTCTGTTTACATGACATATTCAATCATCTGAATACTCCAATAATCAGATGATTTATTTCACAAGGTCATAACGAGCACGTAATATTCACATTTTGACATTAGATGCTGAACTAATATGAGCAAAAATGGACAGTGACTGGAGTGGGTGATGTATGTGAAGCGTCTTGGTCAGCACGAATCACACCACTGTCAATTTAATATTCATATCCAGTTTTATAATCAAAGAATTATATGGCCCGCTTTAAAAACTGAAGAATTTGTGCTAATGGCAATGCTAATAAAGATTCAATACTTCATCCAGTCTAGACTCTTTATGGCCAGAAGTCTAGACCATGCAAATGCAATGCAAATGTGTCTACTAAAAGGGTTCTTATTATACATTACATTAGGGACTCAAAGTAACACAACAAATCACACATTTCAATGAAAACAGCCCTGCCAAACGCTTTCCTCTTTGGTACATCGAGAATAATGAGTCTCGAAGCAGAAAAGTTCTTTCACTTCCTGCATTGTATCGCCGTCGACAAAAAGTCATTGATACAGCGAAAAGAAGTTGGATCAAAGCCTGAAACGTATCATTTATCACAACTACAATGAACTCTATAATCCCAAACTTTCTATCTTCTTCATTAGTCTCTCTGTATCATAGCACATAGGCTTGTCTTTACTCTTCTATCATCTTCTCGGATCACTGCAGGCCAGGAACACCCAAGAAAAACTCCATTCTGACAAGCTTTGACCCATTTGACTTGAGTATTTGACTCTTACCAGACTCAGCTTTTTTTTCTACTTCAAAAGCATCAACTTTGAGGACGAAAAGTTCACTTGTTACTTGAAAACATCAAACCAACAGACAGGTGCCACTGTGACGGGGCTCATTTTGTTGACTTGTCCGAAGGTCGGCAGCATGATCCCAGGTCCAGCCGATACATACTACAGTTGTATCCTTTGGCAAGACACTACATTTGTGTTTTATCTGTAGATCCTGGTGTATGAATGTGTGTTAATTAAGTGCAAATCAGGGACAACAGATTGGAAATTGGACTACAGAAACAATCTGGAGTTTAAATGTCCTTAACGGTTTACAAAAAGGCTGGACCTGCTCATTACTTTGCCTGGTCGTCCCACAGAATAGAATTAAATTTATCCTGCAAAAGTACATTAAAAACAGGCATTCTTTTCCTTTCTACCGATCTGACTAGATAGTCGGGTCCGGAGGGACAGAAATGATCTGGTTGCCGTGGTATTGCGTTAAGATCAGTAGCTAAACTGGCCTTGCTGAACTTCTGTATTTTTAACAGTTTTTTACAGCATAAGATGAGATATACATAAGTAACTGATGCGTTTTCTTTTCTTTTCTTTTCTTTCTTTTAAAACAAATTTTCCTAACCTATACCCTAACCTTTTTTGAGTCACGGCACACGTCGGTTGGAAAGACACCACAGCACACCACCTTTTAAACCCTTAAGTTAAAAAAAAATCTGGGATATAATAATGTCTGTGATACTGTCCGTTTTTAAAATCTTGTCCATTTCGGATCCCTTTGCTTTCTTTTTTGGTGTAGAAAGATGTTCAGGTTACCACAAAAGGGTCATTTTTATTTGAAATCCATGTGTAAATCCAAATTGGACATTTTTTCGAGGCACAGATGACAACACCTCAAGCCACACTAGTGTTCCCTGGCACACTGGTTGAAATCAAGGCCCTAACCTAACCCTTTTCCCAACCTTCGGCATTACCCTAACCCATTCCCTAATATTCCCCATTACCCTAACCATTTTCCTAACCTTACCCATTGCTTTAACTCTTTTCCTAACCATAAGACATTACCCCAGCCCTTTTCCCAATCTTACCCATTACCCTAAACTTCACAACTTTGAACGACCAATCATGGCAGACCGTCCCACCACTCTAACATTAACTAGGCTCGGTAGTGTCACCTGCTCGTCTCCGTGGAGATTCTGCTTCGATGTCAACATTCCAGGCAAAGAAATAACATCTCCGTGGAGACAAGTAGAGGACCCTCCATTACAAAATTTACAAAGTGCACCATCTCCAGCAAATAAACAAATACCAGAACCTATTGTAAAGCGAGCCCTTCTACTATGATCTGAGTTGTAAAGAAAGTGACTACAAAAAGTGCGTCTTCACATGTATGAGCGCAGCGAGCCAGCCAGAGCAGCTGCGTGGGCCACATGGCACAGGGGGAGCGCTGACAGAGCACAGCCAGACTTTACACTGCCAGAGGGAGGACTGCAGCAGGAGCGGAGAGGCAGGGATTTCACAAGTTTATCAGTGTTTTCGCTGTACAGGCTGATTCATACCCAGCACTGTTCAAGGTAGATAGACAGGATGACATGTTCAAGGCTTTCTCTTAGTTGAAGTCGTTTTTGGAATGGAGTTTTAATTGTCCGCGCTCGTGCAGGTTCTTCTAAAACGAATGTGTTCCATTTATCCTCGGAGGTCAGAGCTCAGACCTCGGTTCGACTTTTTTCAGAGTTTCTGTCTTCCAGTTGTCAAGTCAGAAAAACAATCACTGTTGAGGGCAACGCATTAATTGGTAACACGTTAAGGGTACTCAAATGACTTTTATTGCGTAACAAGTACATGTTTGTTGTTTTTCCAGGTAAGTTAGTAAGTAAGTACGTTTAATTATAGCATCTTTCCCAGACGCAGGTCACAAAGTGCTTCACATAGGCACAGGAATAATAAAATATATACAATTAGCACTGCATATTTGTAATAATGAATATAAACAGTATTAACACATTAGTGACGACAACACATTTGGTCATAGCAGCCTTAAATCTCGCTCAAATAGTAAAGTTTTCTTTCTATTTTCAATCTAGTGCTAGTTACTTTTTCAGATCAGTAACACATTAGCTTTAGTTTAGTCCAGCTGGTCCGAGGCTGTCCCGATGCGGTCTCCAAAGCGTGACAGCGACAGAAGCCAGCACTTAAACGAGGACAAAAAGCGAGCCACAGCTTGGTGGATGACGATACAAGTTTGTCCTGACTTTATGTGCAAAGGTGCTGATGTGTGCTTCCCAAAGCCCCACACAGACAAAATAAAGCTATAACGGTGTTCTTTTCCTCTGACACACAGCACAGTGGCTGCTCCTTTACCTGTGCTCCCGTTCAGCCAATTAAAAGCAGCTTTCAGTGTCACAAATAACAGCAATGTGGGCCAGGAACAACAATGACAATGCATGAGGGCATTAACGCGCTACTCTTTAGTAGTGCAGTGACTTTTACTGCGTTAAAAGAAAGCAAAGTAAAAGAAAGTGAAGTAGTTTAGCAAGTTACTTTTAAAGGAACACTACCCAACACTGAGTAGAAGTAGAATAACTACGTTAATTTGTGAACCTGGACAGTGTTATTATTTGTAACTTATAAATCAGCGTTTGAGAGTGAATTTCTGATGTTGTTGTCATTTGTTCTGTGTGGACATCAACATAACAGCACTTTTATAACTGCAGAAGCTCAACGGCAGCGACAGTAGAGAGAAACTAGAAATATCCCAATGCAGGAAGCAGCCATGTTGGATTTTTAAAAACTCGCATAAACACAACTACAACAACTGAAATGTTGGCAGAGTTTCCAAGTAGGAATTCTGTGGTGGAACGGTTCCATCAGAGCGAATTTAAAAGTTGGAACTTGGGGTCCGAGGACAACTGGGACAAAGTTAACCATCCTTTTTAACCATGAGTGAAGACATTTTGAGATCACTTAGAGGTTAAACCATGACAAAGAAACAGCTCTATAGGATATTTTCTTCCATCTGGTTCTTGTCAAATTCCCTTTTAAAATGCATGAGCAACGTCATTCAGTCTTTTTTTTTTTTTTTTTTGTAAAGGTACAGGCCAACTTCGAGTGTCCATCTACAGAACCGTGAATTATATAATTAATTCTGCTTTCATATTTGCAGTCTCACAAATTGCCGGCGTGTTTACATCAACCTTTCTCAATGGGAAAACAACCACCTATTGTGCGCCGCAATCATCTCCGTATATTTTTAGCTGTAAGCTTATTTTCGACTGCGCTATATAAGTGTGAATGGAACCTGGGATTTAGCTACTAAATAAACAACAAACGCAATCAAATCGCAATCAACAGGTGCTAGCTCGGAGTACACTTCAAGCTGCTACCTTCTCACCACTGCCGCGAAATTTGCACAAAAACACACGAAGACCAAGCCCCCTACTGCATGCTAAACTCGCCAAAAAACTGTTAAATGAACGGTAAACAAAAAAGGAAGACTTGAAACAGTACATAAAAAGTTCAGCAAGAAGTGATTACAAACGCGGTTATTCTTGGGCTACCGGTGACATTTGGCTTTTTTTTTCTTCCATGCCAGAGCTGTGATTAAGCATGTGCAAGGTAGACCCCCGGTGAGATGGTAAATTAAAGTTATGACACCCGAGACAGAGAAGAACGTCACTATAAGGGGAAAGGTATTAAACCAAACCCCAGGAAAGACGGATAGAAGATTCTACATCATATAAAACGCTATATCTGTGGTACATGCATAATAAATTGAGGACTTGGATGATGAGAGCCTTCGAGATTCTGATTATAAAAGGCTTCGGTTAGTTGTGGTAAGTTTTGCAGTTAATATAATGGGGCCAAATTGGTTGAGTTCTTTTTGATCCCAAACAGATCATTGTTGTGACAGTTACTTTTAGACAAGACCAACTCAACTGTGATGTGGTTATTGATTCGGTAAGTAGTATTGTCACCTGGAAATTCATGCTTGGTAAAAACAGGTTTCACATGTTAAGCAAAGCTAAGACAGATATTCTCCCAAGGGATTTTGACAAACAATCCATGCTTTTATAGCTTCTGGACTGGACTATTTTAACTTTCTCATGGCTTAGACCAGTCCTCTCTCCGCTGCTTGTAGGGGGTGCGAAATGCATCAGCTCGCCTGTTGACAGGGAATAGAAAGTGGGAGCAAATTAGCCCAATATTTCTGCACTTCTGGGTCTGGAAATGCACCAAATGTAAAAAAAAAAATCAGGTTGTCTGCACAGGCAAAAAATGATTTAACCTTCAATGTAATATGTGTATAAAATCCGAGGTGCTTTGATCAAACTAAAAGTCTGTTATTTTAGAGGTCAGCGTGGTAAATTTGGTTGTTCACCCAAAGATAGAAAAGGTCTTAAAGTCAACTGAACACAGTTTTAGAAATCAAGATGTTTCCACTCTCATCTGAAAGTCATTTTCTATCTGATGGCAATGGTTCGAACAGCTAGCATTTACAGAATATGCTTCTGAGATCAAATTAGATTAGTTCATGCCAAAAGAGAGGAGTTATAACTGAAACTAACCCTGCCCTTGTGTTCTAGTCCATCAGTTTCATACTTACAGCTTACAGACAAGCTGCAAGAGTGAACATTTTAGACTATAAATGCTTGCTGCTCAAACCCTTTCTAACAGAATGGCATGACTTTGAATGAAAGTTGAGACATCGGATGATTTGAAACCTTGTCTATCATGAATCCTTCCTGGACAAATGAGTGATTAGAAGTATATGGAGTATGTAATTACAGCGTTGCAGGAAGAAAGAAGAAAGAGTCGCTATTTGTTTTGGGCTGCAAGCAGGTTGGCTGTTCACCCTTCACTGCCGTCGAAAAATGTCATGCATGTGAATACTTGTACGGGTTTGAGAGTGCATATGGACCAGTTTGAGTCATAGGTTTTATTTATTTAAAGTAATTTCGTCCTTCATCAGGTACCTCAGACTGTAGAGTCAAAAGTGCAGAAAACTACCGACTCGGAGTAGCATAGAAGCAGGTACAGAACCCATACCAAAGTTTAGAATCGCGACTGTAATTCTCCATTAAATAACTGTAAAAAGGTTAATTACAGCCACACATAATTGCACTCCATGTTGACAAAGCACACTAAAACCCTCTGCTCTCTCAGTATCTCCATCAGAGCAAACATTTGCGGTTAAACATAGCTCCCGTGTCCTTTTTTCTCTCAGTAAATTCTACCCACGAGCCAGACTTTGATGCCTCTGCAGAGTCACCGCTCGTGGCATTAATCAAATTCAATTAAATGATTTTCAATAAAAAGCTCCGTCTGTTATCAACTGTGCTCATTTGCACACACTGACCTTGGCGCGGCGTTGGAGAGAAATTTGCATTCTCGGAGCTGGGGGCGACTAAGTGAGGATGAAGAAAGGCAAACGACGCACAGCGGGTTGTCTATAATTGAGAAAAGAAGAGCGGAGGG
Organism: Rhinogobius similis; assembly: GCA_019453435.1. NCBI lineage: Eukaryota > Metazoa > Chordata > Actinopteri > Gobiiformes > Gobiidae > Rhinogobius > Rhinogobius similis. Next base: position 20,675,788 of record CM033636.1, read on the forward strand.
GAAAAAAAGGTTGGATAAAAAATACATAAAGAAAGGATGAATGTGGCTGGAAAACAGGGCGACAGCGGAGGAGTGGTAATTAATGTAAAACTAGAGGCAGAATATTGGAATACTCAGATAACCCAGAAATGCTTTCCAATTCTCAAGTCGTTAGTTGGTCTTTTGAATATGATAACCTACTTTAAATCATGGAAATAGAGCCATTTTAATACCTTAAGTGCAAGATCATGTAGAGGCATATTTCGGAATTTGTACCAGAGAAATCATATTAAGTGTTGTTTTGAATTGAATTAAACTTTTTAATAAACTTTTCCTGTAAAAGAATTTAAAGTATTGGTGCCATTTCACCCATTCTTCAGGCAGTTCTGCAGTTTTTGAACATGGAAATTAGTTAAAAGTAGCTATAGTTGAAGCAACGTGCAAGATCTAATTTCCAAATTCAAATCCAATCCACATTTTATAAACAAAACAGTTTGCAAACTGCACACAAAACAATAACTAGTTCTAAAAATACATAAAACCAGTAATGTCAAATGAGTTTAATAAAAATGTAGTAGTTTCTAAAAATATTGCAATTCATATTTCTTTGTTACAGATGCAAGAATGTATTGTGTTTATTATGTATTTCCTCCTTACTCAGCGGTTGTAGCATCTGTATAGGGGCCGGCTTCACAGAGGTTCTTGAATGAACTTAGTGAAGTAACATAACGCAGTAAATCGGGACAACGGTCAAACATCACATGTATGTGACTGCAGCACACGCCGACACGTGCACGACACATGAACGCGCTCAGTGTTCTGCTCCCAGTCACGCTCCTCTCTCCTGTTCTATATGTTTTTATGATCTAAACGCGCTTTCTGTACGTTAATCACATAGAACTATAATAAAACCTGGAAGATGAACCCAAAATGGCGCCCTGTTTATCCCTATGGAGTGAGCTCATTGGCGCATGACCCCAAAAAAATGTCTTACTTCCGCATTTACTTCCTGATACGGAGGCTGACATCTTTGCTTTAGGGCGCCACGTGACAACAATCCCCCATGATGCTTTGAGCGACGTGAACGACCATGCAGCTTGCGAGTTTTTGTGTTAACGTTAGCTTGTGTGATTGTAACGTGAAAGCGTCTGAAATGAAATAAAATACAACTTACAGGTGTCGCTAGTCGAGCTTTTTCCACGAGCTTCTGTTTGTATCGTCCGATGTGCTCGTTCACATGACTCACACATGTTTGCGGTGACGTCACTTCATATAAAAACGGTAATTTCGGTGATTTGAGAAACAGTAGAAAAGAACATTTCCTTCTATTTTATTTAAATACCGATAATAATTCAGTCCTGTCTGCAATTATAATGTGCAATTTTAGAAAAAGGCTGGTTCCAAGAGGCTGCAGTACCTCGCACGGCCACTAATCAATCTGGGACCACAGACAGAGGGGGCGTACCTTATCCAGTTCTTTTAATACATCCATGGTTAATCACCACAGCTCTGAAAGGCTGAGAAACGCGGAGCCGCTCTGTGCCGGGGTTGCGGAGGCGGGGCCGAGACGCGCTGAAAAAGTCCGGTTTTAGTTCAGTCTCAGCCCAAAACGTCAAAGAAAACAGCGGACCAAATTCTCGGTCCGAACATCTGCCCTCATGTATCAAACTTCTGTACAGTGAAATCAGACCAAAACAGAACTTATTTATCAGTGTTGTCATGAGTGCACTGTACGCACAAACCGAACGGCAACACTGGAGGAGCCGTACTAAGGTGGCGACCCTCAAACAAACGCCAAACTGCACAGTCTAATGCAGTTTTCTCCCGAAGTGACATCAAGATCAGCTCTTAAAGTAGCACCTTCAGCCACCAAACTTTACAACCTTGTACAATGATGGAACGTCAGTCCATGCCTGATTTATTAAAGTTTTCAAGTAAAGTTTAAAAAATGACGCAAAATTTGAAGTTTTAGGACAATTTTAAGTTACTCGAAAATATCCAAAATCCCCTCAGTACATTTTAAATAACAAATAATAATAATAATATAAAAAATAATAACCTAAAAATTCAAACCTGGTTTGGTCCATTTTTCAGATTGAAATGCCCCAAATATGTGTAATTTTAGCTGTTTTTACACATAAAATGCTACTTTCTATATGAAAACATTACATGGTTTTACATTTATGTGAGTGAACTACAGAAGAAGATTCAAGTTGATATCTTTAAATTCAAGATTTTTTTTACTATTCATCTGTAGTGTCTCACCTTAAAATACATGATTAAAGCAGTGTCGTATACAATTTCTTATTTCTCTTTTACATCACTCCTACTTTATAATCCAGCACACCCTTCAACTTTTTTTTTTTTTTTCACGGCAGCGTAAATAATCTGATTAGATCATGAACTTTCCATTTTCCCAGTGAAAATGAGAAACCTACATCGGGAAGCAGAGAAATAAAGTGTCTATTTCGACCCGGAGCGAACGCCAACCTCGCGATCCTCAATCAGGCCCGGACAGCGCGGCTCTCATTGTCATTCTGGGTCAGCCTGTGATTACTGATGATGAGGAGCTGATAAGGAAGATTCAGTCTAACCCAGGGCAAGGTCACCTCCCACTGCGCACAGATGCAGATGTGATGAGAGCCGGATAAGTGTCTTTTAACGCACACACACGCACACCTCGCACACCTCGAGACGGAGGGGAGGACGCACAAACTGGTTTTTCACCTTGGGATGAAGATGCAGGATATAAGTAAACTTCTGGGAAAAAATAAAAAAGTTGAGATTTAGGGCCTGGATACTGAGAATTGACAGATCTAAGAAATGTGGTTTAAAACTTTCCTGCCAATACTGACTAATCAGCAAAAAAGGGTAATAATATTTCTTTTTTGCACTACTTTGTTTCTCTAATAATGGTTTTCTGATTTCAAAATGTGGGTTAGGGTTAACGTAATGAAAAAAAATTCATATATCCGTATAAATCAAACAACAATAATGGAAGCTTCTCTGTTTCCTGTGCTTTGAATGCCAATTATTCAAAGACAAAGTATAACTCATGGATTAAATGAACTGGATAAGGTACGCCCCCTCTGTCTGTGGTCCCAGATTGATTTGTGGCCGTGCGAGGTACTGCAGCCTCTTGGAACCAGCCTTTTTCTAAAATTGCTCATTATAATTGCAGACAGGACTGAATTATTATCGGTATTTAAATAAAATAGAAGGAAATGTTCTTTTCTACCGTTTCTAAAATCACCGAAATTACCGTTTTTATATGAAGTGGGGGATTGTCGTCACGTGGCGCCCTAAAGCAAAGATGGCAGCCTCTGTATCAGGAAGTAAAACAAAGATGTCAGCCTCCGTATCAGGAAGTAAATGCGGAAGTAAGTAACTTTTTTGGGGTCATGCGCCAATGAGCACACTCCATAGGGATAAACAGGACGGCCATCTTGGATTAATCTTCCAGCTTTTATTATAGTTCTATGGTATAACTACTGATTAGCACATCATCCCCTTAGAATTATAATGTTCAATCTGACATTTGGGTCGAAATGTTCTTATTCATGCTGTATATTCTTGTTCCTGGGTTACCTCTGTATACAATGTCCAGTTTTACAGAGTTTGAGGATTTTATGAGCAAAAACGGTTTCAATTTCAAAGATTCACTTGTGTGATGCACATGTGTTATCAGGTTCTATAGTATCTGCCTGAACCAATTAGAATACATTTAAATTGACCAATCACATTCAACTGCATTGGAATGTTGAGAATGAATGACAAACATAAAATCTAATTGAACTTGAGGTTTTAATCTTACTTTGAATACATTTTGTGTAGTAAAACGAAGTTAGTTGTTAGCTTGCAAAGTAGAAGACCATTTTAAGTCCAGGAAAAAAAATCAAGCTAATACTGGAATATAAAATGGAAAAGTCCAATATTAACTGTTATTAAAAATGCATAATCATTGAAATCTACGAGTTAAATATTGTCAAAATGTTTCAAATTTGGCTTTTAAATGTTTAGCCTATACATGTTTTGTACATAGAACCTTATCTTTCCAAATTCATTTAGCAAAGTTTTCACCCACGTATGAAACTTCAAGAAAAATCCACGTTTTACTAACCTAAAAATCTCAGAACTACCTTGAACATTATAAAGGAACGACAATTTAGGTAGATCAATTTATAAGACAAAACATTTCTTTGGATTAACAAAAAATAACGATATGATACACTGTTGACATTTCATTTGTTGGTACTCAATATGTCCAAATAATTTCTCTTGTGGATACAGTTGGAATCAGTATTGTATTGTTCAAAATAATACCATATTGTGAAGGAATTAGGATGGTTGGACAGACTTCAGAGTGTCTCATGTCTTTGGCGCAACTTGTTTTTATTTAAAGTAGTAATGATAAACCCTTAAAGTTGGCCTCCTGGAAGGCCCTTTGAAGCCGCGCCAACAGAGGCAAGCTTATTTTCCACCACGCCTCTCAATTTAGCCCTCTTTTCTCTAAGTAAAGACAATGGCGACACCAAACAGCCATCCCATTTAAGTCTGTCAGGGGCACCGCTACCCACTAGTCCCACCAGGCAGAGACACGGGTGACCCAAGACGGCTCGCATTCTCCTCCGAGTGAATTAAGAGCGACAGGGGTGAAGACGACGATGCTCAGGTAAAATTGGTCTGTTTTGGGTTTGGAAGATTCGGGGAAAACAAAACGCTCGGGCCATTTCACGCAGTGCCACGGCTGCTTTGATGTCGGGGCTTGTTTGGTAAAAGACTGTCCAATTCTGCAGTGAAACAAAGAGAGACCAAATGAGGATTGATGATAAACGGTAAGGCGTAGAAACAGGATTTAAACCGAACCAGGAATAGTGGATGTGCTTACACCTGGAGGAACTCAACATTCGGATTTAAAATGGGGCTAAATATAGGTTTCAGAGGTGCATCAGGCAAACTGTTTCTGACAGATGAAATGTACTGTTCAAAAAAGCTAAAAACATGCTCAGCCGTAACTGTACTTTAAGTTGTGAGAAACTAAAGTAATAAAGTAATAAATAAAGTAATAAAAATGCATTTATATTTTACGAACAATAATGCTACAGTCTTATATAGTGCTTTTCCAGATACACAAAGTTGCTTAACAATTTTGTGGATTGTTCATGTCCTGAGCTACACTGACAAACATCAATCTCTTACTTACACACCAAATTCATACAACACAAAGTGGGTGAAGGGTCTTGCCAAAGGACACAGCAATAATTTGCACAAAAGCCACAAAGGCGCCTGGTAGCACGCTCCCATCTAAGCAAAATAATCACATTTATGTATCGCTTTTCTACCTTCAAGGCACTCCAAACGCTTTGAATCAATGACTCACCCATTCACTCACACGTTCACACACCAGAGTATGCAAACCCTGGAGCGAGGCGGGTTAAGTGTTTTGCCCAAGGACAAAATGCAGTATTCACTGGATGGAGCGGCAATCAAACGGCCAACCTGTGGGTCAGTGGATCTCAGCGCTCTACCAAGGATGTTTATATCCAACTTTGAGGGATCCGAACCGCTAGTCTTCGAATCAGAAGATGGCCACTCTACCAACTGAGCTCTGGTGGCTCAACTGGTAAAGTACTAACCTGGTTCAATCCTGTGCTACCGAGATCAGGCATTGACAAGGGACTATATGACCACAATCATGCAATTTCTTCTCACTCTTAACAAAGTCTCTTTAATCTAGGTCCTTGATTTTCAACCAGTGCACCACAGAACACTGTTGTACCTTGAGGTATTGTCATTCTATCTTGAAAAGAATCACAAATGGATTTCATTGAGCAATTCACCATTTGGGAGTGTGTTGAACAATAAAGAAAGCCAAAAAATCACGCTTGCCAACTTTAAAGAACCAGATAGTGACACAGACATTATTTGACACATTATATGCCACATTTTTTCACAAAAAGGTCTAATTTGGTCATGTTTTTATAGGTTGTGTCGTGGGATCTTTACCACCGCGACTCAAAACAGGTTGAAAAACACTGATCAAGGTTGTGTTCTCGTCCAAGATGGAGAGCAAGGGCCTGTAAAACCCAAGAGACTGGATCCACAAATGTGACATACGGTATTAAACGTGTGGCTCAAAGTACAATTTATAGGAATCACCCGTCCGTGTTTGAATAAAGCCACCTTAATTTTCATTTCAGCGTTGACAGAGAAGACAGTGAACTTTATGCCAGTTTTTGTTTGATGTAGACAGGCCTGTAATTTCTCAAAGATATAACCCATAGTTCAGGACACAATATCTGCCATTTGACGGTTAAATGTCAAACTCTACCATAGAACTTGGTCTGTCATGACTTTGACGGGGAAAATTTGCTCTTCTGGAAGCTGTCTGTCTGAACAAAAACGTTGAACTCAAACTCAAAATTTGGGAAGATAATAATACATAACTGCAGTGCATCCAACAACAACAACTTCTGTCAATTGTAACATCATTTTAAACTTCTCATGAATCAAAATGAAGAGTCAAACGTAAAAATCTTCAAGAGATGATGGTGCATGTGCAGCGGTTACGTCTCTGGGACTTACATGCGGCTGCTGGGGGGGATCTTGCGCCCGTCTCTGTACCAGGTGACTTGGGGTTGCGGGTAGCTGCGGATCCGTGGAGCTGGAATCACTGCACCGTCGCCCTGGGAGACGAACTGAGAACGCTCGCCCTCCTCGAAACTGCCCATGACTGCGAAGCACACGAGCACAACACACAGAAAGATAAGTTCCCAAGAAGACTTAGGAGAATTTGTCACATAAAAAAAAAGTAAAAACTGGTTTACTTGGGTTTGTTCCAGGTTTGGTCAAGAGCTGCACGATTTTAACCCGTTTTAATAATGGGATTCTGTTCACATTTTAATAACAATCAGGAGAACTGAGATTGAAGATTGAAATATGAACAAACTAATAAAAGAATCATGTATTTCGGAATGTTTCTGTGGCTTTTTGTTATGTTTTGTCACTTCAGTCAGTACATTTATGTCACTTATAGTCAAGGTTTGGATGCTTTTAGACACATTTATGTCGCTTTTACACACGCTATTTGACTTAAATCATGTTTTTTTACACTTTTAGATGCATATTTGTCGCTTTTAGACACATTTTTAAGTTACATTGCTTCCCTTTAGTCGCATTTATTAGCAAATCTAAACTACAGGGTTAGAATTTTGATGCAGAATAAAACAGGATATTTATTTGTGAAGAAAATGATTGCACTTCAAAAACTGCAGCCTTTGCCATTCACTAACTGCTTCCATTCAAATTGCAACTTTGATTCGATATTGATTGATAGTGCAGTCCTAGTTTAGTCGCAGTTTTTCCAGGTGAACGTGTAAATGTGAAAGCAGCCTTGGACTTTCCTCTTTGCAAACATCGCATCAAAACTAGGGCTTAACTGTGACTTTAACCTGGATTAGACTAAACCAGGACTAGAACGGGACCAAACCAAGACAAGCCATGAACACTTCAAGTCTAATGAAACTCAAACTCACTCAGAGAGGTTCAGTTTGTCATAGCAGTCGTCATAGCATTGATAAAAGTACTGTATTACAAGTTTGACTATCAACACTATCTACTCTTCTGCTATCTTGATTCTTAATGTACCAATAAAACTGCAACATGTCTGCTATAAATGATAAAATACACATGGAAATGGAAGAGTTTTCTAATTTTGCTCAGTACTTACAAACCAAATTAAGGGTTTCACTGTAGAACATTTCTATGTGTGTCAGTATATATTTGACTTTCTGTCTTAATGTGAAGCAAATTACATTTCTAGCATGTTTCCTTCACTGTATCCCACAAGTACTGGTCTGAAATGAAGAAATGTACTGATTTATATAGAAGAATTCAAATGGGTGCACATTCCTGCCCTGCCTCGCACACATCCAGTCTCCCGGTCTGCGTCCCTCACTGTACCTCGTGTATGTTACTCAGTTCGGTGAATAGCCGGGGCCGCTGTGTTCCATTACGCGCTAATATGCTTCATTTGTTACACAGGTGATTTATTCTGTCGCCTCATTACAGCGCAACAGCTGTTAGTAAATACTGTGCTGACGTTATCTTTTAAATGTTCCAATAATTCATCTAATTACACTCAAAAATGACATCTTGGGCCAATATTTAAATGTATTATGTCACATTTTTCGAATATTTCATGTTAAAGGTGCACTCTGTAAATTGTCTGTGCACCTGCTGGTCTCCGTGGATCTCCATAATGTTCCACAGATTTCTCTCCACGAAGAAAAGCAGGTAACTCCACCAGGCCAAGTTACAGGTTAGATCCGTGGAGAGGCATGTTTTTCAAGGTATGTTTGACCAATAAAAATATCTGTAAGTGAATGAATACAAGACACGTTTAATGCAAAATGTTTGTCTTGTTGGAAGGAATTTTCAATTGAACTGTAACGCTTTATTAATAAGATCCCTTTCAATTAAATCTGACTGGTCGTCTCATTCAAAAACAAGGTAACTGCGCCAGGCCAAGCTACAGGTTAGATCTGTGGAGAGGCGGAGGTCATCCACAGTAAGAATGCATGTTTCTCAAGGTATATTTGAGCAATAAAAAGATCTGTAAGTGAATAAAAGCAAGACAATTTTAATGGCATTCTAAATGTTCTTCTTTGTTGGAAGGAATTTTCAATTGGACTGTAATCCTTTATTAATAAGGTCCCTTTCAACAAAATCTGACAGGTCCGTCTCATTCAAAACCATAACTCGGAAAGGTCATTTCAATTACTGCGTGCATTCTTCTTCATTAAATACAGGATACATAATATGCACAATGAACTTTTTGAAGCATTGCATGGTGGTCCACTCATCAAAAACATACCTAGATTTGAATTTTGCTTCATTCACGTGTTTATTTTTTTAAATGAATCCTGTTTACAAGGTTGTCTTCTCTGCGCGTTCATATACGCTGTTTGAATTATCCCCAGATATTTGCCTTACAGGTGAAAATCCGAATTACTCCTGGGCAGTTTTTACGTCCATGAATCTAAAACTAAAACAAGAATGCAGAACACGTCCACAGAATTTGGCAAATTTCCAACTTTATCCTTAGCCGAACTTCGCCGAGAGATTATACATTTTCATAAGATCGTTTGAATCAATCGAATTCATTTCCATCACCTATTGACGTTTTGGAAATAACCCTTGACTATTGGCCGTCTCTTTACCCTCTCTTTCTCCTCTCTCCCCTGCATCGTTTATTCAGGTAGAGCCGCCTGTCACATCCAATCAAACATCTCTGAAACACGGGAACACAATTGACCCTAACCAGCTCCGGTTGGACAGCCTTAAACACTGTACAAAGGCCGTAGCGCTATATACAGTTCGCGCATGGGCGAAAATGAGAATGACAAGTTTGTTTTTTTCTTCTTTCATCTAACAGACAGATGTTGTTGACAAAGGACTGAGAATGGAATAAGCAGTGGTCGCATCTCAATGAAGCTGAGTTAAAAAACAGCCACGGAAAACAACGTGAACCTAACGAGGACGCCGAGCGGAACATCTGTCGTGTCGGCGGCGCTCTCGGGGACGTGCAGGTGGAGGTTTCGCCCCTCCAGCAGATGACGCTCCCCACAGGCACTTAGGCAACAAGGAGACCGAACTCTGGAGAAGCTTGTGTTGTAAATTCAGGCTTAAAATACATCAGAAATGTTCCACTTTTGTACAAAGGGAAGCACCGTGACTTCAAAACTGCCCAAGGGAATGAGTACTTGCGCCATTCTACTTTGTAAAGTCAATGGGAATCTACAATATACGACAAATTCTACTTACTACTTTCTTTTTCTTGCAACGGAAACAGGGAGGAGCCTATTTTCAGCTGACATCATCTACGTTTATCAGGGAATCTAAATACATTTGTTGCCAGTTGCAGGTTTTTTGTTTTTCGTGTCTTTTGGTCGAGTCTGTTTTGAGGCGTGACGTTCCTTTGCTATCAGGCAAAAGCGCAACAGAAAATGTTCTGGTGCCTGCAGAAATCCCTCCCTCTTGTTCTTCAAATTCTGCGCTGTTTACAACCATGACCGAAGATATAGAGCTCGGGATGGAACATCAAAAAACAGCCGTTACCATGAAAATCTGCCATGTTTGGTGTTGGCGTGCTAAACTTACATAGAAAAACATCAGCCCAAACAATGTAAATAAGTGAACAAAAATCCATGGAAGGACCTGATAAACTGCATGGTCACTTCTGGTAAATACATTTATCAATATATAGTGTTAGAATACTTTTGAATTAATGCTAACTTTAGCATTTAGCATCTTGAAATTTCCATTGATCCAACTTTTTTATTTATTTTTTTACATTGTTCATTTCAATTGTGCTCACATCCAAATCAACAAAAATGCACCCCTTTCTAAAACACCATACAACTGAAATACAAGATGGTCTTAGAACACATTTAGTTATACGTTTTTTACAGTAACATGCAGCGCTTCCATATTTTTTTATTTTTTTTTTATGTTTTTATTTTTGCTCATATGATTTTATTGTTGTGGCTTTAAATTGTTTCTTAAACCAATAAACATTTGAAGAGGTTTTTAAATTATAATCCAGGGAATTCCAGAGTTTTACTCCGGCCACAGATATTCCTATTTGTTTCTGGGTTACATTGCGCTAACTATTACTGTCAATGCTCAATGCTGATGCTGCGTTCATGTGGTCCTCGGGAACTCGGGTTTCCTACATGACATGTCCTGGTTCCGACTTGTTGCATTCATGTGCTTTTATCTCGGAAAATTGTCACCAATAATAAAATCAGAGTTTAATAGAACTGACAGCGAGGTTTGTTGTTAGAATGCTCAAAAGCTAACATTAAACTTGAGAACGTTGTTTGTATTGGAAAAAATTCGCTCATGTCATGTTTAGCTAGCTAACATTATATTTGTCATAAATCAAACAGTGGATCTTTCTTGCGCACATAGTAACATTAGTCAATGACATTAAATCATTTGATAAATTAGCTGATTTTCGTCCGTCTTCGCAGAGGACGACAAGTCAGGCTGAAGCTTGTGTGTGTGGATTTTGTAAGACTGTTTGCACAATCACGTTGAAAAATCTTTCTGAACATAAACAGCTGAGTGCTGGCAGAAAATTACACCTTGTTGTTTGCAACACACCTTCAAAGAAATGTCTTCACACTTTCTATGAGGCCGCGCTCCAGCCACTGCAGTGAGCTCGGGCTTTGTTTGTGTTGTGATTGATCAACTGTGCGCTGCTGCTCTCTGATTGGTTCTCGGTCTAAATCTAAGGCGTACAATCGGTTTCTGGCCGGGGCGTTAGCATAAAAAGTTGACCAGATAAACTTGTGAATTGTGTTGTAAACGTGCAAGAATCCGGAGTGGAGGTAATGCAGATCACACAGAGAAAAATATATTCTACTTTCCCTCAATGGAGACCTTTATTTTTACTAAAGAAATCCCACAGACACTCATGAGACAGTGCTACTTACTTTTATTCTGCAATTACTATTTCACCTAAACTTCTGAATGCAAGACTCATGCTTTTATTTTTCCATAACAATAATTTTAAATTTAAATTTTATGGCAAACTGTGAAATTATGAATCATTTTTATGTTCTTTATCTGATTGTCATGAAGAATTTAATATTAAATCTGGCCTGCAGCCTATACTTAAGTCTAAATAGTGCCTCATTAGTAATAATTACATGATATTTTTATTAATAAGGAATAGATGATGCCATTGATAAAATCGTAACAATTCTCATTCCAAATTTTGGTTTAAGACACTTTATTTAGTCTTAAAACAAAAATACTCAAGGTTATAAGATACTTTTTGGATAGTCAAAGATGCCCTACAAAAAGAAAGGATAAGTAAAAATGTATGTTTTTAGTAAATTAATATAAAAGACTTGAAAAATGCTGTTTATGCATCCATGTTTTCAAAAGCCAAAGCAATTTTAGTGCGATACAAAAACACATTATTCTCTAAATAACTTTGCCATTAATACATTTGTGATTTTTGTGAAGAAAATTTAATTTTTCGGAATAAAATTGAATAAGTGGAAAGCGAAGGGATTTAATGGAAGGACGACTCTGATGGCATTGAGAAACAGAATAAATTATGCTAAAAAAAAAAAAAAAAAAAAGAATTCTGTCCAATAAAACAAATCACTGAAATAAAGAGGCATTTTGAATGTAGCTGCAGAAAGGAAGGAAAAAGAACAAAAATGTAGACAAGGTTAAAGCACAATTTCAAGACAACTTGATTTATCTGCACTCTTCTCTTTTAAAATGTCTTAATCCGTTTTGTGATTTTACTGTTTGAATCGCCTTGTACGAACTGCGCTCTACAAACAAACTTTGACCCGCTCATACTCACATGCCACCTGGACCTCCGTTCGTCTCTGCAGCAGCGCTCCGACTCTGTTCCTGACGATGCATCTGTAAAACCCGGCGTGAGAGCGATCCAGCGACGGGATCAAGTATCTACAAAACAAACAGAGCAAAAACAATCAATTAACCATCACCAGCAGCGCTAATTAGGACCAAAACACCAACCAAAACAAACCAACGAATGAATATTTGCGTTTAAATCCAGGGCCACAATATGCAAACAGTTTTATCTTGCAGTCTCACAAGGGCACTTAGGACATGGAGCTTAGCCAATGTTTATTCCAATGATAATAGCGCTAGGGAGGCTAAACCTGCTAACTCTCAGAAGACACACTTAAGACAGGAACAACAAACAGCAGATCTACCTATTCACGCTCGCACACACAAGTAATCCCCGCAGGATAACGTCGGAGCGAGCATTAACTTTCCATGACCTTGGCAGTGACAGTTGTGTCGCTCGGTCAACAGGGGGCAGCACGCGCTATGGTAAAACGCACAGGCGCATCTGGAACAGCAGCCGATGCCAGGAGCGGGTGGAAAAAAGGGGCAGGTAAAGATGGATAAAGGAGGGAGGGCTCATTAGGAGCGGTGCCAGCGATGCTAATAATGATATAACGATGAGTGTGGAGGCGATCTGTTTGCAAGTGATCAAGTGTTTTGGCCATGTTTGCACTTGAGGGGTTTTGATTTTAAAATGTGAAAATGTAAGAAGAATTGATGGCCTGTTTCAAAACAAATTGATATGAATGTATTTGGACAATGTATATTCATAAACACAGCAGCATCAACTAGTATGCGTAATTATTCATGGGTTTCAGTCACTTTTTTCCTGTTATGAAAGACATTTTGAGGACTTTTGACCGTTTTCAGATATTGCTGACGTCGTAGGGTTTCTCCAAATATCTCTTTTGGTCCGATATTGAAAATTTAGCTGATATTTGGAACCAATATTTTGTTTTTGTCTGCACTACCCCAGACTGTGTTCTCCTGTCATTTCCAGTTTGTCCTCAGTGCATGAAATTGAACAGATTAATGAGTAAAAAATGAAATAGAAAAGCAATTTGGCTACATAATAAAATAATCATACCAGAAAAAAAGTTTATATCCCTGAAAAATGAAAAGTAAGTTTGTGAACTTTACTATAACTTAACATGAATTTGAAATTGTATTATCTGTATTGGTGGTTCTACTTTAAAACAAGCATAAAAACATTATATACAAAGCATGTATTAAACAAAACAAACTATAAACACATTAACAAATTTTAGGGTCAAGGTCAGTAAATGTTAATGATTGTTTTTAAACATGTGTTAATGGTTTATATTTGTCAATGATTAGTCAATGAATAATAAACATTTATAAATGCTTTGTATGCATGCCTTATTATAAAGCATTATTGTATTGACAAATGTTCATTATCAGCCACAACAGTCAGATATTAGTTTCATCTCAAAAATTTCACATCGGACCATCCCTAATTCTACTTTTGTAAACCCAATACCAAACATTTGAGTGTTTCTAAGATGGGTTTGGTGGCTCACGCTAACCTTTGCTAAATACACACATTCTGAACAGTTTTCATTTACTGTGATGACCCCCAGTCTATGGCCCTTGACTGTCCCTCTGCTTCATCTGTGTCAATGATGATGAAAACATTATGGACACCTCTGAGAAAAATTAAAAAGAGGTCAAGCAATGTTTAAAGACAGGTAGATAAGTCATAATAAGTAAAAATGCCAATGAAAAAGGAAGAATTCGACAAAATATTTAGGATGTTTACGCAATAAAAGGCCTTTGCCCTTCAGTGAACAATGAAGTTTCTGTACTGACTTTTCTCAAACTGAATTCTCAATCATTTTTCTTTCTCTTTGGGGTCTTGAGGGTCAGAAACAGGCCAACAGGGCATGACTGTAGACCACTGACTTCATAATAGACTTATTTAATACAGACACAGAGAGGATTACTGTATCACACTGGTTGAATATTGGATATATTTGGTTATTTCAGTATGTGACATGTATCGTTCTGTTGGTGTCTCCATCTCTGGTGCATTCATCTGACCTCATACGCAGTTCTCTCAAGGGAGGCCGCTGAAGCAACTTTGAACTTTCAATTTCTCTTGTTGTATATTTGAAAATTGTTTAACCTCAGTTTTGAAGACAGTTGACTGAGCACTGACCTGCGTGCAAGCCTTTTCAAAAGTAGCTCTCCGCCACAAATGTCAAGAGTATAGAAACCACAGAGACTTGACTTTTACTACAACTTTAGCTTCTTTCCTTCTGGGGCGCCGGCAGCAAATCATCTGCCTCCAGCGTGTGGTGATTCACATATGAATAACTTTTCTTAATCCGACATAGAGCGCACCTTTAGTAAAACATATACTTACCCACATCTTATCAAGTGCAGAAAGAAAAGTGACCTCGTTTATATTATCATATTCATATCCTCTCAAGTGGTTCGAGTGTTCATCTACCAACCTGACCATTCATTCACCTGACCTGCATTCTGTCGCACTGTAGGTGCGAGAGTGTTTTGTTCTGCTTGGCTTACACTTCCCGCGTGTACATTCTGTGTGGAAGTGAGATGAACGGAATCAAGCAGAGAAAAGAAAAGAAACTATTGAGTATGAATAGTTTGTGCGGATAATGCGGCTGCAAACTTAAAATTGAAATTAAATTGAAAGTGAAAGTATAAACTGATTTTTCTGGTGGTCAAAGGGGATGATGGCAGCCTCGTTTTTGTCAGTCTATCCCAGGGCATCTGTGATTCTCCTCCATTATATCTCCACACCAACGAGAGGGTTGAGTGAATGAGTAATGACCGCAGTGTAGTGCTCTGAAAGGCTTGCCGATCTTCTAAAGGACTAAAAAGTGTTTTTTATCAAATCATACAAAAATGTAAAGGTGCACAATGTAACTTTTCTGGCAGAGGGTCTACTACATGCTTGTCTCCATGGTGATGTTATTGCTTAACCTGCAATCTTCCACAGTCTGGCATTAAAGGGGCTGTACCTGATTTCACTTGAAGCATGAAAAGTAGTTTTAATACCTCACTGACCAGATACTGTATTATGCGTGAAAATGAGACCACATTGCTTTCTCTGCATTTGTATATAGAGCGTTTTATTTTTCAAGAAGGAGAAATTGTGTCGTTAGCATGCTAATGTTTGTAATATGTTTGTTAGCTTCACCCAGGACTCGTGAGAAGTGCTTTTAAACTCATTGCGGTGAAAATTTAGGATGCTGGGGCTAAAACTGGTAAGTGAGCGATACATGTGACTGCTGAGTTCTGTTTTTCACATTTCAAAACAGTAAAAATGGATGGACCTTGACCTTATTAAGTTACATCTTTGGATTAATCTTTGTGATAGCTCGATACTATAGGTCTTGAGCTGTTTTTCTCTTAGTTAAACTGGTCTTGACTGTCGATGTGTTTGTTGGGGACAGCTTCATTTGTGTGCATCTGTGAAGAAACTGAATTCATTTGCAGCACTTGTCGAGCTGTCTGCATTCAATAATAAAGTATTTCATGTCTCGCCAACCTGGAAGCAAGAGCTGAAAGCAGCGCTCTGGTTGGCTGTGCTTGGGGTGGTAGCACGAGTTTCACTTTGCCATCTGAAAAAAGCTGTTCTAAAGCCGAGTGAAGTAAAGTAAATGCATGTGAATATCGACAATGTGTTAAAAGTTTTGTGAGAGATTGGAACAGGTCAGAAACATTTAAATACCTATTTCAGGTTTTGCTGTATGAAAATGTAGGATCCCAGCTTTAAACTTGCCCGCATGTTTTACAAGGTACACTTTTGGCAATAAAAACTTATATTGATTGAATATTGTGCAAAATAGATACGTTTAATGCCATATTGGGAATTAATTCAGGCAAAGCAATAACATCACAATGAAGACAAACAGGTGGCAAACTCTAAACCAGAGAAGTTACATAGTGCACCTTTCAAAACACCACATTAATACACATTTTCACTGCTACTTTTTCAATTAAGCAGCATAGTAAAACAAGATTTTGTCATGTCATCTCCACCCCAACTGCAAATTACTACTCTATGTTGATTAAGAGGGGAATTTTTGTCATTCCAAGACATTTAAAGATTTACTGTCAAGACGTGTGTTTATTCTAATTGAAATGAAAACCAAAAAGCCAAAAGAATATTACTCAGACATAAATTGAAAAACTTAAAAATGCACACAAGCGCAATGGGAGCCAGATAAAACCGACAACTGATTCAAAGCCTGCCTCAGATGAAGTGTTAGATATCACTGAATGTAGAAATTAGCCTAAAGCAACTTGTTTAATTTGAATTTGTGCAACACAGCCTTGTCAAAACAAATCCTTGTAGTGGGAGGTGAAACACTTGCCACCGTTTGCCATCTCTGCTGTCGGAGTCCCACATGTTCAGAGCCGAAAGTCTGTCTAACCTGCAGCCATGTTGTACCGGTTTCTATAGCAACCACATGCAGTTTGTTTGAACAAGTTTTGAGGGATTTTAACCTTTTGTTTCATGAATAAAAAGTTTGGAGGGGAGGGCATGAACAAGTGAAGCAGGGAATTTTGTAAGTTCAGAAGAGCTCGCTACAAGCTGTTTGGAAGTTTTTAGTGCTTAAGAAAGTGAGGTTGTATATTATTGGTTTGAGCGGGATTTTCTGAGGCAAAAGCGGGGTCACGCAGAGGCTGTTCTACTAGAAAAGAACAATTTGTATAATAATGTCTTAAAAGTGCATGTAACATTACTGATCTGCTTGATGCTATTGCTTTGCCAGCTTCAAAATTATGTCTTTAAAGGACACATATTCTTTTTTTTTAGAGCTTTTAACCATGTTCTAACAATGTTCCTTCATCAAAATCATACCTGGAGTTGCATTTCACTGAATTCATGCTGTTTTGAGGAATGCTGGTTTGAAAATTGCTTCCTCTGCGACCGTCAAAAACACTTCCTGCTGAACTCCCTAGATTGATTAAGTTTTTCAGATTTCATACGTCACTTATCTGAGAATCTTGTTAAGTCCTTAAATCATCGCCAGACTCGTTCTGAGCCTTTCTGCCTCTAAACACGATAACTGCTATTGCTAACTGCATCATAGCGCCTCTTAAAGTGCTAACATAACTCAATTGTGTAAACGCTAGGTGCCATCTACTGGCCGCATACAATGAGTGTCATTGCACAAAGCAGAGAATACACTTTTTTGTTTCGAAACATGAGAAGGCAAATTTAAGGTACTCAAGAGCATGTTTAAAGGCTAATAACGATATGAAAAATGCATAATATTTTTAAAACTTGCATTTATAAAATTACAGGTAAATAAAATACCTTCATTCTCTACGTCTTTAAGTCTCACAGCTAAAGTTCATTCTAATATAGTTAAAGTTGATGTACTCACATTTTTTAGTTGTAATTTAGTATTTTTTTGTTTTTCCACCAGATAGTACCTTGTGAGAGCAGCGCTTTGTGACAAAATTACACCACAGCACATTTTCTGCGGCTAATAAAGAAACATTGTATTTTGTGTTAACAAAAGGTGTCAGTTTTACTTTGCTGTCTGAATAAAACTATTCTAAAGGTGTGGATTCGCTAAAATTAATGCATGTGAATATTAACAATGTGTGAAAGGATTTGTGAGCACAAGGGACAAGTTTTTAATGCGTACTCCCATTAACAGTGTGAAAATCAGGTGCCCCAGCTTTAAATTGAAAGACTGAACGTAACCTGTTGTTTTTCTACTTGCAATCAACAGCCCCTCAACCTTTCCATCCCGTCCTCTTTATCATCGCCAGTGACTTACCAACTTTGCCAAAAATGTAGTCACCGATCTGAAAACATGACTAGCGTAATTTGTAATCTTATCCAGTTTCTACTTGATGCCATTATGTTTTTAGCGCTGCTTTACTCCTGTACATGTACGCAGCAGATTCATACAGATGTAGACTCTCTATGAACATGCGGGTGGCAGTGCAGAAAGCTGTTAATATCGACAGCAACAACAACAAAAACAGCGCAATCAAAGCTCATTAGCAGCAGCGCAGTGTGGACCCAAGGGACCAGGCGAGTTTTAGGCCAAAGTCTGTGAAGGCTTAATCAACTAATCAGGAGGTGCCATGAAGATGTGTGGCTCTGTCATATGTGCCATCAGGCAAATTAACACAATTATGGAAATGAGCAATGCATGGATGGAGTGGAGGAGAAGTAGTGAAATGGTATGTTGGAGAAAGCTGTTTTGGTTTAGGTGAGGATGTGCAGTTTGTTTTTTGCAAAAAAAATGTAAAAATTCACTTATAGGCAATGCATTCAACCAGTTTCTCAATAAAGATTTGTCTGGAAGCATTAATTACCAACAATTTATTTGTGTATTCAGTATTATTTCTTGTGCGCAATACAGTTTAGTTTGTTGAGTCACTGTTTTTTTGTAGAAAAAAAAACAAACAAAAACAAAACAAGTTAAGGTTAAGGTACACTTTCTTGTCCCATAGTTTGCATATAAGGAATACATACTTTACAGCACTTTCAAAAAATATATTTACAGTGGAAAAAATGTGCATTTATCTGCTAAAACAATGCATATTAAAGCATTAAGTTTAGTAAATTGTGTATGTTTATTTGGGATGTATAGTTTGATTATTTCACTACAAGTAAAGAGAGGTACAACTTTATAAGAAAGTACACTTTATTTTGCCTCAACAAATTATTAACAAAGACTTAATTTGTAACGAACACATATATTAAGCCTTATTCAGGGTTAGTGACTACTTAATTAAGGGTTAGAGTATTAGACAAACCTGAATCATTCTCAATAAACTATTTGTTCACTATGAATTAAGCCTATGTTCATGCTTTATTAAGGCATAAATAAGTGTAGTTATTATAAAGTGTTACCCAGAGAGGCTGGAGGTGCAATTCCCAGGTACTTTGCTATCTTATTACATTCCAAAAACCAGCAATACATAATGACTGAATGAATATCAGTGAGTACACTTGTTATTTGGTCCAAAATTGAGCCCATTTTAGTCCCGATGTGGACTTTTGTTTGTTCCTGTTCTAGTACTTGGTTAGTCCTGATCTAATCCAAGTTTATCTTCCTGGTTAAGTCCCAACTCTGATGTGTGATGTGAACGTGAAGTGTGTACTGTACATCTCTGAGTGTCACTGCCCACTGTCACGCTCAAAATTAGATTAAACTGATTGCATGAAATTGTTACACGTGTCGAACAAAGAAGCGTAACAATTGTCAGCCATAAAACATGAATAGAAGTCCAAAAAGCCCAGTACATGATGTATTTCTTCTACGAAAATGCATTTTGCAGCAAGCAGTGTGTGTCGTAAAAGCAGTTGTTTGTAAAAAAGAAATATGTTATAGCATGTTAATAGGGATTTTATTGACTGTAAACCATGAACTGACAACCATAAAGTAAAAACCAGCCCTGAAAACAATTTATGACTCTGACAGTTTGTTCCTTTTATCGTGCAACGTTGGAGTGAGAGAAGGGACTCAGTGCAGAGCAAACAGTTCAAGTCAACCCATGTTCCTCAAACTTGGTTCAAAATTGGGGATAGGGCCTCAAAAGTGCAACCCATTTGATTCTTGGCTTGCTCGAGGCGACAGTTCTCTGAAATCGGAAACCAACAGCATCAGGAAAGACGTTTCACTGCTGCTGTGTTATAAACATAATAATGATCTTTATTCATATAGCACTTTCACAGAGTGCATCACAACAGAACACAAAACACGCCCAACAGATAAAAGTCCCATCGATCAACCTTATCTTAAGTTATGTGTTAGTTGTACTTCCATTTTTACGTTTTACTTTGGTTCTGACATCTTCCTTTTCCTGTCTATTTGGCTTCCTGCTTCATGTGATCATCTGACCGTCTCTAATGTGTCCTACGTCTGTCTTAAAGTCTCCACCCCCCCTCAGTATTTAAGTCCAGTCCCATTTTGTCACTTTTATCTGAGTTCCAAACTGATTAGCTTGACCTTTTCCTAGTTTTTGGATTGTGTGATTGCCTCCTGCCTTTTTAGATACATTTGTTGTCGACGTTTGATCTTGGTCCATTTCTTTGAGCCCTCCCTTACATGAAAAGAAAAACAAAGAGAGAATAAAAAAGAAGAGTTTTCATAAAAAGCCCTGTTGATGAAAGCGAGTTTTGAGAAGAAATTTATGAGATGCTCATGGTGCAATCTTTGTTTGCAGTCAAGTTGTTCAAAAGCCAAGGAGATGAAACTGGAAAAACCCAATGACCTTTAGTGTCAGAACCTCAACTTCGGAGGATCTAAAACTGGGTGTCCAATGCACGATGTTGTCTGTCTGTGATGAAAGATTTCTGATTGTGGGGAAATGGGGAGTTGTTGCTCAAAATCATGGCTCGTAAATCTCAGAGTGAGACGGGAACAAACACTAAACTTAGAAATGTCGTACGACCAAAGACGAGCTGCGACTGATATCAAACTGGTGTACGATCGCGAAAACACTGCTAGCATGTCGCGCCAGCCTCCAACCGACTTTATCACACGGAGCCTAGAGCCTGATATTCGCTCAAAATTTGGTCGTAGCTACGATCGATAGCGCGAACCATCGTATCGTGTAACAGTGTTCTGACTTTTAATTCATCGCACGTCCTGCAGTTTGACATCCATAAATGTTATGAGACGGAAAAAAATAAAGGCTCCAAGCTTTGCGTCGAATAAATGAGCTTCAGAAGTAATCAAAATCTTCAAATCAATTCTAAAACGCTCATCGGGTGAAAGATACGCCCCGCAAACTTGTAACTTAGTAGGTTTTGGTAAAAGACAAGACGATATGTTATTTCGAAGCGCGCAAGAAAACCAACCTCTTAACAGCACCAAAATGAAATCCTGTCTCGTCATAAGCCAGTGTCTGACAGGTGGTGTTCCTGGCCCTGTTTTAACCTCTTTAGGACCTCGGGAGAATCCAGCCCTCAGCCTTAACCTTCACAGCGACTTTACAGCGCTCCCCTCACTGCCTCCTCCGCCGCGCTGTCCCTTATATAATGAATACCATTAACCTTTGCGGAGATGGCGCGCGCTAGCAGCAGGTGGGAGGAAGGGGGAGCCGGCGAGCGAGGAGGAGAGTGTCCGACAGAGATGGATTGATGTTCCCTTGGTCAGCGCACTCCGTCAGATCCCCTTTAATTAGTGGGCATGATGAGAAGAGCGGGAGAGGGTCTGAATGGGACGCAGAAAGAGAGGGGCGATGGAGAGGATGTAATTGAAGGAGGGAAAGATGAAGAGATAGAGCGTGATTGGCAACACTATAATCCCTTGGACACGGCTAAAGCGCAGAACGACAGAGAGAGAGCGAGAAGGAGTGATACAAGTGGAGGTGGGGCCAAGGTTAGTGCCTACATAAGGACAATGGACCATGATAGTAATCTAATGTAAAATCGCTAAATTGAAGCTATAAAAATGGGATATTGTTGTGTGGTATTAAATAGCGGACAGATAATGAAGCAGCAACCATTCTGGACAAGTTTAGTGGTCACATTTTTTTAGTTTTATTTTTGTAATTGCATGTAAAGATGATACGATGGAGGCAAAGTAGTTGGAATGAAGGTTGTTGGTTGAATTCAGTATTACGAATGGTTTTGTTCTCCTCCCCTGACAATATTTCAGTAAAACCAAATGCATTTATTTAAAGTGCCTATGACAGGTTGAACTATTCATTTAACTAAAATGCAGTTAAGATCAATATATTTCAAATTACGCATTATATCCCAGTTTAGCTATTTTTTAGGTTTGTAATTTTACTTCCTGGTTGTAAGTGATGACATCATGCTGGGAAATTACCAAGAAACTATTCTGTACACTGGGCCAAAACTCATCTAAAGTTTTTCATTTGACAAAGAAAAATACATAAAAAAAAAAAACGTAAATATGTTTAAAGGGTCAAAAAGGTAGTTTTTTGTGTGTAAATTTGTCTCCGTAGTGTGATGTCATCAATATGCTTACTTCCTGTAATTTTCAACCTATATTTCAACTTTTCTCCACAAACAGAGACCTGATTGGTGTAAAACTAAAAGTTATATTTACAAGAGGAATTAATACACTGAATAAAATCAAAATTAGAAAATCACAAAAACCTGTCACACACTTTAAGATAAGATGTAATGCATCTAAATTTGCGGTGCATTTGACATTGTATTCACTAAACATGACTTTTATTCCTCATCAACATAATTACTCGCAGCATTTCAATTTTTGGATCGAAACATACTCGATATTTCTGACAGCTCCTTGTTATTCCAACGCTAATCAATAATTGCATGTTTTAAGGAGGCCTCTTCAAATCTGATTGCGGGACCCTTTCAGATTCCACAGTATGAGTGGACCGCCTTAAGAGCCGCTGCCTGCTCGTACGACTCTTGTCTGGCAGAAAGGCGAATGCTGTCCGTCCAATGGAAATCAATGTCCGGTGATTCTGTACAGGCCCAAAGGGACAGGGGCACATGTTGCACGTCTATCACTTCCACACGGCAGATGGACAGCGGCTTACATACTATGGCCAAACTGTCTTATCATGTTTTTACACTTGATTTGTTTCTTTTGTGTGGCTCTGAAGAGGAGGAGTAATCGATTCAAGTGCGTTTGTGGTCTGGATTGGGAAAACATCTAAACATAAATAGGGATACGTATGTTTACCGCAGTATTTATACGTATTTATGGTGTATTTTCCATAGTATAATTCCGAGTAGGTCATTTTTGTAGTAACTAAACAGAATATTGACTCTAAGGCTTGGGATGGAACGTCAAACAGCATTTTTTACAATGGAAATTCGCTGTTTTTTTTTAGAAAGAATGCAAAATGTCCAATGAGATGGCCTACAATAGCCAAAATAATTTAACAAAAGTGCCATGGAACAAACCAATAAACTGCTGGGTCACTACTGAATATGTTTTATTTAAGTTTAGCGTTTTTTTTAGCGTTTGAAAGCCTCCATTGGTTTAACATTAGGATAACTAAAAATGAATCAATGATGTGGACGACACAGCCCAAGCTCAATATTATCTTCTGTTGATCATACAATTTTGACTAATATCAAAGCTGGTACAGTTAAAACAACAAATTCTAAACAAATAAAGCAATAAAACAAGATTGAGAAAACAAAATAGCAAAAACAGGTCCGAGGAACAACGCAGTGTCAGAATACGTTGGCATCCATGACAAAAGAAAGGACTTTTAATTTCAACACACCAGAGTGCATCTGTTTTTGCTATTTTTTCTCAAACTATTGTCCTGATCCTTGAAGAGTTCCTGGGTATCAGAACTTTTGGAACATTTGTTATCAACCTGTTTTTAATAACAAGCTATTAGTTTTCATAACCAAGTTTAACCTTGATATATCTTGACAATGATAATCCTCTATAGTACATTGATTGACAGTACATTGACTTGTATTTTAAGCACTATCTAACTTTTCTGGTGGCGGCTCCGACACCTGCTTTTATCGCCTTGCCTATATAAAACTTACCTTGTTTGAACTTGTCTTTCAGTTATTCAATTAGAGGTGTTTTATTAGATTGAAAAATGTGCATTTCTTTCAAATACATCATAACTTTTCTACATATAAATACTTAGCTTGTTTTTTTTAAATAGTTTTCTTCCAATAAACCAATGTCCCTTCAGACCAACCTTCACTGTTGACGTCGGGAAGGTAGCATTATTGACTAAATCTGCACAACACACCATGAAATTATGACTTATTAAAATGAGCTGTTTGTTATTCTTTGTCAGGCAAAACATTAAAAGAACAAAATGTATTTTAACGCGCCGTGTCGAGGAAGATAGCGCAGATTTCACCGAACCAAAAGCTATTATCTCAATTTTAAGTTTGAATAAAAGTGTCATAAAGTACTGTATATCTCAGTTTAACCGTATTTGTGCGTAGACTCCCACACTCCAATCATTATAACAACACTACAATGACATCCTATTATGCCGCCTGTCAAAAAGTTAATCTAGTTTCTTCTGTTCGTGTCTCTCTTGTAAAAGGCGAAGGTCATCTCAAAAACAGTTTGTTGTAGGAGTATGAAAAGAAATTATCTTTTGCACAATTTGACAGACAGACAAGTCGATCATGACAAAATGGTTGTCAGTGTCGTATTATTATAAAGTGACAATTCCACTGATGATTTATTGAGTTCAATGACAAATCTATTCCTGCCATGTGCCGTCCTTCTAAAAGCTTTGGACAAGAGGAGATTTTTAAAAAGATTTTAATAAGATTTCATTATTATTATTATTTATTACGTTCACTTTTGGCTCAGAGAAAAAGTAAACACACATGACATAATAGTGCCCCGGTAAGTTACACCTCTCAAGAAACCCTGCATCCAAAAAGACAGACATTGACAGCAAAAACACACAATAAAATGAATAAAAATTTGTGAGACTAAAACTGTAAACTAAGCTGCACTAAGCATAAAACCTTGTTCTCGAGCAGCCGGTCTTGTGTCTCTTCTCGTCTTGTAGTAATTGTGTCTCGTCGTGACTTCGACTTGTGAGAGGTGACTTGAAATGGACGAAGAATTGGGACTCGACTTGAACTTGAAGGCCAGTGACTCGGGACTTGACTTGGACTTAGAGCCCTGTGACTTAAGACAGAGGTGAGACCAAGTCCTTGTTTTGCAGGTCTCGAATTAGTCTCAAGTTTCTGGCGTCATGTCCAAGTCAAGTCCCAAGTCAGTGGTCCACAAGTCCAAGTCAAGTGCAAGTCCTCTACTTTGTATTTCAAGTCCTTTCAAGTCATTGTACCAAATTATAGGAAATTATTTTTGTTAATGTATCTTCTTTTTTAAAAGTCCTGGTCAAAGCTAGGTGAATTATTTTTGAAACACATTTATTTTTTGAGGGGAAGCATCAAGTCATCTCAAGTCACAGGGCTCCAAGTTTAAGTCGAGACTGAGTCAATTGCGTTTTTTTCGCTTTTAAAAACGTTCTTGAGTTGAATTCTCATCAAAATCTTGCAATTCCGTTTTGTATAATTGGTGCATGTTCTAGTAATCCTACATTTAAATTGTAATCCATGAAGAGAGCCAGAATAACCTAAGAACTTGAATATTCTCCAGAAGTGCTAAGCCACAATCCATTCATACAATTTCCCATTCATTTCTTTATCAATTTCATTACAAAAGTAGTGTTTCGTGTAGCCTTTAAGTCCAGGCCAGCCAACACAACTAAACGACAACAAAGTGACTCATGAGGTATGCTTGATAATGAAGTCCCTTAATGAAGTTGGAGGGTTAATTGGCCGAGTGGAGAGACATAGTGTGCCAGGTAACTGCCCCTGAGGGTTCTTGGTCATGTGATAAAGCTGCGGTGCCATGTATGTGTGCGAAGTCTGTTTAATTAATCACCATCTGCTTAAAAAAATGAGTAATTAAACAGAGATTAGCGAGCGAGATAGCACATAACCCTTAAATGGAAAGAAGGTTAAATTTAGAAGCAGTTAATTGGGATGCAAATCAGCAATGGAGTTAATTTAACAGTAATTAGTATTCAGAATGTGTCTGACCAGCGTACAGGAGTAGTTAACTTACATATACAGTCTTTTTCAGAGGAGGGAGGAGGAGAGTTACATTTACTTGAGTAATTTTATAATTCATTTGTACCTCTCAGACACCATACTTTAACTCATATCTGAGGTATATATTTGTTCTCTAACACTTGAGAAAATGTTTTGGTTACTCGTGCTCCAGAGTAAGTCTACAATTGACAAGAGCATTAGGTTTAATTTCTTTTTGTCTAATTTTTGTGGTCCGTTCTTTGAAAATACTTGATTTTGTGCATTATTTGTCCATTACATTACATTAACTGCAGCAAAAGTTAACATAGACTTGGTATTAAAATCAGAAAAAAACATGTCTCTAAACCACTAAAGGTCACTAAAGGTAATTTTGTTCGAGTAGTTACATATGTGGATGATTTGATGTTACAGAAATATTTTGGCCAATTCATTGAACAGATTTCAGTCCCTTAAAGAAACTTAACCCTGTCATATTGTTTTTCCCTCAAAAGCATGTCTGGAGTTATCATTAACTTATTCATATACATTCATGGTTGTTTCAATAATCTTGTTTATGAGGTTGTCTTCTCTGTGTGTTCACAAAATACTCAAACACCCAAATTTCTCTGCTAGTTTTTGAGTCCATCAGAAACCATATGCAGCCAACAACAAACGCATGGCTCAATTATCGCAGCCTGATGGATTCATTTACTATTTTTTCACTGCTCATTCCTAGTGCTGACAACAGAGGGCGCTAAATATATAGCTGGAAATGGAAGAATAGATTGTAAAGTCTGTATTCCAAATGTAGACATGGTTTTAAGTTAGAAAAAGTGAAATGCTAATCTCAAAGTGACCAAAAGTGTCTTTAAAAGCCAATTACATATGTCCACTGATGGGTTAGTTACACTGCAGCTCAGCGACAGAGCAGTGCCTGCAGTGTTCAGATATGCAAGTTGCTGGAAAAACTATGTACAATATCCAATATCAGGTCAATAAGACTAGACACTTTAAGTGAACTTTTAACAAAACCAAGAAACCCTAACTTTGTGTTCAATAATGAAACTTTTGATAGAAACAACTTACAAATAGCTCATGCGGTGGATTAAAAAATACATGCTTCTCATTGCTTGTTGGAGCGTTAAACTAGATTTGGTCAAACGTGTGTATCCAGCGATAAAATGTGTCACTCCGCATCGCTTCCCTCACCGCAGATCAGCCCCTCGGCATCATGGGTAATCGTAATGCCCACACACAACTCCCGGGATCGATCGACTTCCCGAGGACACAAGGTCAAGTCGCACCGTGTCAATATTTAAAGCTGCTTGAGACACGGGGGACCTTTGCCATATCCTCATTAATATGGCCTGCGTGTCTGCTGCGGACGCATGGACTACTGCCGAGACGAGGAGGACACAGGAAGACTCCCAAATGTGGATAGAAATATATTCAGACAATTATAAAACAAGGTGCATTAGTAGCACCACTAGTCGATTGTAGAACTTTTGTATTTCCCAATGCAAAACAACTACTAATCCTCCTTGGTTAAAAACTATACACTTTGGCTTTTTTTCTACAGAAATAACTATATACATAATTTAACTTTCTATGCAATTTGAAATACTTTGATTGATGTGCACTGTGTCTGTGGTATTCACCTTATTCACCGCCCACTTTTGCCTCTTCCCACAGATTTGCCAGCTCTGTTCACGCAAATGGCAAACAAGGAAAAAGCCCCTAAAAAATTCTATAAAGTAGATTGATTTGTGTAAAATGAACACATGCAACGACAAGTCAGAGACCCATCGATTTCCTGGGCGGCCTGAAAACGGCTTTGTAGTCCATGTAGAACTTATTTTCTGTTGAGCTCTCCTGTCCCATATAAACTAATACAATGGGAAAAAAATGGCGGCGCCCACGGAAACAACACGGCCTTGGTGAATTTAAAGGTGCAGTACCTGATTTTTTCTTAAATATGTGAAAACTTGAACTAGCTAATTTTACACACTTTGAGCAGGCCGCATGTTTTGCTAATTCGCGTAAAAAATTCCGAGCATCCACATTTTTCACTGCGATGAGTTTATAAGCTTTTTTTTTCAGTTTCAGAGCGAGTTTTCACAGTGAAGCTAACAACAATTAGCATACCAACAGTGCACTTCCTGCTTTGTGGAGAATAAAACGCTCTATAATTAGATGCAGACAGCACACTGCGGTCTTATTTTGACCCTAAGAGCTGCTTTTATAATCTGTACGAGGGCAAAACAGACTTTACTTTATTGCATGAAAAAAACGGGTACAGCCCCTTTAACAATTTCTTTAAACATTGGAGAAAACTAAGAACGAATTTGTAAAAAAAAAGCAAAACAGGATGCCGCTGTCATTGCATTTTCTAAAGCTTTACACAATCTTCAAACTTAAATCAAACTTAATTTTCAGTTTTACTTTGAATGTTTCCAAAGTGTTTCACAACAACAAAAAGCACTTCTGAACTCAAACAGTACTTTAAATTTACAAAGCACTGTTCCAGCTCAATAGAATAATGGACGCTTATATAACCCAAAACTGTAAGGTAAAGTTGTGTTTTGATTTATTCAGTGTTTGCAAATGTGCCTCTCGCCTCAGTCTTCACACTGTTTTGTTTTCAATTGTCCAGACATCACTCAAATAGGACATTTATTTAAGCTTCTACAAAAGATTTGCAGCTTCTCTTTTCATCCGCAGCAAAAATGTGTCTCAACGTCGTTTGACAATGAAATGACTGAACTCATAACACTGTTCTGTGACAGTGGAGAAAAATCTGCCCATAAGTCTTATTACTATTTAAATGATGTATGAATGATTTGAAGGGATTGTACCTCCAAAGGGAATGTGTTAGTCATGATTATTGTATTGTGACGACTTTTAATAAAAGTGGAATTCGACTAAAACGGTATTCACTTTGACTAAGGTAAATTACAATGCAATTCTTTACGAACTATGCAGGAAAGTATGTATTTAGTGTAACTTTTGGGGCAACATTCTGTAACGGGAATGCAAAATAAAGTTCGTTTTGCCCCAGTACAGAAAAGTAAAAAGTGAAACCAGCTTTTCAGGACAAAATGAAACCAGTGTGCGTTGTCTGCGTCTAATCATGAAACATTTTCATCGTCCACAAACAGGGAAGTAATGCTGGTGTACTGTTTGCGTGCTAGTTGTTGTTAGCAGTGGCGTGATAGCAAAACTCTGCTCTGGCCTCTGAAAGTTGTGAAAAGCACTAGTAAACTAACTACAGTGAATAGTTAGGATGCAAGAAATGTGAGGATCAACTTTGGACCACAGCAAACAGTTCAAAATGAAACTTTCATAGTTTTATGAAACCAAAAAAAATCACGTACAACGCCTTTAAGCACACATCTAAGAATCAGATTTGAAGGAGAGAAAAAGAGTCCTTGGAAAAAAGGCACCAATTTGTAAATATTAAACATATAAACCTGTATGTTATATATATAAATCAAAGAGGAACATTTTGGATCCTATATTTTTTGAGAAACAGTATGACGATACATAAACAGGGCTAGTTGATGTTGAATTAATTTAAATCTATCTTAAAGTGTAACGTTTCTTTTGATCAACAACATATTTCAATTGGGAAGCACTATAAGTCATGCTATTAAATTTTGTAAGAGGTCCAAAAATTCTGATTTTCACACTTCTGGGTAAAAAAGATAACCCATAGTGCTTTTAACTTTATTTCATTACCCTCTACCCAACTGTGATAGCCCTGCACACTTCTCTCACTCTTATGCTACACCATGACAAACAATTTTGCCTCTAAAAAAAAAAATCCAAATGGTTCCTGGGCCATCGTACATTCCCCTGACACTGAAGCATCCCCTTTGATGTCCACACTGTCCTTCCACAAATCCCATCTGATGTTATCTCCCCCCAGAGACAGTTCGGAAAAGCCCTGAGCCCCATCGACAACGAACTCAACAGCACTGTCCACATCTCTCTCACCTCCAGCCCACAACATTACAGCACGGATCAGCAAAGTGTGTGTCAACAAGCTGTGCTCCCAATCCTCCTGCTTCATCTAAACTGCAAGACCACTCATGCCTCACTGCCTCCAAGATAAGACCAACCACGTGATTACAATCTTAACCATTAAAGGCACTTATCACCAAATCTAAACATTCTTTTGCTTGTTTTGCTTGTTGGCTGCACTGAACCGGCGCTGATAGAGGTCACAGAGCCACTAGAGGGAACCCAAGAGTGCACAGGGCGGAGAAAAGCGCCAGGAAAAAAGGGAGATATTTCTTCATTTTCCGTTTGGTGACCTATGACAGGATTTGGGTGAAAAACAGAGCGAAGCATATTGTGACAAATGAAGGTGAGCAAAGGTGCAAATAAACCAGTAAAATGTATGGGAAAGGACACCTAACCTTTCAAGGTAAATGTTTATAAATGGGCTTCTATTCTTCTCATGCGCAGTTGTTTTTAGGCTTTGTTGGAGTAGATTTGGATGGATGGCAGTTCATGTTAAAATGCCCCATGTGAAAATTCAAAACTATGGTTCCAAAATGGGTCACAGTGCACATAATATTGTCCTTTTTTCAGCTTTTCATATTTAGTTCAAGCGATTTTACATTTATGTTAAAGGTGCATGATGTAATTTTTCGGAAAAGGGGTCCAAAATCAATGAAAATGTCAATATGGCCATAAACGTATCTTATCTTGCATTTATCCAAATCAAACATCTCAACAGATCTGACCTAATTTATGGTCACCTGCTGCTGAGATAAAACAGGTTGAATGCCACACTGTGGAACATCCCAGGCAGACAAATAACTGACCCTCCACCAGAAATGTAACGTAAAATGGATCAATGATCATGGCTTGGTCAAATAATCAGAAGTAATTTTATGAGGCACTGTATGTTAATCATTGACTTCAAAAACAGATAATGGGCAGAATATTTGTATTATTAATAAATCATTGAGGTGAACAATGCGGGAAAAAACAAGAATTGCAATTGTGATTAGATTTGCCATTTAGGTATTAATGATCGGATTCTGTTAAAAGTTCAAATATAAACGAATTCAAGAGAATGGACAAAAAGACTGAAATATGAACTAGCAAACTATGTATTACAGAACAGCTCTAAACTACATCGTAAAAAGTGTTTATGTAGAATAAGACAAGATATTTTGTATTTTTTGTATTTTGCATCCATTTAAATCACTATTCCAATTCGGTTGCGATTTATCTTGCAGCCCTACTGACTTTATGTCAAAATACCCAAAGAGCTTTGCAATGCATCATTCATTTACTCTGAGGTGGCAAGCTAATTCTAGAAAGATGTCTCTGCGACCAACACCAATCACTCTCAAACCACATTCGTACTCAGGTGAAGTGTCCAGGAACACAACAGGATCGAACTGCCAACTTTCTGCTTACAAAACAAATATCTGCACCTGCCAACTGAGCCACCGTTGCCAAGATTTTGCAAGAAACCCTTTTTAAAATAACACTAATCCTACTTCTCGGTTGACATTGGTGGTTTTTGTGCTTCTTACCTGTACTCCAGTGAAAACCGTGTGAGCTCTGTGTTGTTGTGGATCCATTTGAACTCCAGGGGCCAGCTCCCCTCCGCCATACAGGTCAGCACCAGCCTGTTCCGCTCCAGGTGCAACTGACTCCGAACCGGCTCCGTCTTGAAGTAGGGAGGCACGTCATCTGGAAGAAAGAGCGAAAATCGAACGGTTAAATTCACAGATCTTGCAATGAGATCTATTTGTTTTATTTGGTAACACATTACGCCTAGAAACCTTCACTCTCAGTTTCAATCAAAAACAAATTAGTCCTCTTGAGGTGCTATCATTGACAAATTGCCCAAAGCACTCATAGTCATTTATTTCGAAGATTTTTTTTTCCCAATTGCAAGATTCAACCAACCATACTTCTTGCCGCAAGGAGTTAGAGTTTGTTTAGATTTATATAAGGAAGCTTGTGGTTCATTCATCCCTGAATACAGATGATTCCAAGTCGAAATTATGGTCCAGACAGTGCATCTTGACCATAGCAAACTGAGCACTCCTTAGCAGAGGTCTCTATCTTTGACATTGTCTATTCATTTCAAAGTCATCTGTCATCATCTCAACCCTCAGTTAAAAGTGCTTCTCTGGTGGAGACTCTGCCTATTGCTTTGCCTGGAATGTTCAGCAGTATGGAATTAAACAAAAAGACAAAAAGGTAAAACCATCAAGTCAAGGTGCGAGTTGTATCTGCGGTGAGGCAAGCTCAATCACAGTACAAATGCATGCTTTTGAGCAATACAACGAGCAATTGAATGCATTTAACGTTCAACTGAAGCAACTGAATTCTTCATTTTGAAAAACTGTCAAAAAGTATATTTCTTTGCTGTTACCATCTCAAAAAACAAAACAAACAAAAATACAGAGTCAGGAGGATATTATCAAGGAGGAATAGAAACATTTTGACTATATTTGACTTTTGAAAACATTGCTACACAAAGAGTACACTACAAGCATCCAATAACTTTTCTGTTTTCGCAAAAGAACTCTCCAAATGCAAAATAGATAGGTTTAACGTCACACTTCCCTGGCAAAGCAATAACATCTCCATGAAGGTAAGAACGCAGACCACCAGAAAAGTTTTATAACACACCTTTCTCTCAAACTCAAATTGAGAAGGATTGGACCAAATCTCTGCACAAAGAGAGACATGATTACAAGTCTAGACTGAAACATTTTTACGATGGTAGAAAGTACTTGAAAACACTTTTGTCAAACATGACTAAGCCACTTGAACAGACAGCAAAACAGCCTCTTTGTGCTGGGTTATGGACTAACACAGAGCCAGATGCATGGATCTTACTAGAGGCTAAGAAAACCCTTGTGTTGGTCGAAGAGAAGAAAGAAAACATGCGAGTCTGGAGCTTTTCTGAAGTTCTGAAGATTTGCGGTTATAAAGGAAGTTTTCAATTAAGCCGTGTTGGCCTTGGATGTCACGTTGGTGTCTTTCTCCAGCACAACTTTGACAGAGCAGACAGGAAGGAGGAAAAGAAAGGCATAAAATCCATTCTTCGCTGTACCACCTACACACCGCCGCGCTTCATCTCTCGCTCAAGGCTCGGATGAAGGAGCACAACCAGAGAACTACGGCAAATATATCAAGCAGGCAACAAGGTGGAGTGTGTTATATGGGGAAAATGGGTCTTAAACAGTTTGACGAGATCCAAAATTGTGATGTCTCGAAAAAAAAACGTGGTCAAAGATTGTTGAAAACTGCAGCACTTTCCCTGTATCTGCGGCCCAAGGATAACCTCGAAATAAAGTGCAGATTGCGAGAGCGTGTGTGCGATCAAACGTGACGACAAAGAATACAGACATGAATATTTAAAAAACCGCACTACCTTACGTTTCTGGTAGATGGTACACCACCTGCTTGTCTCTATGGAAATATTATTGCTGAGAATGAGAATGCGTAAAGATGTCTGTACTGGTTCCATTGCAAAAGTAAATGTAATTCTGTCAAAAGAATTCGGACAAAAGAGTAAGCGTGTTTCGTCACTCATCCAAGTAGCTTCTTCAGTTCATCTGACAGAGAACTGGTGAGTCACTGCACTCGTCTTCACTCTTAAAACCTTTTTTTCAGTTGACAGAATAACATTTTCTTTTGATGCATGTATGTATTATTATTTTTTTTTTCTCACCCGAAGGCTTTATTTGACGGTACAGTTACAGCGTGAACTAAGGAGAGAGAGGGAAGAGACTTTCAGCAAAATATCGAGGCCAGAAAGCAAATCATGTGACCCACGTGCAATGCCTTAAACCACTACACCACTCGCAAGCAGGAGTGCATGTTTTTTGAGCATTAAAAACACTCAAAATGAAATAATTACTAGATGGTTTAGAGCAATAACTTCTTGACCAGTATTCGTCGATGTAAACCCTCATTCGTCCAGGTGTGGTCCATCGTAGAAAGGGTTTCAGGGGATGTCATCCGGACGCTGTTTGAAGATCGAGCTGATTTTTGGATAAAAGTCGAAACGTCTCGATCTTCAAACAGCGTCTGGATGACAACCCCTGAAACCCTTTCTTGACCAGTAGTTTCCCCAAATACCTTTTTCGGTCATTACTTCGATTACAACGATCGAGGCTGGGAACTACATAAACCACACTTGTGAGCAGGAATACATGTTTTTCAAGGCATTAAATACAAATCAAATCAATGCAAGATATACAAGTTTAATGCCACACTTTTTCGAGCAGTAGTTTTCCCAGATACTTTTTTAATTCTTGAACTCCTAAATTTGTACTTCAACTTGAGTAGTATATTATCTTGAAGTCACAGTACTCTTACTTACAATTTTTAGTAATGTCTACTAATAGGACAAGTTACCGTGATTTATAAATCATTGTCAGGCAGGTGGTCATAATGGTCTGGCTGATCATCGTCGATCACACCTATTGTTCCTCCGTCGCTAACTGTCGAAGTGCTTTGAGGAGCTAATACCTCAACAGTGATGGAGGAGTCAAAAAAGTGAGAGAGCTCCTCTGGATGATCATTGTAAATATAGCACACATTAATTGGATGGTTGGTTAATATAATTATCAGATTGGATGATAATCAGCAGTTGAAATTAAAGT
Source organism: Rhinogobius similis (assembly GCA_019453435.1). Classification (NCBI taxonomy): domain Eukaryota; kingdom Metazoa; phylum Chordata; class Actinopteri; order Gobiiformes; family Gobiidae; genus Rhinogobius; species Rhinogobius similis. The sequence goes on from CM033636.1 coordinate 20,710,348, forward strand.
GTCAAAATGATCTATAGTGGTGGTATTTGGCGCTTCTGCCACGAATTTAGCTTTCGTGGAGGCAGGCGTGTACGAGACGAGCAGCGCGGAGGAAGGTAAAGGCAAGAATACTGTGAGATGCAAACCTACATGAAAATAAAAGTTTGCAAAAGAAAAGACTTAGATTGAGGACATTGTGTGCAGTTTTTTTAAAAAGCAGACTTTACTTTCAAAAATAAAAGTTCTTTTCATATATATATATTTGTCTGTACCACCACTGTTTAGAAAAGTATAATTATAATTTCATAAACGTGTGGGTTTCTCACCAGCATTTGCGAAGCGTTTGTGAAATGAAATCCATATTTAATTAATGATGAAAAAGAGGCATAGATTGCAGTCTAGATGGCGATCCATGAGGCCATTTCATTGCTTAAAGGTGCCCTGTGTCATTTTTGCTTATCGGCATGGATGTGTTATTGCCTTATGTTGGTGTTAAACTCATCCATCTCCACAGAGTCAAGCAGATGGCGCCAACAGACACTCAGTGACAGGTCAAATCTGCTGAGAGGTGACACTCACAGTAAGAATGAATGTTTTTCAGGGGATTTTTGAGTTCGTTAAAATTCTTGTTTTTATTGACCGTCGACATTGTTCGAATTTCTAACTATCACTTGGTAAAATCAGCAATTTTGTAAGGACCTGCTGTTACGATTTTGGACTCAACTGAACTGAACAGAAATGTAAAATGACACAGTGCACCTTCTGAATTTAAAATACTGAATTTCTTTTCATCTAAGGACAGAGGTGTGGACGCATGTGGAAAAGCTAAGACAATAAAAAGAAAAGGACTCAATTCAAAGTGTATGCTTAAACCACTTCCTCAGATATTTCTGTTGAAAAATAAATAAAAGCGTTTGCACCAGGCAGGATTGGTGGAGCATGGACCCCTTACCTCAGGCCAACCACAGCCTCATTTAACGGTCCACGATACTCACTCTGCACTGTCCATCGTTTGACACTAGCTTTGCAGTCTTTCAGGCGGTGCAGAATCAGAATTTCACCAATACTTTTGAATCTAGCTCAACAAACAAACCAACTTATGGCAAAGGGGTCACTTTGAAGTCAACTTTTACATTTCACTCAACGAATACGACGTTTTAGATGAAGTACGTTTGAACGAAATGTTGCCGAACACCAACACAAACCCAGCTTTTCATAATGTTTAAGAAAATGTGAAAAAACCCAAGTCAAACTATATTTTCGGGTGCAATTAAAAAGTAACGGCAGTAAAACGAGACAATTTCACATTGAATATTTTTCACATCAACCTGAACATTGTCCTTGCTTGACTTCACATCTTGTTAAAAAAAAAAAAGAAAAAAGAACCCGGCATCGATTCAGCACACGCCGAATTTTTATTTCTACAACACAATCATTTTAATTCATGCTTTACTCAGATCTTACCATTATTTTGCTTCAGATTCAATCCCCCCTGAGCGAGTGTAAAACCGACCTAAACCCCCAGCGTGGGAGAGGAATAAGAAGCACGCACGGCTAATCAGAAAGTTAAACAGCAGTCTATATCTGCAAGAAGAATTCACAATTGATCTAAGAAAGCATTCCAAATACAGGTTCGGCGATAAAGCAATGGAAAACACGCGCTTAAACCGACGAATTGATAGCATGTAAGGGATTTGAGAGAAGGTGGTTGAAAAGCTTGTCCCGGAGCAATGGAGGTCAGTGCTACTCGACTTGTTGGAACAAAATGGAGCTCAAGAAAGAGTGAGATGTGAAAGAGTGATTGGATAAAGACGCCAATTTTTCCCCAGCGATGCAAGATTTTTTAAAACTAGGATGATGAGATAAGAGCGTGGGGCTGCAAAAGACTTGGCCATGTTAGACGAGGAGTTGCAAAATTGGTAATATCCATTTGTTTTCCCATTTGTTAATAACATATCTGTACCATTTTATAACAGTGCAACAGTGTATTTGCGTACTGGGAGTGGCTAATTGAAGGATACAGAATGTGTTATTTTTTCACTATAAGCTAAAATGGAAAGTGAAAGTAGTTGCTCTGTTGTTGGTCCGACTGTGCAGAGCCTAGCTAGCTTGTTTTCCAAAGGTACGAGGAGATACAGGACATTTCAATGCACCCCACAACAATTAATTCCCTCTGGCTTTTATAAGGATGCGTTATTTCATTTTTTGTGTGTAGGGAAAGATCATTTTTGTTTTGGGACAGCTCCTTTTTACTTTTTTTTTACTTTTACTATATGTAAATAAATGAAATGATCAATTGAAAGAGACAGAGCTCCGTTTCAGTTCTTTATTTTTAACAGTGTGCTTAGAAAATCCACAACAACACGGACGCAGAAACAGCTTATTTAAGGACAAAAAGGTAATCCGTTTAACAATCGCAAACAGATAAAACGTGCTTGTAGCTTGCAGAGTTTCTGATTTTCTTTTTTTCTGGTTTTGCCCAACTGTTTATTTGATTTTTTCAGTAAACATTTAGCAGAGTTGTGGACTTTTATTGTGTTAGTTATTCGATTGCGGCAGCTCTGTCACATTTTAGATGTGTTCAGAGGAGAAAATGTCATTACCCGCCATTTGACACTCAAACAGTTTTGCCACTCACTGATGCTGGGATATCATCTGCATAATGTATTCATGGATTTTGTGATTGAATAATGTTTTGTACTTCTTTTTGCCTCAACAGAACACAAGTCATTTCACTTCAGTTTATTTGAGCGCTGAACTTTATGCCAGTTTTTGTTTCATGTGGATAGGCCTTTGACTTACAATACTATTCAATAATTAAGGACTGCATTTTCACAGCAATACCATAGAATTCTCACCTAAACTTTAAAAAAAATGATCTTGAGCTGCAGGTCCATGGTCAGAAGTAGCTAGCGGAAGGATTAGCCTATTAAAAAACAACTTCCGCATCATCTTATTAAATATTTCAGTGGTAAAACGCAGACTTTAAGCACTGGTGGTCGCTCTCATGCAGGCTCTGTGGAATGAAAGCCTCCCTGCGACGGCTCTGCAGCAGGTCTGGGGTTGTGACGTTCCCCCCCGCTGCTCCTGATCCACACTTAGATAGCAGCACTGATGAGCTCTTGTGCACTTCCTAATGGGGCCACTGCTTCGATACTCATCTCTGATCAATGCCGTCTACAGCCTCACACTACTCCACCGGGGCTGCAGTATTGAGTACACTATTGGCATTTGGTTTGGAGTGGGGTTTTAAAGTATGGGGTGGTAGAGTTTTAGAGGCGTTCAGTGGCAGTTTGAGACTCGGGCTTGGGAATGTTTAGTTGCGCTGGTCAAAACAGAAAGTGGCGATTTACAAGGAAATAAAAAGATAAACAAAACTAAGGAGAAGAGCTCAGGTGAATCCGCAAAAAGATTTGATCTCAAGCACGTTTCATCCAAACTGAGCACTTTTTGAAACCAGAGCGCCCCAGAGTGCGAAGATTTCAAAATGCAGATCACGCGTCTCCATAGTTACGGCAAACCCGCCACTTTTTTTAGTTGATGACATCACAGCCTCAGTACTGCGCCTGTTCTGCATAATTTACTGACCTTTATATAATGTTTACTGCAGAATCCTCCGCAGCGTCACGAGCCACAGGGCGAAACACGGAGAAATAAATCTAGCACAGAGTTTGTCTCCATTAAGTCTGTTCTGAAGCTGTGTCATTATATTCCAGATCTGAAGCAGAAGTCGCTGTCTTTATCTTTTCTGAAGATTTTACTTCCTGCTGCACATTCAGAATCTTTGCTAAGTTTTAGTTTCTGTTTACATTTTGCAACTTTTCGGCGCCTGCTCCCTGTACTTTTTTAAAATGTACTCTCTTCTTCTCGTTGTCACAATCTGGCAGAATCACAGCTCCACACGCTGGCCTGGAATATGTATTACAGTAGGCGTGCTTCATGAGGATGCACACATTTAGTAAACCAGCAGAACGGTACATCATTTCTCACTGTGATGTTATGATTTACAGCTACAAAAATGCCAAACTAGAATAAACATTGCGCATTTTTCTTAAATATAATTATATTAGATGGGGTTTCGTTAAAAGAGTTCAACCTGTCATGGACACTTTAAATAGTTTTAAACGGTTGGTCATAACAATACAATTTTGGCTTCAGAATAATATTATCTATGCAACAGATAATGTCAGATGTCATAAACCCTTTGGCACATTGTTAATATCCATAAGCCTTCATTTTCAGGTGCAGGCGCAGCTTTAGAACTGCTTTTTTCTGACAACAAAGCAAAATTTTGAACATCCAATCAGAACGCTGCCTTCAGCTCCTATTTCCTGGTTGACGGGACATTAAATACTTTATTACCAAATGCGGACGGCGTGCATGCAACACATTTTTTACTCATTTACAAAAAAACAAACCCCGACTTTAACCAAAATCACGACTAACTCCACATTTCAACGGAAGCAATTTGTTTAGTGCCTGTCAGCTATTCCTGTACAGAACATCATAAAATCCACAACCATAAACCCAATTATACTTTTCAAGGACTATCAGTTCTGTATATAAAGGCAAACGTACGTCGACTGTTGAGAGTGCTGCTCGCGGGGCCTTCCGGAGCAATTACCGCATGAGTATGGGGCCACTCATTTACATATAGCACACTTAGTTCTCCCTTGGGTGCTGGTCCTGGGGTTGGCAACGTGCTATGGTTCACCACTACCCATTTTGGCGTGCGTGCGTTCCAACCACCTCATTATGGGAACAGTGCCAGGTACAAATGTCTGCCCTGAAGGTGAAAATGCATAATTGAGAGGAACTCCGAGAATTAATTTTTACAATAACTAGAATCACCGCGAGGGGACATATCGCCTATTTTCTGTTTTAAAAAGGACAAAATGACCTGTTAAATTCGTCTGATTTGCTAAACTATTGATGGGGCTCATAATGAAAAACTTTGCATATTTCTGTAAAAGAACATAAGTTATAAAATATGCCATTAGATTCTGTCATTTCCAGCGACCTTGATTTAAACTCGTCTATAATTGCTATTTGCAGTTTGCATCCGAGTGAATTCGTTCTTTCAGACGCTTTATTTCGGGTAACTGATTGGCTGTCGGTGAAGATTGACTGTGCATTTAAATCACAGCACAAGAAAAAAGATGTACAGTCGGTGCAATATTGAAGGTGGTTTAGTAGATTTAAAGCAGTGCCTGGATCCTTAGAGCTATGGTACCTGACTTTTTTGTTCTAAATGATTAACTTTTATGTTTTTCCCCAAAGAGTACCTTGTAAAAGCAACACTAAATAGGCCACTACGCGTTGTCTGCACATAATAATAAAGCAATTTAACCTGGAAGTAAGAGATGAAAACAGTGCTCTTATTGGCTGTGCTTGGGCAGACCACTTCAGTTTCTTTTTGCCGTCTGAAAAAAGACATGTATTTGCCTTAAAAGGAATATATGTAAATATTAACAATGTATCAAAGACCTGGGAACTAGTTTTAATACTTGCTTTCGGTTTTGCTGTGAAAACCAGGTACACCAGCTTTAATTTTCCTTATCCTTGTCCTAAATTGTTCTTGGTTTAAGCTCAGTTTTCTTCTGACTTAGACTTGGTTTGGTCCTGTTCTAGTCTAGTTTTAGTCCAAGTTTAGTCCCAATTTTAATGTGATGTAAGTGCAAATGTGAACACAGCCTAAAAGTATGCACTGGTGTTCATCTTTTCGAACTACTTTGGACGTCTTTGCCTTGGAAATCGCCATTTATGGGTTATGGAAATGTGTAATATGGAAAGCCTTAGTTGACAAAATTATGACCCCAGCACAGCAGAGGGCGCTATGACTGCATCTGCTGGATCATTGAAAGGTCAAGCAGTGTATGTAAAATTGTAGCTTTTGTCAAAAATGGGGAAAATGTGGAGGTAGAGGTGGGAAATGTCACGAAAAGGAGATACCAATGTGAATGTTGTTTTGATTTCAATACAGAGTTTATCATTTTTTGTTAAAAATGCTACAAAAAGCTGATTGAAACTAAATGAAAAACGTTATGTTGTAAACTTTCAAATCTCTGCACTTTTGTCATTCATTTTACAGACATTTCACATTTGACCGATAATTAAATCTCATGATCTGTTTTCACACATATCTGTTGGATTGACATAACATCATCTGAATATCGTTATTAGAATTCTCCAAGAAAAGATTGAGATATTTATTCTTGTCAGTTTCGCCCGAGGATATTTATGGATTTTAAAAAGCATGCTGACATATGTTGGATAGAGCACGACTTCTGAGCTCGGGAATAAGTAAACAGACTAATGTTTAAAACTCAAGATTATGAGATGATTAAACGCTCAAAAAGTCAGTTTATATAGAAGAACGTAAAAAAGTTGGGCAGGGCGATATGGACGAACATTTTAATCACGATTTAAAAGAAACATTTCATAATTGACGTTAGACAAAATACTTATAGGTGGCTTGAATGATTTTCGCAAAAACAGAAGTGCCATTTTAAAAAGTCATCAAAAGCAAAATGTTCTTTACTGCCATCAAAATTTTACTCCACCCCTCCTTGATAAAATCCAAAATACATTATTTAATTAGATGTTTTGAACTTTTATTTTGCAATCCTCACATCCTCTCTGTCATTACTAGCCACAATAATCTTCCAATAGTCCATGACAATCGCTCGTAGTGGCAGAAAAATACGCTCAAAACTATCTTTTACGGAGCAGCTTTGTCTAAAAGCACAGAATCCTCTTGCTTATCGTTATATCTACCATACGTACCTATCATCCGGGGAGTGCCTTGTTTTGCAGGTTCATAACGCAGGTTTTGCACTCTAAATCTTCACGCATGACACGTTTTCCCCAGCCCAGCCCTTGTTTACAGAGAAGTCCAGTTGCCTATACGCCGACACATATAGAGGCTACACTTTCCCGGCTCCCCCAAGGCTGCTGGTTTGCTTATGGAGTGAGAAGACTGAGCCGCCGCCTCCTCCCGGCCCACCGTCCTGAGGGGCTCCGTGCTTCTTCTGGACCCCACATGCATATTTCAACAACAGCCTGCGGGCTCCACACTCCGCTACAGAAATAACAGGTGACTGATTTTTGCCGAATTCTGAACTAAACAGGTTTGATTAGACACAAGTTTATGAGAACTGACAGGTGAAGGGAAAAGAGTAAACCGGGTCAAAGCTTGGAGAGGACATTTTGGACAGAGCTGAGTTATATCGAATGAAAAAGGATGATGAATTATTGTATATCCGCTGATACAATGAAACAAAACTAACTAACTAAAATAAGTATTCCCCTAACCACAGCACCTCCAGCGTGCACCAACATGAGACTGTTCATTTCTAAAAAGGTGTGTAATTGCATAACTAGATCTCTAGATTATTAGGTTGGTCGATAATTTTGATAATTCAGGTCACAATAAAACCATAACTAGCACAAAAATAGAAATCGTGACTATTTTAGAAATAAAACTAAGTCATTTCAGTTCAATCCACACCACGGAAATGTAAACTAGGTGCTTAATAAGCCAAGTTTGATGTTATAAAACTGGTCGTAAGTAAAGAATTGTGTGCACAAAACAGAATTAGTCAAATCACGGTTGAGTAAATTAATGTGAATACTCAGAAAATTGTGACGTTTCTGTGCTGTTTTGTTTCGTTTAAGTATTTTTCTTTTTCAAAAATTGCTTGAAATGATGGTGGCAAAGGTGCAGGAGTGACAAAAAACGATGTTGAATTAATTGATAAACCAATGTTGATAAGGCAAATAAGACAAATGTATAAAAGAACGTTGGTGAAAATGTGACTTTGATTGTATAAAATGACCAGGATTCTGCCCTGAAGACCTGTTTTCTTTGTTGTTTCCCTCCATGTTTGAGTAACATTTGTTCTTCTCCATTCAAGACTGCTTCGAAATCATTGTTTTCACTGACAACCAACACGTTCACAGCTCTTCACTTAAAATAATGTCCCACAGATGTCTTAGAATAGATTATGAGGAAACAACATGTCTTCTTTAACCATTAGAAACTTAATAATTGTCTTGTTTAAGCATTTGACTGAGTTTGACAAATGCATCGTACCATCTCGAAAACTCTTGTTCGGCGTAAAAGGATCGTACACATGGATACGACAAACAAGTTCCTGCCTCTCAAAAGAAGTCAATAACGGAGACAATCAAACGGCAATAGACGGGTGAACTTATGCTTGTTGGTTGATCTCTGACGGGGCTTTGGTTATGGTTGTCTGACACATAATGCTTGTTGGAGGGTGACGGTGGTGGCAGGTGCCTGGTTGTGTGCTGATGAGGAGAGGAGTTGCTGCTGGACTAACTGAGCAGCTAATGGCCCCGCTGGGTGAGCAAATCTGCTGTAGTGTCTGTCTTTATTTAGCGTGCAGCTCCGGGTGCATGGATATGTGTGCCGTCTACTATGAGGCTTGACGAATGTGTGTGTGTGTGCAGCCTTCTGTGTTTTTCTGCTGTAGAAAAAGAGGGCTTAAATGTGCACTGTGTAGCTCTTCTGTTCGGGGTTCTGCCACCTGCTTGTTGTCTCTGCGGGGATGTTTTTGCTTTGTCTGGAAAGTTGTACAGTATGGCATTAAAGGTACAGTATCTTCCTGTTATTTATCAAATTGTAGGTGTTCCAATTGCCAAAAAAAAGAAAAGAAAATCATAAATTGGAAGATATGTTGCCTTACTGTGTGCAGGCTCGTCTCTCCAAAGATGTAACCTTTGTGCTTTATCAAACTGGTGTCACCTGCTCGTCTCAATGAAAGCTTAAAGTCATACTAAGGAACATACAAAGGGCATTAAAGCATTATGGGACCGATATTATGCATGGTTTTTTGCCTTTAAACATGCTCTTTATTTTGACAGTTTTATAACTTAAAATAATGCCTATTGGTGGAAAATACACATTACTTTCTATCAGTGTGGACTCCCTCATTTGGATCTGAACTTCTTCTGGTAGTACAGGGAAATGCAATGGATATTTCATGTCAAATTCTGGATGAAATTGAAACTGAGTAATTTATGAGGCTCAGGGAGAGAGGGCAGCGAAAACATTATTAATAAAACAAGCGTGAATGAAGCAAAATACAACTCCAGGTGTGTGTTTTTATGAGGGGACACTGTTGTAACACGGTAAAGGCTCAAAAAAGTCACTCTCTATCAGAAAAGTTAAATAGCGGGCCTTTAAAGCTGGGGTACCTGATTTTCATACTGCGGAATCGTAAGTCGTTTTTTAAATCTAGCTCGTCCTTAGCTCTCACAAACTCGTCGTTAAAATTAATTTGCGGTCCCGTGCGCAGCTTTACGACAGCTTCTTTCAGACGCCGACGTGAAACTGGGGAGGACCACCCAAGCACAGCCAATCAGAGCACTTCCTTCGAGACAAAATACTTTATTATTAGATGCAGACAGCACGCAGGGGTCTCGTTTTTGTCATAAAGTACTGCTTTTGCAAGACACTCTTTGGTGGAAAGCACAACATTTACTAATTTACACCCAAAAAAAAGTCAGGTACCACAGCTTTAAGTTAGTATATGTTTTGATTTTCAAGCAGAATAACAAAATGAAGTAAGCTGATTATAAAAATAACGCCACATTTACAAATCTGTCGTGAGTCAAGTACACATTGTCAGTATCATTCTTGCTAAAAGCGATCGGAAGAAGATCGAAAATGTTTAGCTTTTTGGTGCCCGAACAGTGACCTCATATATCCTTAACGCCTTATTATACAGTACTACGAGGATTTTCCATGCCACCTGTCATTTTCCAATAGGCATAATGCTACAACGACACAGCTTTTTCAACAATAATCCAAAAAAAACAAGCGCGTACAGAACTCGCGCTCGTCTGTGCTTGTCTGCCGCCATCCTTCCTCACACGCACAGACCCTCGCCGTACGCTTGCTCACATTACACTAAGACTCGGCTCTGGCCAGTCTCCAGCTTATTACTGTCAACCCGTTTTGTTTCATTCATGGCTCAGTGACGCCTCCTCTTGCCCGCAGCGCTGCATTTCCCATGAGGCCATGCCGATGCCGCCTGCCACTAATCTGCGCTCCCGCCTGTACATGCTCCAGCCCCGGCCCCAGTTCGCTCCCGTGCTTTAGTCGGGGAGGTTTCTGAAGCACTCGACTGTCTACCAGGGCTGTTCATTAAGAAGGCGGCGGAATTGTGCAGGGAAGGACGGCATGGATTTGCGTTTGCTCATCAGAGAAAGAAGTTCTGGTCTAGTTGTGTGTGACAAATAGTCTCCTTAGAATTGTAGGGTTTTCGTTGGTTTTCAGGAATCAAGGTTTAAAGTCTACATGACACTTTAGACTACACATTTCACCGAAACGTAGCGAACATGATTATGTTTAAGATTTTACATTAAACATTTGCCTATTTTTCCGCAGTTTGACCATTTTTGAGATGTTTATAATTGTACTTCCTGTTTGGACATAAGCAGCAAACATGAGGAAGAGGTAATTCACAGCTGTTACCTAGCAACCATGCTGCAAACAACGCCCAAAATACAAATAAATGACACAATAGTTATGATTTGACATATAATAAAAATCTGTTAACACCTTAATTTTGATGAATGATTGTTTAAACAATGTAGTTGCTGTAAACTGTTCTTGTACTTTCAATGGCACGTCGCCTATTGATGACATCACAGAGGGATTTTGTTTTCTTCCAGTAATTTAAATCTTTTAATTTTCTAAATTTCTTCACAAATCAGAATCAGAATCAGAATCAGAAATTGTTTATTGCCATTGTCAGTGAAATTCACAAACGTAGGAACTTGCTTCGGCGTAGGTGCAACATAAAGCAAAGGATAAAATATAAAAAATATATAAAAAGGCATGCATAAAATTAAGAATAAAATAGACTAAGATAGACTATATACAGAATGTACAGTTGGCAGATAGTGCAATGTGCAAATGAGTAGTGCAAATAGATTGTTCTTAAATAGTATTATTGTTGAAGTGACAGGTGTTACAAAGTGTTCATGAGTCCAACGGCAGAGGGAAAGAAACTGTTCTTGTGGCGGGAGGTTCTGGTCCGGATGGACCGTAGCCTCCTGCCCGAGGGGAGTGGCTCAAATAGTCCGTGTCCAGGGTGAGAAGGGTCAGCTGTGATCCGACCTGCTCGTCCCCGAGTCCTGGAGACGTACAGGTCCTGGACAGATGGAAGGCTGCAGCCGATCACCTTCTCAGCAGAGCGCACAATGCGCTGTAGTCTCTGTTTGTCCCTGGCTGTGGCTCCAGCGTACCACACGGTGATGGAGGAGGTGAGGATGGACTCGATGATGGCCGTGTAGAACTGCACCATCATCTGCGCCGGCAGCTTGGCTTTCCTCAGCTGCCGCAGGAAGTACATCCTCTGCTGGGCCTTCTTGATGATGGAGCTGATGGTCGGCTCCCACTTGAGGTCCTGAGTGATGGTGGTGCCAAGGAAGCGGAAAGAGTCTACGGTGGTGATGGGAGAGTCTGTCAGGGCGAGGGGGGGCAGGGGGGCTGAGACTTTCCTGAAGTCCACGATCATCTCCACTGTCTTCTGGGCGTTGAGCTCCAAAAATCGCAATTTTTGGAGAAAAAAAATCGCAACCAAATCGCAATTTCATGGATATAAAATTGTGAAAAATAAAACCCTCCCACCAAACTAAGTCATAATTAGAAAAATACATATAGACTTTAAGGTTCTGATAACTCATAGAGCAGAATTTGATGGAGGAATTGATACAAATACATAAAATATATATATATATATATATATATATATATATATATATATATATATATATATATATATATATATTCAGGTACAAGAATAAAGATGTTCATTTTCAAGAAAAACGTCAAATAGATTAAGAATATTCATCTAGGCCTCTTGTCTTTTTGTTGTTTCTTCGATATTAGACAATAGGTAAGAAATGATGTAATTACCGTCGAAACATGTCAAGGTAATTACATCATCTCTAACCTATTGTCTAATATTGAATAAACATCAAAACTATAGATCTCTATCTATTCTAAGAGGACGTAATGCTGAATTATACATTGAGATATTAAAAATGCATCCCTGATTCCCTCAAATGATTTGACAGGCTTAGTATTGTGTAGCAGTATGTATGAGCTACAGTAAATCATTGTCCACAGTTCAGTTTCAGGTGTGAATGGAGCAAACGATTTCAGCATGATGTCTGAAAACTATTGCTCCAGTACAGATACATGGCAAAAGCAGCTTTCAGGGTCAAAACGCAACCACTGTGTGCTGTCTGCATTTAATTATAAACATTTGTTATCATCCGCAAACCAGAAACTCATGTATAAACTCATTGCTGTGAATAATCAGGACGTGTTGACAGAGTGAGGAATAAGTTTGGACTGCTGCAAACTGTTATGTTTTGAAGAGAGTAAAGATCAAGTACAGTGCCTTTGAAAGCAAGAAGATTTTGGGTTGCCAGGCCTGATGGGGTATTTGATGTTATGTTATGTTATGTTATGTTATGTTATGTTGAGTTGTTGCATGTTTTCCCCGTGTCAAAGTGGCTTTTCTTTAGGTACTCCAGTTTCCCCCACAAATCCAAAACAATGCACAATACGCTAAAAAAACAGCTACTATGTCCATAAAACTAGCTCAAAATCTGATCGCCCTCTACTCCGGACGGTTGCCATGGTGACATTCAAGGATGGGTCAAATGCAAAGGTAGCCATGGGTCCTACACTGCCAACAATGGAAACCTTGTAGTTTATTCACATACATAACTGTTGTGGGTTTTTCAATCAATCAGTCAGAAAAATTGTCCAAAGGATAAATGTTGTCTTTACTACATGCCACAAAGAGAAATGCAACAGATTGACACCTCCATTTTTTGTTTGGCATTTTCATTCTGCCTTCCTTGATTGTAGATTAAAGTCCGCTTGTGCTTCAAACGAAAATGTTGGTGTCAGAACGGAACATTGGTTGATCCAGCTCAAATTGCGCGTCCATCCCCTCTCCTCCCATTGTTCTGCTCTTGTCTGGAGGTTACAAAGCATCGTCTGTCCACAATCAATCAGCGTGACTCAAACATTAAAAGTGTCTGGCTCTTTAAACAGGCAGAATGAGAGAGGCCACCGCCATAAATCTATACGCTAACCTTTAGCCGCGACAAGCTAAGCTCTCAGCCGGCATGCTGGCTTTTATCACTTACACCTCTCAGCCGGCAATCCATCCACACTTCCAATAATAACTGCAAAAAATAGCAACACAGATACTTTGAGCAGTCTTTGAACTGTACATGGCACTACGCTTATACAAAAGACATAACATCGAGAAAAGTATCGCATTTGTAGGTACCGCAGAAAAGGTTTCAAATGGGGACGATGTTCTTTTAAATCGAGGCGTTTCGGCTGCCATCGAGAAGCCGTTACAATCTGAAACTAGTGAAATTATGGCATTTACTGACCAGGACTTGTCACATTAACATCATGAGTTGTTCTCGTCTACTGTTCTCTGTCAGCGATATTGTCTATAAGTACCAGATTTAGTTTAATCCGAGGTTTAAATCTAATCTAGAGCCCTGTTCACAGGACATTGGTCAGGAAAATGCATCACTCACCCTTAAGCCCTGTTCACACCGCAGCGACAAAATCGCGCCTGTCGCCCCTAGTTTGTCGCCTGTGCATTTAAGGACAGTCGCTTTGGTCGCCGAAAAAAAGTCACCAGCGGACACGCGGCGCGACCGGCGCGACAAGCACACTGACCTGCTGCTAGAGTTTAGATTCCTGGTAGCGGGCGTTCGGGACCACATTTTCCGCTCTGTTGTCGGGCTGGGCCGCAGACCTGGGCCCTGTGGGCTCGGTCTCAGGGGGCAGAGACGAGCACGTGTGGTGTCACGTGTGTAACATGCGCTCCACAGCGAAAGAGCGCGGTGTGCAGCCAGCACTGTGTTGTTTTCCTCCTCATCCTCCGATAAAGTGATCAAAATATGTGACGGCACCATAATAAAAGTGCGCGGCTGCTACACGGAGCAGAGGAGAGAGAGGGAGAGAGAGCCAAGGATGCCCTCCCAAAAAGCTGACGAAAAGAGCGAGGGAGAGGGATCATTGGTCCAGCGTCAGCGGAGGCACTTCTGGAACAGGAGACGTCCCGTTGGTGCAGGTAGAACACTAAACAGCCGATAAAACTCAGCACGGAACTCAGTTTACGGTTCTACACGTGCGGCTCGGGCGGTTTAGTCAATCACGTTTGTTTACGTCCCTCTTTCCGATAATGAAATACGTAGTTATGTCACTGAAGCGTGATCTCTGATTGGTTGCCATCCGCGGCGGTCGCTGCGTTGGCCGCAGAAAGTTCAGCTTTGTTTATCTTCTGCGACGGTCGCTCCGGTCGCGCGAATGAAGCGAATTTGCGGCCGCCGCAAAGTCGCTCTTGTCGCGTCGCGCCGCACGACAGAATCGCAGGATTCGCGCCGCGCCGGTCGCCCTGGTCGCGCCGCAAAATCGCAGGAGGCTTTTGTCGCGCGACACCATAGACTTTACATGTAAACTGGTCGCGTTGGTCGCGGCGGTTTGAACGCCCCTTTAAAGTGCGTATGACAGGTTTTTATGATTATCTAATTTTTACTTTATTCAGTGTATTCATTCCTCTTGTAAATATAAATGATAGTTTTACACCAATCTGGGCGCTATTTGTGGAGAAAAGTTGAAAAATATGCTGAAAATTACAGGAAGTAAGCACACAGATGACATCACACCAGGGAGACAAAGGTAATGTATAATTTACACAAAAGAAAGTATTTTTTAACCTTTAAACATTGATTCAGCAAAATGAAGGTGTTCGCATATATTTTTCTTTGTCAAATGAAAAAATGTGTGACATTACATGAGTTTTTGTGCACTACAAGATGGTTTCTTAGTAATTTCCAATTGTGATGTCATCATTTACAACCAGGAAGTAAAATTAACACCTAAAAAAATAGCTAAACTGGGGTAAAATTTGTAAAGATTTTAGCAGAATTTGACTTTGACTCTTAACTGCATTTTAGTTACATGAGTAGTCCAACCTGTCAGAGGCACTTTAACTCGATCTGCATTTAGATGAAAACGATGAGGTGTGAAGAAAACTATCAAGTGTGAAAAGCTGCAGTACATGTATTTGTCCAGTGAACAGTGCTGCGCTCACTTATGACGCACTACACTACGCAGAAGTAGAACTAATGCAGAAGTAATCTAACATCTCGTTTAATTCTTGAAGACAATTTTAATACTATGCTTTTCTGGGGCATTTCTGGCGGACTCTAAAGTAAAAGTAAGTTATTGAGCCTGATTTTCGGACAGTTTCTTGTATAGATTTCAATGTACGAGGCCCAAAACTGTTATATTTTACCATTGTGTGTCACTTGCATGCTGTCAAGTCCCATCATTTTCAGCCCCTAGCCCTTCTCCCTTTAGGACAGTCCAAATCCTAGCTCCTCTGACCATTGCGAGGGTTGCCAAGTCTGCTTCTTTATAGTGACTTTGGGGCTTCTTTTGTCGCTTGCCAATTTTGATAGTCATTCCTGAGCAGCACTTTTACAGATTTGAAGCCTTTTTCAGTTCGGTTTCATGTTAAGACTTGTCTAAAATGTGTAAATAAACACATGCACATCTCATTAGCACTCGTTCAGCCGTGACACACAACGTTGAACTAGTTGCTTATTTTTTTCTTGTCTTATTTTTATGGGGCCGGTGTCGCTTGTTTTAGATGTTTTTTCAAAGGCTTGGGCGCCTCTTGCTCTCTGAAAATCTCTGGCAATCCTGACCAGTACCAGAGTTGCCAAGTCTGCTTCTTTATAGCTACTTCAGGCTTCTTTTTTTGGAGCTGCAAGTTGACAGACCCAGTAATGGCTAAAATACAAGACGTTCATGTTTTAAAGCTGTTATTGACTCATTAGCTCTCGTTCAATAAGGGTCTTTTTCTGGCGCTTTGGTCTCTTTTTTGGGCTTATTTTCAAAGGCTTGGCAGTTTGTTGCTCATTGAAAATCTGGCAACACCAACTAGTACCTTCAGATTGAAAATGGCTTCTTGTTGGCAGTAAAAACGTCGATTTCAAAGCGATTGTTGAACAAAATATATTGAAAAGTCCATCAACTTAAAATCTCCTTGAGAAGAGTAAGTTTTATTAATATCTTGTTATACTGTACCTCTTGTATTTTATATATTTACTTACATCACCATTATATTTGCTCTTGATGTGAGTGTTTTCTTTTTTCTTTATTGTATTGAATTGAATATTTTTCTGTACATTTTTAATGACTTGATGTTTGTGATGGATTTTAACATTTCTACTCTGTGAAGCAGTTATAACGTACACGTACAACCCATAAAAATCAAGTTATTATTCATTTTAACCTACTTTGTCGATTTTTTCCCCCTAGTGCATCAATGAAGTCTGTCAAAGAAAGTCTAAGATAAAAAAAATAAAACAGTTTCATCTAAAGTCATCTCTAAATGAACAAACCTGGAGCTAACGCTGTATGAAAAATACAATATGCAAACACTGTTCTTTTCATCCATTTTCTTGATAAGCTGAGTGCAAAGGTATGTGGGGTTGTGTGGCTGGGAAAGGGGCACGCAGGTTTAATTTCCCAAAAGATCCAGGAAGAAAAATCTCCTCCGCGGTGGAGAGTGCGGCGCAGTGCACAGAGCGTATTATGCTATTATGTTTATGGAGCCAAATCAATTCTGCCATTATGGGACACAGTCAAGCCGGAGTCATGTGTCTGGATCAGCGCTCATGTTAAAATCAGTCAACAGGCAAGTTTTTTAAACATCTAAATGGACTACGACAAGAAAAAAACAACCCACAATGTGTTTTTTGCGACAGGAGAAACTATGGATAAAGAAAAGACGTTTAATAAATTGCTAAAGTTTTCAAATGGTGCGTCTCAAAAGTAGATTTTGAAGTTGTTAAATATCCAAAGAGGATCAAAGATGACTTTGCGTTTAACTTATCAAATTGGCTCAACAAAAGAGGTTTTGCTGCTGCTGCTGGCTGACATTTCACCCAATTTATTGACTGAAAATCAAGCTTTTTTGTTTGTCTTGCTGACAATTACTTACAAAACTATGCAAACTTATTGTGAGCAGGTTCGCCTGGAGTCAGACCTGTTAGTTTCCATAAATACCATGGACATTTCCATTTATCTTAGTTACTAGAGAGCAAAAAAAGCATTGTCAGTGTGTGGACTAGCTGAACGTTAGCGCTGTGGTTGGTGTGGATTGGTGTGGCTGGCAGATTAGTTGTTTTTATCAGTGAATTAGGAACATAATTTGGAATACATTGGTGTAAAGTCAGCACAAAAGTTAAAGTACTGATTTCTTTCTTTTCTTTCTTTTTCCGGGCTTTGCTTTGACTATACTTTTAAGTTTTTGATTGACATTGACTTCTGGTTAGAAGCCGAAACATCTCAATCTTCAAACAGCATCCAGATGACAACCCCTGAAACCTTGTCTACGATAGACTTTTTAGTCTATTACATTTTAACTGAAATGTAAAGCATTTTATTGAATTATTGTTCGAGGGTTTTTTTTTTTTGCACGTTCATGGTGACATCCAGCCTAAAGGTTTTAAGTTCAAGTCCCAACATTGAGCAAACAAAAACTGATTCAAATTGCTCCTGTTGACCAAAGATCAGTACAAATATTAATCAAAATCACGACATTTAACACAGTTTTAGTAAATTTTGTAGATTTTTTTTCTGTGCTACTTTTACGTCAGTTTTTTGCACATAAAGCCGCACCGTGTAAGATTTAATTTTAAAATTACAGTTCATTTCATTGCACTAAAAATCTTGAAAAACATGCACTCTTGCTGTGAGGAAGGGTGTCTCTCCACAAACCTGACTTGTAACCTTTCTCCTGAAGAACTTTCCATACAAATGTTCTTCCTGTGCCACCAAAAATGACATTCAACTGATCAATCTCCATGGAGCATATCACAAAGTTTGGTTTTAAATTGGTGTCTTCTTCCACTTTTGTACTATTTTTGTCAAATACTAGAGATAACATTGTTCAGCCATTTGTTCTTTATTACCTGGTCATTCAATTACATTTTGCAAAGAGAAATGCTAAAAACAAAGCGGTTTCCAAAGAGAATAAACGCCGAAACATGTACCACGCTATTACATTCAAAGCCGACCTGTTGTGACCTTTCCACGAAGAACTGAGCTGAATTTCAAAGGCCCGGTCATCCTTGGCATGGCTGAATAAGTGGACAAGCTGAACTTGAATGCATCCTTCAGAACAGGAAACAGCACGAATCCGCTTCACTCGAGGAGAACAAACGAAAGCGCGCTCCGTCGATACTCCACACACACGCACTGTTTACTGTATGCACGGACCATTCTCTGCGGCTGACCTGCCCACACCCGGGGCACTGGGACTGGATGTGTCAGAGCCCGCTGCTGCTGAAAAATTAACGCCAAGAAAAACAATGTTCTCCGCTGCTCAATTATGCATGGCCAGGTTATGGTGTTGCCGGCGAATGTACAACGCAATTCCGCCATTCGCTCTCTCGATACGAATGATTCATAAAGCTCGAGCAGTCAATGTTTTATGATTGTATTTATTGTGTAATTGTTAGAACAACGCATTGTCCTTTACGTGTTTTTAATTTTGAAAAGTGGATATGTGACAACATATATTACCTGGAGTCTGAATTTTTCAAATAATCATCATGAAGTACAGGGATGTGTTTAGGTGAAAACAGGAATTTTCTGAGCACTCGAAGCCTCAGGACAATACATGATTAAGTCAAACACGTAGGAATCAATCAAAATACAACTCTGAGGAAAGTAATGACGAGGAAACACGGTTGTAACAAGATTAAGAGCTCATTAGAGTTGATTTTGCATTTCTGAGCTGTAGTATTTTACAAATAAGTTTGACAAAATAACACCACAAACATTATTAACAAGGCAAAATGGAATCAAAATGAATCAAAATTGAATCAGAATCACTATATATAGTTTTAATATGTTAAAAATGTTCTGAAACAACGTCAAAAAAGCAACAAAAGCAGCAAAAACGTGACTGACAGTGACAAAAATGTGCCTAAAAGTGACAAAAACATGACTTAAAGTTAGTAAAAACATGCATTCAGACCACGGTCTATGGTGGTTGCGCGTCCAAAGCCTCCTGCGTTATTCCAGAGTGTTTTTGCGCCGGCCACTCTGGTCTCTCCATCACACGAGATAAACAAAGCTAAACTTTCTGCGGCCAACGTGGTAGCCGCCGTGGATGGCAACCAGAGACTGTGCTTCAGTCACGTAACTATGTATTTAATTATCCGGAAGAAGCACAAAAGCAAACCACACAGCCACAAAAATGGATGGCAAACTTGTCTGTGTGGCAGAGCTCTATAATGTCACGCTGATTCTTACTTAATTCTAACAATTTATATATCGTGCACGCTTCCCTGTGAACACTTTACTCTAAAATGGGTTGAAAAACAGTTTTATGGCAATGTTGATATATAGGTTTATGCTGTTATATCGATGTGGACAAATGTATAATTACAACCATGCACCGTGCAATCCAATCAAAAAAGCACTTTCATAGCAAATAGCAAAGGTTGTAAATAGCAAAACGTCCATCAGCTGCGAACCTTGAAGCTTAGAAAAGAAAAAACATTCTGTGTGTGTTTCTTATTCAACAGTTCACAGAGTATTTCCATCTTCTCGTGGACGTTAATGCTCCCCGACAGATAAAATGTTTACTTGAAGAGAATCCAGACTGTAAAACTACTGTTTAACTTAAAAGATATCAAATTTAAACTAAATCGAATAGTTTCTTCTTCAATAAATCTGTCTGAACAGTTTCGCCAAGTCCTCTCCTCCGCTGCAGACAATCTGTGGCTGCCTTTGTGCCGCAGATGAATTCATTTTGAAAAAAGCTGCTTGTTTTAAAAGAGGAATTTGGGAGATAATCGTCTAAATTGCCACTTAGCGTTGATGATTAGCGCAGGTCAATACTGGGAGCCGCTGATAGCCGAGGTGGTTTGAAGGAGAAGCCATTATCCTCCTCACATCTTTGTCCCGAGTTGAGTGAACTGTTGCTCTGCTCCTCCACGGCCTTGTTAGACACATTTTAATGTACGACAACAGGCTTTTCAGAGTCGTTGTCTTTGCCACACAAACAAGCACAGATGCCAAACCTGGATGAGCAAGTGGGAAGTCATTAGAGCTGCACGAATTGGGGAAAAATATCTAATTGCCATTTTTCTGACCAGCGGTGTGATCGTGGTTAGATTTTTCTTTTGGATTTCTGTTCAAAGTCAACATTTTAAACAGAACCGGGAGAATTAATGAAAAGACTGAAACATGAACTGACAGACTAATAAAAGAATCGTGTCTCGGAACATGTTTGTGCAGATCTAAACTACAGGGTTGGCAGTTTGACGCAGAATAAAACGGGATATTTTGTTGTGTGTGGATGGAAATAAAATGGTAGCCTTTGGGATTTGCTTATTGCGTCTATTAAAAGTGCATTTTTGATTCAATTTCGATTAATTGTACAGCCCTATAGATGCCATTTGTACTTTTTGAAGACGTGTACAAGCCTGACCAGCCATTCCCGCTATCTTTCAACATCTTTCAGCTTTGAAAGAAAGTCTGGGCATTGTCGGTAAACCCCCCCGCTTCCTCTATTCTTCGGCAATCAGAGCATCAAGCGAGATGGCGTCCACAACAGAGAAAATGTTCGGGGCTGCTCTCTTCTCTGTTTTAAAAGACCCGGGCGTGTCGTTATAAACCACAGCAAGAGGAAGCTTTACAACTACACACTGTTTTGACACATTGACGCATGTTTGTCCCGCCCCGCTGAAGTCAAATAGTGCGGCGCCATCTGCAAACCAACCGACAGCATTGAATAACACATGGAGATTAGAATGTTTTTTTTCCCAAAAAACTGAGCATTATCTGATTTCTTGAGTTATCAGTTATTGAAATATCATGTAAATAGTTGATGATGTGAGTAATTTGATTTCCTTTAACTGAAGGTTTTGACAAGGGAGATCTACAAATGATCAAATGATTTTAACCATACAAATGTACTGTTAGTGAGTCTAAAGGGAAAACAGGATTTTATGAAGCTTTGATGATGATCGTTGTAGGTCGAATGTAGGTCACTTGAATGTATGCAGCACACACTTTTTGGATTGCCTGGATGATGTTTAGGTTGACAATAACACAGTATTATTTTTATAATTTTTATATATTTCAGAATAAAACAAAAAAACACAGAGACAGACACAGAGAGCGACAATAAAAAAGAAAAATTCTGACTTTTGGATCTGTCCCATGTGTTCCAATGTGTGGCAAATTTGTCAATTTTCAACGTATTTCAGCCAGTCCTTTCCTGTTTTTGTTGTTGTTTTTTCCTGCAACCAAAAGTACATTGGACAGGTATCTATCGTTTCCATTGTTGGAGTTTTACATCAGAGATTTTTAGGTTATTGTGTTATATATTTTGTCAGTTAGATAGCAAAAACTCTAAAAGATAAATCCAACAGTGAAGCAGTTCTACAGTGGTATTTTTGCTTTTTTTGGGGGTCATTTTGGGTCATTATACCAATCAACCAAAGCATGCACAATACGTAGAATTATCCAGCCAGTCCTTAACATTTTGCTTCTACTTGATTGATATTATTTTACAGTTAAACTATTAGAACAAGTTTAATCACTCCTGTGCGTTGATTAATGGCAATGCTTCACTTTTGTGTCCTTCCCTGACCTCGAGTCTCCTGACGGTTTCATGACGCAGAATTCTAAAGTGTAAATTATGCACTAAAAACACAGGGTTATTTACAGAGGCGCCTCGGAATGTTTAATTATTTGTAATGATTATTCATATTGGAGTGAAAACAAACAGGGATTTAAAAGCAAGAGTAAATGTGAGCCGGCAGTGTCGCTTTGTGAAGGTATTTGGAGGATGCGGCGCGATGCATATTCACAAGATGCAGAGAACAAGCTTAAAACTAATTGTGGGCATTCATTTACATGTTTTAATTAAAGTCCTGCGCTTTAATCACACTCGGTATTATGTTCACTTTTGGGATGGATTGAACAGCAACGTCCCAGAGTTTGCCCCAAGTATAAGATAAATAAATAAATGAATATAACTAACCTTTTTAAATGACTATTTAGCTTCGGATACTGTAACATCCACACAACGTTTTAGTTATTAACTGGATTGAAAGAAACAAATGAAGCTCATCACCAAACTACAATGAAAATCAATGACATTTCATTCATTTTAAAGGTGCACTATGTAACTTTCTAATCCTTGCCTGTAATGTTCCACAATATGACATTAAACGTAATGATATATTGGAGACAAATAGGTGATGCATCCACGCCAAGTTACAGGTCAGATCTACGGAGAGCTCGCAGTAAAAATGCATGTTTTTCAAGGTATTTTTAACCCCTGGAATTTAATAAATGCACAATGTATCACTTTAATGTCATACTGTGGAACATTCTAGACCAGGTGTCCAAACCTTTTCCACTGAGGGCCACATACTGAAATGTAGACCAAGGGGAGGGCCACAAATAAATCATTACACGTTCAAAAAAGTTGTATTCATCTGATTTTTAAAGTGACACCACACCTAAATTCAGTCTCAATGCCTTAATATCAGGTCTGTATCGCACCAAAATGTTAGTTATTTAGGTTATAATAGTAGAAAATCTGAAATTTGCTGTAAAAAGTATGTCTTAGGAGAATGTGGGCCAATTCACCAGGAAGCTTGAAGGCCAAGAAAACTTGGTCTGCGGGCCGCTTTTGGCCCCCGGGCCTTAGTTTGGACATGCCTGTTCTAGACAAAGCAATGACATCTCCATGGAGATAAACTGGTGGTTGACCTCAGACTTGACAAGTTACAAAGTCCATTTAAAGGGGTTCATGTACATTTTTAGGTGCTTTCTAGGAGCTTTCTAGGTTGTTTTCTGTGTGGAGATGTTGTTTTGCCTGGAAAGTTTCACAAAAATCACCTAAATCTGGCCGTCTCCGTGCCGACAAGCAAGTGACTCCATTAAATATTTTTTTCTCTGCAATGAAATGATTGAAAGATAATACTGTGGTGTATTCCAGGCAAAGCAACAACATATTCCGCCAGAAGTTCCAGTGCTTTTTTAATGAAAGCGTTGGATTTGTAGTTCAAATTTAACTTCTCAGTTTCCCTCTAACCCCGGATACATAAACACGCTCAGTCAAACGCAGATTTAACCGATAACAATTATAAAGCTGATTTATTCTTAGTACAAAAACAACGTTGAACACGATGGCCGAGCTGTCTGTGTTATACTCGGTGTTCTTGTTCTCAAAGTGTTGATCCAGAATAATCCTCACAGGCGTCTTATTTGTGTTGCCAGAGCTGAAATCCAGCGTTTAAACCTGAGCATCCTCTCTCTGATCTGAGCGGTCACTACCTAAAGCCCAGCATCTGCACCGATAAACCATAAACCGAGAAGAAGAAACGTGGATGTGTCGTTTGGTTAGGCCAGTAGCAATCCAGGTGACTTTAATTCAATTTGTAATAACAGTGCAGACTACTTAACGTACTTTTAAGTTACAAATGGAATCTGAAAAGTCAAACCACATACAAAAACCTACACCAAAAATAACCATCAATTACTAAAATCCTGTCCCACATTCCACAAGACCACATTCTTACCACAAGAAAACCAACACGGCGCATTGGAAAAACTTCGAAACCTCCTAAATGTATTCATGCTCTTGTCAGCCATTTCCTCATTAGGCCCAAGTCCAAAACAAACAAGGAGACGTCTCACTTTGTCCCGTAAACTGACCCGGTCCCGAGCGCTCCCTCTCGGTACAAATGTGATCACTGTTCTGTCCCCTCTGCCCTTCTGTCGCCTCTAACCCGGTCTCCTAATGAAGGCCGGCTCTAAATAAAGCCGTGGGAAGAAGAGAAAAGAGTGAGAAAATGCAGGTTTTTCAGGACTCGGCCAATTATCGCTTTCTACCCTTACACAAATGTCCCCTGCAGTTTTTATTCTCAGGAGCCGTGAGAAACTGTACAGACGAGAAACGCAGTGGAATATTTATACACTCGAGAACTGTACATGTTAACAATCTGTAAAGAAATACTAACTATCAGCTTCTTTCAATTCAAATCAGTCACCAGAACGTGGGGAGTCTGACTTTTTGTTCTTGTGCAAAAGTAAATGTAGTTATTTTTCCTTGCGACAAATGCAAAGGGTGAGGTAAAAGTGAAGTAAATTCCCCATTCCCACAGCCGCCATCTTGTAAAGGCTGGACTTTGGGACAAAATCCGACCACCGCACTGTCTGCATCTTATTATTAACTATTTTATCGACAAACACAGAAGAAAGAACTGAATGCTGAGAGCGGATTGGTTGTGCAATGGCGGTCAACCTCTGCTTCACTTCAATGTCTGAAAAATTTGTTCAAAAGGTTTAGTTAGGACACATTTAAACACCTCCTTCCTCCTTTCCATGGTTTGAAATCAAGTAACGCAGATTTAAAGGAGACATGATGCTTTTTTCCCCCAGTTCTTAGCATTGAACTTTAACATAAATAGATCATCGTTTTGCATTTTGTTCATTGTAAACTGCAATTTTGATCTAAAACAGCTTAGTAATCAAAACAGGGTCATTGACTTCCTACTCAAAACAACAGAACTGATAAGCCCCGCCTCTTCTTAGTGACATAACAAGCATCAGATATTCATTTACATGTTTTTATTTTTGCAAAGTGACTGTGTGACATTTCAGAACCCTACATGTATCACTTAATTTGTCAAAGAATCACAAGGACGGACAGGGATGTGGGCGGGGAAAGGGGGTAGGTGGAAACAGGACTTTTCAAAGCAACTGAGGAATACAGGATTACTCAAACATCCAGGAATCAATCGAAATACAACTTGGAGTAAACGAATGACGAGGAAACACCGTTGTAACAAGATGAAAAGCTCATTAAAGACAATTTTGCATAATATGTCCCCTTTAAATGCAAACGGACAGCGAGATTATGTTTGAATTGGATGTTGTAATGGCAATTTTATAGCACAGATGGTTCTAAATACAGTAGTAAAACTTGCAGAGCTTGTAGTAGTAGTTGTTTGTGACGATAGTACCCTTTATCTGTGATTCATAACATTTTGTAACTCTTATTTTTCATCTGCCCGCTCGCTCTAAATGGCCTCTTTTCACAAAACAACAACTAACGCGTTCAATTCAGAATATTTCTTTGGCCGTCGATGGACCGAATGAATAAAAACTGTTCTGTCAATGGCCTTTACACCTTTGAACAGCTCATTTCTCTGTCTTTTGTGGCTTGTTTATGATGATATTAAAGGTCACAAGTTGGTATCAAGGTCCATGTTAAAATGTGTGCACAAAAGCGCTTCTCTTTTCTGCAGAGGTCGATGCAGAACACCTATTGTGCGCCGTTCTTTGTGCTAAATACAGTCTATAGTGGCTTTAGAGGCAGACCATAATATCCCAGTAATGAGATTCTAAGTTAGGCATTATTAGTGCTTTAGTACGCATTGCAAGTCGACCCGGGTCAATGGTTGCAAGAAAAAAAAATGAAAAATGGAGCTATTATGAAGCCGTAACTACTTAATGGATAGAGTTAGCGAGGGAAAAAAACTACTTCATTTACCACACGTGAAGTCTTTTTAAAAAGTACAGGCTGCACAAAGAGGAAGTGCGACTAAAAGTAACAAACTTTTAGAAAAAAAAAAAAGGAAAACATATTGTGCAAATTCCAAGTAATTAGCAAAGCAAGATAAAAAGTTGTCACAAGATATTTGGCTAAAGTGCTGTTGCAGAAGTCTTTTGAAATAAAGTAGTAATTATGTGTGCGTGTTTATTCAGTAGAAACGCACTGCAGAAATACATATTTATTTTTCTTTGTGTGCGCTTCTTCGGTTCTGTTTGTAGTTTGGTTTGGCGTGGTGTGATATGTTTCTCAGGTGCAAAGAATTCGTGCCAAATTGCTTTTTCTGTTGAAGCGTCCTTATAATGATTCCAACTGTTAAAGTATTGTAGTTAAAGTTTATAGTATGCCAGGTTGTCATGTTTTTCTAATTATGTCTTAGATTGGTGGGATAGCATCTGTGGCAAAGATTTATCGTAGTTTTACATCCATTAAGTTGTGAAGAAATTTGGAAAAGTAGGCAAGAAAAGAAAATGAGAAGAAGCTCTATAACGTAATCGCTCTGTGATGTCATCATTAGGCGACATACCGTTGAATATACAGGGACCATTTGCACACAACGGACCCATTTTTCTGAAATTTTAACCAATCATTCAATAAAATAAAGGTGTTATCGGGTATTATTGTTTGTCAAATCATAAATTTTTTGTCTTTTGTATGGATTCTGGCCCGTGTTTACAGTATGGTTGCTAGGTAACAGTTGTCGTTGAACATCTGCTGCTCATGTTCAACCAGGAAGTAACATTATATCTTTACAAAAACTGTCAAACTGGGGACAAATAGGCAAAATGTTGAGTAAAATCTGACATATAATCAAATGTGTCGTCTAACCATAAAATTTTATTTAAAGGTGCACTATCTAAGGTCAAGTTACAGGTCAGATCTGTGCTCTCACAGTAAGAATGCATTTAAAGGTATGTTTGCAATTCTATAAATACAATACAGTTTAAGTTTAAAGCCAGACTGTGTAACATCACCTGTGTGCAATGAAATCTCTATGGGCACAAGCAGACGGCATCAGAATAGTTACATATTTAAATGTATACATACATATCTTTAGTGCATATTTAAACAAGGCTGACAAGATAAGTAAACCAGAAGTAAGTGATAAACGTAAGAAACAATCATCTTCCACCAAAAATTAAATATATTCACAAAATTTTGAGGGCATTGTTGTTAAAAAGTAAAAATGAGTCCACTGACATCATCCCAGCAGATCATCACACACATTTCAAATAGTCCATAAAAACAGTTACAAACATGTCCAAATCTTTCAGCATAGCTTTAAACGAACCAACTAAATCGGTTATTTTAGTTTCCATATCTTCTGTAACGGAATTAAACATAAGTTCAATTTTGGCTCATTTTATAACTAAGATCTAATGGTCCACATAAATATTCGAAATACAAATCATGCCAAAACGGCCTCAAGCTAAAAACCTAGTCAGGGCAAAGGTCACTGAGCTCTATCTACAACTGAATGAATATTAGTTCTTCTCTAAATGAGGTCAAAATATTACTCCAAACAGGTCCCACAACTGTAAGAAGTCTATGGAAAACATTAGCATCAACTTTGGGTATTGATTTTTCTTTCACATATTTAAACCAGCAGAATAACTCAAGTAGAAATTAAAGGTCAGAGAGCAGTTTTTTTTATAAGGTTTAACTAAAGTTTAAGTGCAAGCAGAAGTATGAAGAAGCCACACTTGCTTGAGAATTTTGGTGGAAAATGTATTTGAAATGTGTTTCTTAAAATCTCAAACAATATGGTAATTCATTTTTGTCTTAAGATGAAGAATGCAAGCTTGGAGTAAAAGAAACAATTGTTATTTCAATGTCAATCTTGTTAGCCCACAGTTACAATTCTTCTTAAATGTTTTGACACGTTTTTAGATTTGATCACTTGATTCAAATATTTATCTGAACAGGCGTTTCGGCGGTCACATCATTTGGAACATTTCTCATCGGTTCACACAGTTCTTTCTCAAAACAGAACACCCAGCTCTGACTCAGAAACACACATGCTCAATGAATTTATCTTGTTTATTCAAGTTTGTTCTCACCTGGTAAACAACTTTGGCCCAAACGAAGTCTCTTTCAATATAGAAAGTCAAGCAGAACAGTAAAAAACGATTTGTGAGCACAAAAAATCAAACAGCAAAGAATGTCACACATGAATCACACTGAGAAAAGGGTCTTAGAGAGTAAAGACTGCATGAATGTATGCATATAGTAAATATATAATGTGGTGTTGGTGTAAATGTCTTTCAAGAACACATTCTAAAAGCGTGCTGATGTATTTTGACTTCTCTCAATTTTCTTCCGCATAAATAGTTTACAGAAAACCCTGTTGGCAAATCGAAATTGGTATATTTATTGATTTTTGTTTGATTTTATTTTTTAACAACAATGTTTGAAAGCTCTTCCAACCCCAAATCCAAATGTGTAATACAATAAACACTACTTTTGAGGTTTTGAATGTAAAACTTCATTTTGCTGAGCTGAAATTTAAGGTTTGTAGAATCTAAGAAGGTTTAGGAAAAGTGAAATTCTAGGTTTTGTTTAGTTTAGATTTTTGTGTGAGCTGTTTTGCAAATGTCTTATTTTGAATGGAGAAGTGAGTCAAACCGATTGAGAAATACCGTAACAAGAAAAAGCTCGTACAAAAAGTAAACTACTTCCCTGTTCCTGTTGCTGAATATGCAAAATCTATTATTGGACCAATTCTCTCCAACTCCAGATGTGATCATTGCAGCCCCAAGCCATTCTGTCCAAATCAGTCAAAACCGCCTCAAGTGATTGTCCAAACTTTCACGTTTTTTTTTTGTCTTCAGTAGGCTTCATCTCTGTCACTTTTTTACCCAATCTTTTCCCTCGACTCTCCTACCTCCTCCTGTCTGGACCCTGTCTGTTCTTTTCAGTGACAACTCCGCCATTACTGCACATAAACCCGTGATGGACAGCGGACTCCAACAGAAGAGTATTGGCCACAGCGAGACTGACATCCCATCCTCCCCCCTACTATTCAAACACCTGCCATTGTTTGATGAGCAAGTGCCCAAAAGTGGACACTCCAAAACTCAGTCGAAGCCTCTCCACTGCTATTAGTGAACCTATCTTGCAATTTCCCGCAGAAGATAATGGGCTGTTGTGTCACTGAGTTTACGCAAGATCCACTCCATTTTACAGAACTTGCTTTTTATGAGTCCGAATTTCAGAGAGCGAACATAATTTATGACGAAAAAAAAAAACGAAGGGTTATATGACATTGAACTTGTACTATGTCAGGCATGGGCTTGGAGATTTTTAGATTGGAATAAAAAGTGTGGTGGGTTCACGGACATGATTCAAAAATTATGAGACTGGAGCTGGAACAAAATTGATTCTCAGTGCGATAGAAAATGCAATATGTGGGATTTGCGAAGGGCATGCAAGAAGATGTTTGCAACCAAGTTTAACATGAAACTATATTGCTTCAAAGAACGAGCTCCGTTTCAATTAATGTATTGTTCTGGAACGTAAACCTGTGTTGAACAGTGAGGGATCTTACAGCATATATAAGTATTTTTTATATAATTCTGGGGTAGAAAAACAGTTTAGTTTATGGCAAAAGAGAAGGAAGAGTCAGGAGTACTTTCTATCGGACAACGAGCAAGAGGGATGATGTGTTTCAGCGATGGTCGTTGTGACGTGTCCTAAGAGCTGTTGTTCCTAGGCAGCGACTGGCAGGGGGCAACCTGATGTCCTTCAGGTTGACCTGCCGGCCGCTGGTTGTTTTGGGAGAAGTGTGTCCCATGTGCGGGAAAGTTGGAAAGCTCTTTTGTCTCGATCCATCGTGCAAGTGCCTCATTTTCTGATCACTACTGTTTCCTTTATCCAGCGTTTGTATTTATTGGACTCTTGGTTTCAGTCCATTACTTGTTTTTTTGCTTTCGCAGTGATCTGATATTACCGATTTTAAGTTGTCCTGTTGCGCCCTCTGTTGTCTGGTTGTGGTTCATCTTCCTGCTGACTCTTTTTCGCGATCCTTCCTGTGTTCATTGTTTCTGGCGTTGAAAGCTCTCTTGTTTCTTTCATGATTTGCGCAGTATGGTTGTGTTTGTGTTATGTTTTTTTTATTGCTTTTTGTATTTGTTCTGTAACTCCGCGGATGTAAGGGAAGGTAATCACTTCTCCAAAACAACCAGTGACCGGGTGGGGGGCGTGGTCAACCTCCTTCAAGTTGATCACGCTCCCCGCCGGTCGCTTGGAACAACAACTCTTAAGACACGTCACCAACCATCGTGTGACGCTCCTGACGAAGACGAAAGTTATCAGCGAAACATGTCAAGGTAATTACATCATCTTTCATCTATTGTCTGACATAAAAGAAACAATAAAACTATTCTAATTAAGAAGACAAGTTGAATATTCTTACCTAATTAAGAGTCAAGAGTACCTGGACAAAGCTTGTGCAAAATTGAGTACTTGAATCTTGGAGTTTAGACAAATTCCAGCAAGAATGTTGAGTTCACAGTCACACTCGAATCCATCTCATCCCACTCCTGTATCTGCATTTGGGTTTGAACCTGCACCAGTGGGACGAAGACTGGACCAATCACAGGGCAGCAAAGCGGTTCGGACCAAAGCCGGAGCGCTCAAACATACTTAACCAAACATGGCCACACTGACAGACACGCTTAGGCCTACATACAGACAATCGGTTCATTTCTTTTATGTGCAGAGGGAAGCGCATTGTGCGTTTGCGGATGGGAAAGATGTCTGTGATTTTCTCTCCACTGGATTCAGCAAAAGTTGGATTTCTCAGCCTGCGCCGCTTTGCACTCAGCGTGAAGTCAGAGTGAACGTTCTGCCTTTCCCCGATCTCTTTCAGTGAGCGCAATTCCAGATTTATAATGTGCGCATGGAGAAACGAGGACTTCCATTAATTCCAAGACTGTTGTATGTTCAAAATTGGACAAAAATACACAAATACCAGGCTTAAAAATGCTAAACGTAATCCATCTAAAGCCTGTGAAATGATGGTGTCTCCCTTGACCGTTGAGAGTTAATTCCCGTAATGATAAAAATGAGCAAAAGTGCTTTTTATCCCATCAAAAGCTCATTCACATTCACACAGTTTTTACAGTGAACCCAGCATCACAGGGCCAGTTAGGCTTCCCCGCACACAGAAAATGAGTTTGCCCTCTTGCTCTGTATCTTTGCCATATAGTGCTATCCAATTCTAACTGCAGTAAAGGAGCTGAGATAAAAGCAGCGCTGCGGGCCCAGTGTGAGAATCAGAGTATGAACAGAAACAAGGAGACAATGTAGCAGCTGAATCCTAATGGGGAGATATCTGAGGATCCAGACTGAAATCATAACTCGGAAAACATTGTAAAAGTCTGATTACATCTTATCAAATAAAATACAAGACAGGACTTTGGGAGAAAAGGAATACACATTTTCAAAGATTCTGTTTGTCCCCTTTATATGGTCAGCGTTCCGAATGGGCAGCCTTCCAAAGAACTCTGAAAAAGTTAACTGATTGATCACAAGTAACAGATTATTGAAATAACTGTCAACAAATGTAAATGCCAACAAATGACTGCAAAGTATGCCATGTGCGGGGAGAATAGGTTGTATGATTCAGGAAAAGCAGTAATTTCATGAAAATGACACAATAAATACGCACAATGAATGTTTATAATGTTAAACTTTAGTCTTTAAATGTCATTTTTTATTTACAGGCCTTTTGCAATCTAATGACAAATAACTGAATCAAAGAAAATATGCACAATAATCAATTTGCTAAATATTTGTTGGTTGTTGCCCATCAAAAGGTATATCCATGAAGTTTATATATTAGAGCTGAACCGAGTTAAATGACTAATTGCAATTAATCAATTATTGAAATAATCGTCAACCAATTTAGTAATCGAATAATCGTGGTCTATCTATAGGTTCCATAGGTTTTGACTCAAATAAAAAATAAAAAAAGTCAAATTGCATGAAAATTACATTAAAAATGTATACATTTTGTGTATTTGAGGATCCTGGTGGAGCGTGTTTACCGACAAAAAAGTGTCTTCATCACATGGCTTCACTTCAGCTTCATCTGGGTCAGTTTAGTCACAATGTTTTCATCAGATGACTTTTGCATCCTAAGCAACTAATCAATTAGAAAGAATAACTGCTAGACTCGTCAGCCCTGCGACGAGTTGGCCACTGTCCAGGGTGTACCCCGCCTAAGGCCCAAAGTCACTGGGATAGGCTCCAGTCACCCGCGACCCCTAACAGGAATAAGCGGTAGAAAATGAATGAATGAACTGCTAGACTAATTGATTAACAAAATGATGATTAGTTGCTGCCCTATTACATACTGTATGGCCTTCCCAGCTAACAGAACATTCAAATAACATTAGGCTGTGCTTCTTTAAAGGTTAGTGTGTAACTAACCAAAAACTAAAGTTTGCTAATCATTATTTAAAGTTTAGGTTATAATGAACCGAAACTTTAAATTTTCCACAAAGTTTTTTTTTTTTTTAAACAACATAAATGCAAAAAAAAGAGTACGTTCTTGTAACCAAAAACCGTTAGTAGTATATTCTTCTAATGAGTTTAGCTATATGCTACATTCGTCAAGTGTATAATTGTTTCCCCCAACGGCAATAAAGGCATCAAGATTCGAGAAAAAAATCCTCAGGAAGGCAGCAGCTAGATGTGATTTCCTTATGTTTTCCCGACCATTTCAACAAACCCAGTTGAATTTAATTTTTAAAATTCATTAATATGTGAATTTTACTCTATAGCGCTAGTTGCACGTTTAAGATATGCCCAGTCATTTTTCCCTTTGGTCGTATTCTGCAATCAAAAAGAAAAACCCCCATGGTTCCTCAAACCCAATCCATCCGCGTTCCAGTTTTGATCAATAGGCTTTGAAACGGCAGCATGTATTCAGACCAGGACGGCTGCAGCTCTCAGCCTAATGACACTGCACTGTGGGGCCAAGGTCTCGCCATTCATCTCGCTCCAGTGTTACCCACAATGCACCACAAGGCCTCACCTGTCCTTTACCCAGCCCCAGCACTCTCAACAGCGACCTCCCCATTTGCACAGCTTTTCCATTTTACATTATTTCGCCAAACACAATGCTCACCGCGGCCAGATGTTTGCATGAGTGCATTTGGCCTGTTTATTAGAGAAGTTTGAACATTTACATAATGGATAAAAGTTGTTTGTTGTATTCATGGTTCTGTAATGGAGCTGGAAGAATGTAAGAAAATGCTTTTGCTTTTATGTAGTAAAAGTGGAATATGTTCAATACAGTGTTGTCACAATACTAGAATTTATTTCTTATTTTTTTCTTATTTTCTTTTTCAACACAAAATAATACTACTTTCTTTTAAACATGCACAATAGGAGAAAAAATTGCAATGTTTTATGACTATGTTTTGTGTTTAAAATATTCTGTTTTTTCAGTTTGATTATGCTTTAGTTTAGTCTATGTAAAAAATGAACAAATATCACTGGCTCAAAACAAAGCTAAATTAGGAATAAGTTGACATTTTTAGAGTTTGCTTTAAATAAAAATTGCACATTTCTGTCAGCTTCTGTTTTTGTTCATTGATTCATTCTGCAGCTATACTTTGTTCATGTTACAAAATTACTTTTATTTATCCCAAAGGGGAAATTATTTTCGTTACATGTGCAACCGACCAGTAGAGACAGTAAGTATTAGAACAATATAAGATATATATATACCGTGTGACATTTTACTGATAAAGCTCAAGATCATTCTAAAAGTCATGTTTTGTCCTGCTAATAGGATTTTTTTTTTTTGGTATCGATACGTCCTCAAAGGAGTATCTAGCTTCGATATTAGTTTTAGTATCCGTTAATATCAGATTATCAATACTTTTGACACCCCTAGTTCAATACCCCTCTAAGCTAAACACAAACTCAATTACATACACAGCAGAAAATACTTTTATTCATTATTTATATGAATCGCACTGAGAATTGTAATGTCACCTTTAGGGAATCTTGGGCCGCAAGGTGACTGCATTGTACATCTTTTTAGGGAAAACGAGAGCACCCAGACCAAATCTACACAGACATAGGAAGAACATGAAAACCCCACACAGGAAGACCTCACCCAGTTGCGTCGAGGTTAAAGCACTTACCGTTCTGTGGTCATGTGAACGCTTTGATGCCGAATGGACCATGCCTTTCTGGGGTCAAGCCCCCTGTCAACCTTGCCCATCGCAAAATCAACTATATGCATCGGAAAAAAACAACTGAAAACAGAAACAATAGGTACCCATTTTCTAATAAACTAATAAAACTATAATCAAAACTAGATACTTATTTAAACAAGTAGCAAAGCTGAAACAAATGTAATAAAGTCGACTAAATTAGACCTTTCCCGGATAGAGTTAGAATGATCTTGATCAGAACTAGTAAAACCCCACATGATAATTTGGCACAGTTATCTATTTCCTCCTTTCTTGTGAGTATTGGCTAATCTATATGCTTTTATTGACCAATTACTGTTTCATTGTTTGATTTTCTAACTTCCTGTTGGTTAGGGACTGGCCTCCTGCAGGTGCCTAGAGTCAGGACTAAACATGGGGAATCAGCATTTCAGTTTTTTGCAGCTAAAATCTGGAACAGTCTCCCCGAAGATGTGAGACAGGCCTCCACTCTGACAGTGTTTAAATCCAGGCTAAAAACAGTTCTCTTTAGACGTGCATACGACTGAAAGATCTATCTGCACTCTTCTCTTTTAAAGCACTTTATTTTAAAATGATTTTAAAATGATTCTGTGTGTCTTTTTGTGTTTTGTGATTTTAATGCAACATTTCCTTTTTATGTAAAGCACTTTGAATTGCCCTGTGTACGAATTGTGCTCTACAAATAAACTTGCCTTGCCTTAAATCAGCAATTTTGTGAAGCTGTGGGGAGACTACTGTTGTGGTTTTGTGCTCGACAAAAACAAATTGAGTAGAATTGGATAATATTAAAGAAATGAGTATTATCTCGTCTTAAAAATTGCATTTTATTGTCTCATCCTGGTATCAAAATTGGTAGCAAATATTAAGCAATTTCCTTAGAGCTTAGTGTTCCTGACCGTAGACTTCTGATTTTCACACTACCTTCACTTCTTGCACGAACCCAATGCGCTTCACGATTTCTTTTGGCTCCATCACTCCAGATCATGTGGCTGTCAAAATCCATGCGCCATTTTCTTCAAACTGGACGTGGGACAGTCGTCAAACAGGTGACATTGAGAGACTGGGCTGGACTTAGTTGTGCGGGAGCAGCAGAAGACAGAGAGGGCCTAATTGCGTCTCTCTCTCCCCTGTCGCCTCTGAAGGTCAAAGCCATCCCTCACGCCGACACCCGAAGCCCGCGGTGACAGCGACGCACCTGTGATTGACACCCCATCAGCTGTCTTTTTACATTCTCATTCATCCAAAACACACCTGTTCACGTCAGGAAAGAACAGTGAGCATTTACATTGGATCTCTGTAAAACGTCAGACGGGAATGTGGTTGTTATATGAAAATGAGTTAAAGTTAAAGACATATATTATGCAAGATTGACGGTTTTAAGCCTGTAAACATAGTAAAACCTGCATCAGACGCATTTATAGAACTGTCTTGGAAATGAGGTGTGATTGTCCCTTCATATTTAAGCTTTTAACTTCTCAACGGTTTGAAATGCTTGGTCCCACGACATGATGTCATTAGGTGGTAATCCAGGAACTGCTCCTCTGTCTTGTTTCACCAAACTAATCATTTTAGTGTGGAGTAGTGTGGTTAAAAGATGATTATTGAAATGACAAGTGATCTGTAATCTGATATGGATAATATGATTTCTTTAGACTGGTAAAACCTATGTAAGTTCACTTATTTACTTACTATATTGCAAGAGGTGATGGAACCACAAAGGCCTTTACATGTGTTTGTCAGTTGTGTGTTGCTAATCAGCACAAAAGTAAAATGCTTAAGAAAACTGCAGCACAAAGAGATCCAGTACGTAGTGTCCTTGGTGAAGAAGCCATTCACTCAATGCACTTTTGTTTCTGGCTCCTGTCACATTGTGCCCTCTTGCTCACAGCTCCCGTTACTGCGTTCAAGTCTATCAGCTATTTTATAAGAAAATATCAATGGTAAAGAAATCAAAATACCTGGGCAACAGTGAATGCAAGTGACACAGGAATGCAACATGACTTGTAAGGTTGTTTTTATGTAGTTTTCACCATATTTTCAACATGGAGCAGTACAAGAGTAACCTTCACTTATTAAATGAAAGCCTGTTGGTTCAATGTTGCCACTGTGTCCTTGGGCAAGACAAGTTATCCTTGTGAATGGGAGCGAAATGGAAGGCACACAAGCCAATCTAATCCAAGGATCATTTAGGATGTGCTATGTGTTTTTTCTGGTGGAAGAATCTGATGCTCCACGAGAAAATTACTTAGTGCGCCTTAAAGAGTTCATAAAAAACACCTTTAGATGCTTCGAATATATATTAGCACTTTTGACATAAGCAGTCGCAATAATTCTGCAAGGTAGTCCATTTAGTATATGAAAATGTTTGACTATAAGATAATGACACACTTAAAGATATTATTAATGGCTGTAACTCCACTTTCCAAATCAAACCCATCAACAGCTTTGGTCAATTTTCTTTTCCGTCTTTGTAAAAGCTAAACTTTTGTCAATTGTACACTTTGGTCTTTCTTTGAACTGACCAAAAACAAGGCTAACTTAATGGAAGAAAAAGAAGGAACAGAAGAAGAAACAGAAGAAGCAGACAAAGAAGAGGCAGAAGAAGAAGTAACAGCAGAAGAAGAAGCAGACAAAGAAGAAGAGGCAGAAGAAGAAGCAGACAATAAAGAGGCAGACAAAGAAGAAGAAGCAGAAGAAGAAGTAGACAAAGAAGAGGCAGACAAAGAAGAAGAAGCAGAAGAAGAAGTAGCAGCAGAAGAAGAGATGGCAGAAGAAGAAGCAGAAAAGGAAAGCAACCCTGAGCATGAAAAAGTGAGTAGAAATATTTTCCTCTTTTCATTCTATGCAACAGCAATATGTAATTTATAGTTTTGGTTGAACACGGTTGCAATTCGTTACTCTTGGTTTTACTTTCCAGATTAAACTCATCCACAGCTTACACAAAAGTCTATTTTCTATTCTACTATAGTTTCAGACCAACTATTTCCAATTGCCTGCTTTGGTCTTCCTCAGAACTTTATCGTGTTGAGTTGTGGCTCGCTATTAAGAGAAATTCCTCTGCTTTTAGTCCAGACTTCAAGAGCTCAGCGTGTCTGCCCCCTGTGCCCTCCACCTCCACAGGCCCTCCGTGCAATTAGCTCATCCTGTGCCATTCTTCTTTTATAATGCAGATCAGAGCCAAACGCTGCCCTTATGGTGTATTGTCCTGGCTGGATGGCTGTTGTCATTGAAGAGGAAAAAAACGGCAGAATGGCCTTTGGCAAGCTGTGTCTCCGTGATGTGATGAAGGGCTGGAGTTTGACTGAAGTGAGATACCAAGGAGCTGCTTATTCATGTGCAGTAGGAGGTCGTGATATTCAGACACTCTTTGTGTATTGTGTGAGGGCTGGCTACCTTTTCATTTCTCCTGTCTTTTAAGTTTGGTCTTCTTTTTGGGATTCATTCTGCAGTGACTTTTACAGCTCTTATGACAATGGCTTGGTAGCTGTATAGTGCTTTGTTCACTCTCAAAAAACATGGTCGAAACACAAAAGCAAAATGGTTCCAACTTTACCCAGTCACTAATTGGTAAAGGTAAATAACTGGTACGAAATAAGGCGTCAATTTGGGGTAAGAATGTGTAATATGTCAATATCTTAAAATGTAAAGGCTATACAAAAATATGGATTTTGTCATCGGCGTTAATGGATAATAATTAACACAGTTCAACAGTTTGTCATGTCAAATATTGGCTGGATCTTTGTAAATGTTGTGCAGCTTCATGACATGAGCTCATTTGTAATCTATTAACAGGATTGCATGTTTTAGAGAAGTTTTGATACCATAAATTAGAACAACTGGTCTTTGAAAATATTGATACTTTACTCTTATTGATTTGCACATCCTTAGTTTGGGGAGATGCAGGCCAGAGCATTGTGTAGTTGATAATTTTGTATAGATTTTGCTTCAGGAGTATTCTTAAAACTGTCTATCTATCTATCTATCTATCTATCTATCTATCTATCTATCTATCTATCTATCTATCTATCTATCTATCTATCTATCTATCTATCTATCTATCTGCAAAGAAAGGAATGAAATATAAACAATAACATACAAGTAGCACTTCAGCCAGACAATCTTCATGACACATCCAATTTTGTCAAGTACTATTATGGAAAATAAATGCAATCTTTCTCTCAAATTAGTATTTATAAATAGCCTTGCAATTTAAGTGTGAACCCAAGCAGTATGCCAGGACTTTACCCACAGTCGGTGGAAGGACTCTTTTTGCGTCTCATATCTCATAGATAGTTTTTCTATTTCTTTTTTAAATACATGGCAAGGAATGTCAACATACTCTTTCCCCTGATGAAGATGAGAGCTGGCAGAAGACAGAGGACACTTCTGGAGCCAATTTGAATGAGAGCTGCTTGGAGGCTGCTACAAGTGTAGTGTGGTGTTCATTAACAGTCATGGGTCTGCAGGGATGTATGCACCTCGGAAAGAAAAGCCAAACATATATGCAAAGAACTGCGTTACAGTATGGGTTCTTAATACTGTTCCATCAAGTAAATTTTCCTTCAATTTACGCTAAAACGTAGGAAGTTAATGATCTCCTAATTAGAGCAGTAAGTCTGTGTGTGTTCCATGCATCTGTAGCCGTAATTGGGTTTCATGTATTCAATTAAATTACGCATTAAATTTATCACTGGTAAAAGCAATTAAAATAACTATATTTTTATTAGGAAAAAATGCAGCTAAATAGCTTGTTTAGCAATTTTGTGAACCAGTGTCATATGTCACACTTTAAGAAGCTAAAATAGTTTGAAGCTACATTAACTTGTTCACAGAGTCCCGCTCACTAATAAGCCCTTTCATTTTATCCACCACCTTTTTGAAAAAGAGTTTAAAGGTATGACAAGAGCTAAACACTTAGGTTTACAGTTATAATGTTTCAGAAACAGATTTGTAAATAAAATAATGGCTGCATGGCTCATTAGACGCCAGCAAACCTTCAAACTTAGAATATATTTTTTCACTATAGGAAATATAATGGGAAATTTACTTCCAGAACGAAGTGCAGAACAATTTGAACAAAGCGTAAATTTAAGATGATAAAAAAAAAAAAAATCTATTACTAAAATGTTTTGGCACAGTAAAACAATATTCACTTTAATCATTAAAACACTGAAAATGTTATGTTGCAAACGCTTTCCAAATATGCAGCACAAATGGGAATCAGTGGTTGTTCAGGTTAAAATGGTTCAACAATGTTAATTTCAAAATTCTACAGGTCAAGCAGCTTGGCACACTATGCAATAAAGTCGCGCAAAAAACAAAATGATCTTTGCCCAATGCAGACCGAACTGTGACCTCAACAAAAACTTTCTATGGATAATACTTGGTGATGGCAGTTTGGTAACAGCTGCAGACAAAACCCTCGCTGTTTGTGTGATATTTAACCATAATAACATATCATAACAAGAGACTGCCCCTGGCCTCACACAGCTCCCGGTCGTTAGTACTAATGCCATGCTTTTTGCCATCTGCTGAGATTGTTTACACTTGCCTCCATAATTAGCTCCTAATTAGTGGCTCTATGTGGGGAGTATATGCACTGTCTCTGTGTGCGTGTTTTTAAAGGGTAAACTTGATTGGTGCTTCGTTTTCAAAAATTGCTCGACGGTTATTAGAAATGGTTGATCGGGGAAATGTGGATGTGGCGAAGTGGAAAGGTTATTATCAAACCAGATGCTTACATGTTAAATGGCAGTTACGTGTATCAAAAAAGAAAGGGGGAAAAAGCTCAATTCAATTAGTTCCCAAAAAGCTTGTGTAAAAAGTGTAGAGCTAAAATAATCCAATAGTAATAACTTTACTCGTGTCATAAAGGTGCACTGTCACTTTTTGTATGGTTTGCTTATTGCCTTCCCTAGAATGTTCCATCATACAGCATTAAACGTATCTCCATGGAAACAAAAAAGTGGCACAACCAGGACAAGTTACAGGTCGGATCTGATAGATATTGTGCCTTAAAGGTGCACTATGTAACTTTTTGGATGGGTTTCTTTTTCTGTTGAGATGTTAATGCATTGCCTAAAATTTTTCGTCATACAGCATCAAAAGTATCTGTCTCCATGGAGACAAGCAAGTGGCACAACTAGGACAAGTTACAGATCAGATCAGATAGATATTGTGCCTTAAAGGTGCACTATGTAACTTTTTGAATGGTTTTCCTATTGCCTTTCCTAGAATATTCCATCATAGAGCATTAAACCTATCTATCTTCATGGAGACAAGAAAGTGGAACAACCAGAACAAGTCGCAGGTCAGATCTGATGTGCCTTAAAGGTGCACTATAACTTTTTGGATGGGTTTCTTTTTCCATGGAGATGTTACTGCCTTGCATAGAATGTTCCATCATACAGCATTAAATGTATCTCTCTCCATGGAGACAAGTAAGTAGCACAACCAGGACAAGATGCATGCTTTTTACATTCCCCCTCCAGAAAAGTTACATAGCGCACCTTTAATTGATCAAGTTGAGCATGATTTACCCCTAAAATAAACAATGTTGAAATGTAAGTCGATCCTTACATTTCAACAAAGGTCAAAGGTTTCTTTCTTTCGTCTTTGTTTTCCTATGATCTATAATTTTAGAGCTTCATTTATTTTTTGTCTTTTCTTAAAATTATCGCATGAGACCACTCTAGAGACAACAGTGTTCTTCAACTTAAATTTCGCTTGAAAACAAAAGAGGATACTGTAAAGACTTCTTTTACCAGATTTTCAGTTGTCCTAATACTGAACCCTGTGGGACTCCTTTTGTATAGCAATGTGCCGTACAGCTGTTTCAAACAGGCATTTTAATTAAAAGACACCAAACCACAGTCTGGCTGCCAAATCCATAAAAAAACAACTTGTGCACTCAGCTATTTCATCTGAGTATTTTCCCGTCTTTGTTCTCTTTCAGTTCACACACACACTTTTCTAATCACTTGACGAGATTACATCTTTTATCCATGTGTTTGTAACAGAGAATGCGGTCTCTACTATAATCTCTACCAGCCTTTGTAGTAAAACAGCTGCCATACAGGGACATGGCCCTAATCCAACAGTGTTCGGTAATCCCAATAGAATTTCTCTATCGTCATTTCAACTGTTGTTGTTCTTGGAGGGCAGTGTGGGCACAGGGTGAGGCCCGGTGCAGATGGGGACAATTTGAGCTTGAAAACAATCGCAGAAAACTGGGATCAACAGACTCAGACAGAATAAAATAGTAGCATCTGTGTTATTTTTACTAGTGTGTACCCTTTAAAATGAAATGAAATGTGTTTAAACATTTATCCTTCTGGTGCAGAGTGTACACAAATAGCAATGATTGAACAGGGTATATTTAACTATGTGAAAGTGATTTAACAATAAGATTTAACCAAGGCTTTCTTTAAGTCTGGTTCACGCTAGATTTGAGTTACTTTTTTCTTGCCTTAGATGCGGATAGTCCTATTCTAGCTCAGTTCTAAACTTGATTTTAACCTGGTTTAGACAAACTTCAGTGCTGGTCTAATCTAGTGACACTTAGACAGGGTTATTTATACCTAATTAAGTATACGATTGTTAGACAGTTAAAAAGGGCTGTACAATTAAAGCTCTTTTTTGTATTTTTTTGCATTAGTATTGTTATCTTTTTCCACCCGGGATCATCTTAAGCATCCCTTTGTGACAAAAATGAGGCCACTGCGCACTGTCTGTGACTCATAATCAAGTATTTTATATCTCGTCAACCCGGAAATGAGAGCTGAAAGCAGCACTCTGATTGGCTGTGCTTGGGGCGGTCGCAGTAGTTTGACTTTGCTGTCTGAAAAAAGTTGCTTTAAACCCGAGCTTGCATCAGAAAATGAATTCTTGTCGATATTAATGATGTGTCAAAGAGTTTGTGAGCGCTGCAAACTATGTAGACACATTAGCTAAAATGAGGTAACCCCGCTTTAATCATGATCAAATCCAAGCAGCAATTTGAATTATTTGTCACAATTATCAAATTACACCTGCCTGTAGTTTAAATCTTTACAAATACGTTCAGAAATGTATGAAATTCTTTTATTATAGCACTTCCTATTACAATTTCTGTGTAAATTGTCTAATCTGAACTCAAAGTGCAGTGAAAAAATGTGTTTTCCGTACCATTCTCCATGATACAACTCTTTAAATCTAATCCAATAATGTATTACCCTTCTCTAAATAGCAGCACTTCACATGCTATCGTTTGTCTCATCGTTTCAACAGTTGTTTTTAG
Organism: Rhinogobius similis; assembly: GCA_019453435.1. Lineage (NCBI taxonomy): Eukaryota > Metazoa > Chordata > Actinopteri > Gobiiformes > Gobiidae > Rhinogobius > Rhinogobius similis. The sequence continues at coordinate 20,752,563 of CM033636.1, forward strand.
CGCTGGCAAAGAGTTGTGGCCTGGGGCAGACGAGAGCAATTTGTTCTCTCAAACAATCGCCAAAGACTTTGTACAAGGGTCACTCCGCAAAAAGGACTTGTTATTTTCTTTTCCAGCCGTATTGTGGTCTGAGTAAACTGTGGCCGGCCAAATCAATTGTTCTGCAAACAAGACACATACTTTCCTTTACGAAATAACATAAGGATAGGCTATCGGAGAACGAGAGCGTCCTTGATGTTTCCGTATTGGTTGGCACATTTGAAAATCTCGCCCGGGGCTGTGTATGAAAAGTTGAAGAGCGTATCGTTTGCCTGTTCTCAAACGCAGAATAAGATGTGACAGACGTGGAGGAGTAAGGGGGGGTTTGACGTGATGGGAAGTATAGCGCGGGGATGTTAGGAGTTGATTAACACGTAGAGGGTGTGTGAGGGATTGGAAAGGGTCGTGACCTCAAGTGCAACGCGTCAGATCGAGCGGGACGCAGTTGAGTTGTATGGACTTTCCCCGGCGCAACTTAAAATATCAACTGTACAAATACGTCATTCAGATGGTAGCAAAAAGTGAAAAGATGTTTCAAAGCTTTTTTCCCCTCATGAGTTGTAAAGGTTGTTTTCCTTTAGAGCTGCACCATTTTTCTGAGCAGTATTGCGATTAGATTTGAGATTTATTTTGAAAATGGGATTGTGCTGAGTTCACATTTAAAGACAACCAGGAGAATTGACAAAAGGCTGAAATATGAACTGATAAACGGATAAAAATGTTGTGTTTTAGAACGTTTTTGACACTGTTTGTCACGTTTATGTCTCTTTTTGTGTCATTGTTGACTTTGAGGCTTATTTTGTCACTTTTAGTTGTGTTTTTGTCACTTTCAGTCCTGTTTTTGTCACTTTTTGTCCTGTTTTTGTCACTTTTTGTTCAGTTTTTGTCAATTTTATTCCTGTTTTTTTTTGCTTTTCATCACTTTTAGTTGTGTTTTTGTCACTTTCTATCTTGTTTTTGTCACTTTCTATCTTGTCTTTGTCACTTTTAGACACATTTTGGTCTCTTTAACTCACTTCATCACATCTTTTGTCGTTTCTTGACACATTTTTGTTACTTTTAGTTGCATTTTTGTCACTTGTATGAGAACATATTTTAACAATTTTTAATGCAGATGTTTCGCTGCTTGTGGAGGATTTTATTGTGCTACAAAAACTGCAGTCTTTGCGATTTACAAATTGCAAATTGCGATTTTGATTCCATTTCGATTCATTGTGCAGCCCTATTTTCCTTCCTAGAAAGTGTATTATAAAAGCCGAACTTCCTCTACATACTGTCTTCATTTAATTATTAAACGTTTTATCTTTTCAAACTTGTAAGAAAAAGCCTTGAGTCACTTTAAGACACTTTGGGATGAGGGCTGAGCGGGAAGAATACACCTACTCCACTTCTGGGTCTGAAAAAGCTGGCTGAAATCTAGTGATGTGCCGTGTGTATTTTTGTTTCGTCTCTTGTGAGCTGAGACTGTGAGCGATGCATGAACAGTCACTGCCAACGTGTTCTTAAACCTTTTAATTCTTCGTTAAAACTGGACATATTTCTTTGACTGAAAAGAAAAAAAGGAGATTTAAAGGTGCACTATGTAACGTTTTTGTGGAGGACTTGTTTGTCTCCATAAAGTTGTTACTGAATGTATGACAGCGTGACATTAAACATCACGTCTATCTCCATGGATACAAGAGGGTGCCGCCACCAGGCCAAGCTATAAGCCAGATCTGTGGAGAGGCGAGCACGCTCACACTAAGAATGCATGTTTTACGAGGTATTTTACTGGCAATTAAACACTGCAGCTGAAAATAGGGAAGACAGAAAGTTTTAATGTCATACTGTGGAAGGTAGAAACTTAATTGGAACCCGTCATCAGAAAAGTGATAGTGTACTTTTAAATATTGTAAGTTGTATAAAATAAAAAGCGAATGATGAACCAATAAATCTAAAGACGTATATTACCGTAATGCATAATAAATTGGTTACAAATAAAGGACTTTACACACATCTATGCATTTCTAGATCTCTGAACAAAACTATTTTAGATCAACAATTAATAAAAGATATTGTAAAATGCAAAATCCAAATGTCCTCTCTACCTCTGAGCTCCAGCGTCATGCACAGTGCTGGCACAACGAGCAGAGCATTCTTGCTAATCACTTGTCATTCTGAAGTTTATCGTCTGCAGATTTACTAAAACCCAGACAGATGGCGCTTTCATAAGTGTCTCTTTTTGTGGATGAGAGGCTTTAAATCTGAGAACAACAAAACAATAAAACATTTATCTAATCGAGTTTCCGGATTATGAGTGAAAGAAGTAATATCATAATGAGAAAAGGAATCGCAGAGAGCATTTGCTGGAGATTATTATGTTCAGATATGCATGTTTTTTTCTCTATTTGGAGTCTGAATGTCCCTCGTTATTGAGCCCTGCATGGCCTCCCTCCAGCCTGCCGTACATGTATGACATTTGTTAGAAAGTGTTGCTCTAAATGTGACATACAATGAAATATCAACAAACAAATACACAACTGTCAAAGTTACACATTTCAATACAAATGATTTAACAATTTAATGCAAAATAACAGTATAACATTATAAGACAGGGCTGTATTCTTCAAACATGAAACAGAAAAGTACTTTACCTAAACATTTATAAATACGTAAGGTGCACTATGTAACTTTTCTGGTGGATGGTCTGCCAGCTGCTTGTCTCCATGAAATGTTCTACAGTATGGCATTCATCTTGACAAATAGGTGACGGACCACGTCAAGTTCTAGGTCAAATCTTTGCAGAGAGGTCGCCTCAATCACAGGAAGAATGTTTTCAAGTTTTTGTTTTGTATTTTTAAAAAAACGCCTTAATTAAAGGTGCTGTACCTGATTTTACTGTTTTGAAATGTGAAAAACAGTTTGTTTTAAAGTCTTCACAGCAGTCACATGTATCTCTCACTTTCCTAATGCAGTCCCAGCATCCTAAATATTCACCGCGATGATTTATAAGTGCTTTTCATGAGCGCTTGTTGCAGGTAAAGCTAACAAACATTAGCATGCTAAAGGCACATTTCCTGCTTCTCGTAGATTAAAACGCTCTGTAAATCGATGCAGATAACATGCTGTGGTCTCATTTTCACTCGAATAGATGCTTTTACTATATATGTGTGCTGGTGCAAAACAGATTTTACTTTATTACTTGCAAAAAATTGGGTACATTAACTAGTTTTTCACCTTTCAAGTGCCTTTAAATAACTGTGAAATGTGAGACGTAAAATGCCATTCTCTTCAACATCGAGGCAAAGCAATAACTTCATTGTAGACAAGCAGATGGCAGACCCCACACCAGAACAGAGACATAATGGACCGTTAATATAATGATTTGCTTAAAAGTATATGATAGAACATTCCTAACGCGCTGCATCTGTGAGTGAGATATATATTTGTTTCCCCAGTGCAGTTTGTCCATCACTTATATTAAATGTAATTTTGAAAAACGGCTCAAAATCTTCACCGCTGCTCCAGAGCCTTGAGCTACTGCAGTTCAAAGCTGATATTGAACTCCACAATCTCCCCAGACTGGGACCAGGGCATGCAATCAATTTTTTATCTGTATTTTTTTTCTTTCTCCTGGATCCACAAAAATAAACACCCACTTCTCCGTTAAGTTTACATTTCAGCGCCACAGTATACTTGTTTATGTGTAAAGTGCACATGATTATATTTAAGATTTTACTAAACATTTTGCCTGTTTGTCCTCATTTTGACAGTTTTGGTAAAGTTTATATTATATTTATGTTACTTCCTGGTTGGACATGAGCAGCAGATAATTCCAACCGTACTGTAAACAAGAGCCAAAATCTATATAAAATACTCAAAAGTTAGGAACTGACAATAAATAATACCAGATTACACCTTTATTTTGTTGAATGATTGTTTAAACGGACAGAAAAATGTGTCAGTTGCTGTAAATTGTCTCTGAGATTTCCCAATTTGAGTCAGTGCCGAATTTGTGTCAAAATGAAGCGCACGAACATTGGTTTCTTACAATGGCAACACAGACAAATTACATCTAACATTCATTTTTCCTTAAAGTATATATTATATGAGCTCAATGTTTGTTAAAACACAACATTGAATTGCGAATAAACCTGAGCAAACAGATCTGTGCAGCGAAAAATCAAGGTCAACTGATTTTTTCATCTTTGAGACTATGGCAAGTCTGAGATTTAACGTAAAATAAACGTTACGCACTGTTTCTGCTCTGTTTAAATAATGAAGATGTAGTCAAGCTTACGAGAAGTATAATTGCTCAAATTCGGCAAATGAAAGTCCCTGTGTTTTCATTGGTACGTCGCCTATTGATGACATCACAGAGGGATTTCGTTTTAGAATTCAGCACTGCTTCTGATGATGTCTTTTTCTTTTGTTTTGCTTAATCCACAGAAGAAGTGTAAGGACAAAATTTTGGATTAAAATTATATATTAAAAAAAAAACAACTTTAAAATGTTGTGAAATTTGTGGATTTTTTTTTTTTTTTTTTTTGTCCTTGCAATGAAGAGGGGGACAATACAATTTTCTACTGTTTTCACAAAAAACAAAACAGGGCTCTGTGCAAACACTTCAACTGAACTCTTTTTTTTTTCTTTTTAGATACAACTGAGCATTAAAAAGCATTAAAAGTCATTCAATTAGTTTTGGCAAAAGTAAGGCCTTAAAATGCATTGAAAAGCATTCAATTCAGTCCCCAGAGGCATTAAATCTAAGAACCATTTTGACAAAAAAGATCCGTCCATCAGAACAATACAGGCATCTTCTGGCATGGCATCTTCTGCTACAACAGGAACAGCGCATCTTTCCCTTTATTGTACACTGTGTAAATAAATACCATACCAAATAGAAACATAATAAAAAGAGTACATAATTATCACTGTGCATGTTTCCCCAGAGCCGCTGTATCAGCCAATATATTTTGAATCCCAGACTGGATTTAGAGGCTCTAGATGTAAAAGACGTAAACAACAGGGTTCAAAACATACATGTCCATGGCTTCAATTTCATGTCAATTAGTTTTTGGGATATTATAAAGTAGTTTATCATATTCTGATCATTCTGCTGTCTGATGGAAAGGTTCGACGCCTGTAGTTTTGACGTGATAAACGCGTGAATGTCTTGTTTTGACTACACTTGTTTTTGAAAGTGAAAAAGGTGCTTTTGTAACAGGTTCGCTAACACTGTTTAACACCAAAACAAGAATATCTCATTTTCATAACACCCAACGAAAAAAACTTCACAGCAAGATCATCACTTTTACAATTATTAATATTCTCTAATTAGCAGAATAAAAACTTTTATCAAATTAACACCTTCCCGAACCCCCAAAAAAATCTAAGAAACAATCTGCTTACACCTACACACCTGACAACCGTGTCACTTCCAAACACTTTTTACTTCGTTTTTTTTGCTGCGCGTCTGAATATAACTGTCCCCGAAGGAAGAGAAAGTTTGTCAAAATTGTCAAACTTTCTGATTCCTCTTTATTGAGTCCGACTTCGGCTATTATCTGGTATCTCGACTCCGTTCAAGAAAAATATGGGCAGCTAATTGGGACATCAACACAGCCCGGCTAATCCTCTTAAGTGAAAAAGTCGGGAGCCGTTAAAAAATGTCCAATTATGCGATGTCTGGGTTCAGTGAGATTTGTAACCGAAAGAAATGGGCAATTTAAGAGCGCATGTCTTCATCTGGTTCTGTCGCGTTCGAGAAGTCGTTCTAACAATCGCTTTCAACTATAACAAGGATTTAAATAACTGTTAAAATGTGTGGAAATGTCTACGGTCCGTCTGCCGCTCTGATACAAGACTGTCTGTGCTTTACATAATGGTATCACGATGGAAAAGTGGTCATTTGTTGTACCAATTATGGGGTTTTTGTGTGTGGATCCCATCTATTTCAGCAAGTGATTACTGACCTGGATCCTGACTCAAGGAAAGTGGAAAAGTGTGCTGAATCAACAGGACTTTAAAGGAATTTTACAAACTACAGTAAAGTGAAAAGTGTCTCTCAAAGTTAAAGCCTTCTTGGAACACAACTTTATCCATAATCTGTGTTCTTTATCTGTTACCTGGGAAGAAAAAGACAGGCTAAAAGAGCTAAATGTATACAAATGTGTGTAGGATTATGAAGAACTGAATAAATAGTATAAGTCTTAACTCTTTAAGACCGTTCACAGCTTGTGAGATTGTGTCGGATTCAAATGTAAAGGTGCACAGTGTGTAACTTTTTTGCATTTGTCAGGGATGTTTCAAAGAACGGAATTAAACTAATCAAACTCAGTGAAAACGACCAGCTCACAGAATGCACGCTATTCCATTTCTTTATTTTTAAAAATATAAATAAATAAGATAAACTGTACAAAAATATAATAGAAAATGACATAAAATAAGAAAACCTTTATTTGTCCAAAAAACAAGACATTATGGGTCAACTTAATATTTAACTTGTAATATTTTAACATGTGCCTAATGGTCAGTTGGCCTGTACTTATTTTGTTTTATTATATAATACCAGAAGTATAAGTTATAGCCAAGATGTGTATTCAAGTAAAAGTAATGTTACTCCAAAATAATATTAATCAAGAGATACAAATTAGTCGTCCAAGAAATTACTCAAAGCGTAATGAAAGTGTCTGGACTTAACATCAGTTCAGTTAGAAAAACAAAATCTTAAATAATGCCCCAAATCTGGTATTTCAAACAGAAAATTAGAAAACCTAAAGTGTAACTGAAGGAGCTGTGCAAGAAACAGAAATATTCTCATTTAATATTGGAGACATAAAGCTTTCTCACTTTCTCACTTAATCACAGTAGGAAGCAGAACCAACATTCTTACTCAAATAAGTGTTTTTTGTCCATTTTATGACTCTAAAAGGAGGCTTAGAGAAGTACAATTCCTTAAAAAAGTTACTCAAGTGAATATAAGTGAGTTCTCCGGACCTCATGATATTACGACACATTTAGCTGGTCACATTAATAGATTTCCCAAACACTAATTCTCCTGAACAATCCTTCACTCAACGCCCTTCACAGCTCGGATCACAAAACAAACCCAACGCAATAATGATTTCCCTAACTGTTACAACAAATGACACGCTGTCCATTGTCACCCTTATAATCGTCAATTGTTCGACAGAATTGCTCCGTGACCCGGCGGTAGGACAACGCTTTAGGCTTGCTAGCATATGCCTGTCTCGAAACGCACAGATGCAGCCGAGTATACGGAGCCAAAATGGAGGACGAGAGCTGAATTTTAATTGGCCAGGTGAAGCGAGTGGGAAAAGAGGCATTAATACTGGTTTAATGGACTGTGGAGAGCCGCCGGAGTGTGCGTGCGCGGATATGAGAGGTCCAAGGGCCGGAGTGTATTCTGTGTAAGCCACTGAAATGTGACGGTTTTGTGTTAGCTTAAGCTTCAGATTTAGCGGCCGCGTGCAGGAGAACGATACCGGTTATTACTGCCAGAAAAGTTATTATAGCCCCATGGCAGCGTGTACGTTTGGCATCCGTGTTGCTAATCCGCTGAAGTACAATGCATTTAGTGAACTCTGAAATGATAAGGCGGTCTAATACTCCATTTGAATGCGCATTTAGAAATGTCTTGTAAACTCAAGGTTCAGAGATTTTCAATAAAACTTACTGCGGAGGTTTTTCCCTGGCGGAATTTGTTAAACGGTCAAATGGTTTCTTACAGTCGTTTTTAACTCTCGGCTATTTTTCTTTTTTGAAATACTGACATTTTTGGCATGACATTTGAATATGATTTGTTGAATATTTAACGCTCCTGAACAAGTAGCCAGCACCTTAGACCTCAAACAAAAAGCAGAGAAGCTTAAGAAGTTCAAAATTCAAATGGTAGTAACTTCAAACAGTTGAAATTAAAATTACAGCAGACAGAATATGAAAATAAAAGAACACAAAACAGTTTTAATGTGAACTATGCAAGATAGATACATTTACACAGTAGGCAGTAGAGCGTTTAACTACCAACCTCGGGTGTTTTGGAATCAGCTCCCTGTTCATGTTAAAGAGACAGTCTCTACATTTATGACCAGGCTCAAAACTTTCCTCTTTAGTCACGTAAGTTAGGAACAGAATTAAAAACCTTCACTTTTAGCTCCGCCGCCCTAGGAGCAACTACACTGAGGAAACATTGCAGCTTGAACACTGTCCTCTGGTTCTTCCTACTGTAGTTAAACTATGGTCTGTTCATTGCTGTTCACATGCTTTTTCTCTTTGAGTGAAGTTTCAGAAACTGCGGCTTCTGCGAGAGTACCACCCATCTCACGACCCTGACCTGTAGACCCGGATGCTCAACTGCCAGGAGGAACTCTCTCTACACTAGATGAGCTTTTCCTTATCTGGCTGGAGGAATTCTCGTTACACTAAATTAATTGTTTCTCATCTGAGAGTTCTGATGAACTCTCTATACACTAAATGAACTGCTCCTTATCTGCCTGGATGAACTCTCTCTACACTAGTTGAACCGCTCCCCAACTTCCTGGAGGAACTGTCTCTACACTAGATTAACTGTTCCTCATCTGCTGGGAGGACATCTCTTTACACTAGATGAACTGCTCCTGAACTACCTGGAGGAATTCTCTTTAAACCAGATGAACTGTTCCTCATCTGCTGGGAGGAACTCTCTTTACACTTGATGAGCCACCTTCCTTCCTCCTGAGTCCTGGTCCATCTACAGTCTGTCCGTCCGTAGGAGTAGGATCTCTCCTTTACTATGGTTCTCCCCGAGGTTTCTACTTTTTTCTCACTGGTTTTTTTGTAGTTTTTCCTTGCAGAGAAGGAGGGTCAAGGACAGTTTGCTTTCTCTTGAACATCGTTTATTTAAATTTTTCTATTATTGACCAATGACTATTTAATTGTTGCCCACCAAGGCAACTACTGCTGTGTTTTTTGGCATTACACAAATTTAATTGAACTGAAATGTATTGCCATTACTGTGGAAGATTTTAGAAAAAGCAATAGCAACCAAAAAACAAGCAGAAAACACAAAAACCTATGTTGGTCAAACCTGTCTTAAACTACATCTATTAAGACATTCTACCACCAAAGATTATTTACAAAATTCAAGTGGACACCTTAATGCTTTATGAAAACACACTTACACATATTTACCGAGGGCGAAATGTATGCATCTTTCAGTAAAAACATGAAAGTAGAATTGCTGGCTCGGATGGATTTTGGGGGATGCCTTTAAACTATAAAGAGGGTTTTGATCGAGCGAAAGAATTTCAATGAGATGAAAGAGCATCATGAAGATTTAATTAAGTACATGTCTGTGCGGTGGAGTTTGCACGTGTTTTTCTCAAGGCTATTTGGACAGTATAATTAGTTTAAAGTTTATTTGTTTTTAAATTGAAGTGCGTCTACTTATACTTCCTGGTAGGACATGAGCAGCAGATGTGATGGAGGTTATTCTGAAGCCCAACAACCATACAAGGGCTAATGCTTGTAAAATGTAGTCAGTGTTGCCCCACCATGACACGAATCTACTTTTTCTGAAACATCTGACTTAAATGAGCCCCAATTCAAACTGAAGGTGTTTCTTAACTGTCTGAAGTTGAAATGTCTGGACTCTTTGTGAAGATGAGACTGTAGTTATAGCCCCTGATGTCTGATTTACTTGAAATATAAGAGAGAACAAGCTCTGCCTTGATTTTCTTTTGTAGATATAAGGAGAAGTAAAACAGCTGTTAGAGGTATGGTCTTACATTAGTTTGAGCATTCATTGTTTTTCGACAATTCCTCTTGAAAAGCTTCCCCAAAAAATTAAGCAAAAATGTCCTGGCAAATTTCCATCCATTTGTGTGAATTTTAGGGTTAAGCACAATCAATCTGATCCTGATTCATCCCAGAATGGTTGATTTGACTGGAAATAAGAGGGTTACAACTTTCCTTTTTTATGTTTCACACGCTCAGCAGCTTGATAGTTTCCTTTTATCAGATGGTGGACAAAAAGGAATAAATTAACAAAAAGTCAAAGGGGGCCAAGATCATGGCAGACCCTAAACATACGCTATCATAAAAGAACACACATTACTATCAGAAAGAAGGCGCTGCTGCAACTCCAACTACAAAACCAACATCAATTAAATCATTGAACTCTAAAGGACTTACAATAACGCACTTAACAATCACAAGCACTGTCTTGTTTTGGTATGAAAGGGGGTCAAAGAGACAAGAGCTGGGCAGATCCAAGACACTAAAACCAGCGCAGGGAGGGGAAGTCATGAGGATTTTTAAGAGATCCAGGTCAGATCTGAGAGCGCTAAGCGACCGGCTCAAGAAGTCTGGTGCTTCACTGTGTTCGTGTTATCAAACTGTCTGTCTATTTCTGTGCTCGGAAAGTGTCTGAGTGCTTTGGCTGCTCAGGGTCAAGGGCACAGAGGCGTTCAAATTTTAATGTTTACCTACTGTACAATACAATTATGCAGAGTCTATATCAAAGGAGTTATTGAAGTTGAAAAACAATTTATTATTAAAGTATATGACAGGTAGGACAAGGTGAAAAAAGGGAAAAAAATGCTTTCATATGAATTGTTTTGTCTTATTATACTTAAATTCAAACCGGCTTTTCGAGATGAATTAATTAAATGAACAATAGAGACTTTTAAAGGGGACATATTATGCCATATTAACTTTAATGAGCTTTTAACCTTGCTACAACAATAGTTCCTCATCATTCTTTTACTCAGTTATATTTGGATTGAATCATGGATGTTTGAGTAGTTCCATATTGTTCTGCAACTGAGGCTTGACTGCTCAGAAAATTCCTGTTTTCCAAGATGGGAAGTTGTGTTGTTCGCATTCACATGGTTTTATAATTCGGGATTTCTGTGTTACCAATAAAAATCACTGAGTCTGCTTTTTAATAAAGCTAACCAGTGAGATTTGTTTTTGTTGTTAGCCCAAAAAGCTAACATAAACCTTACAACGGTAACTAAACAGTAGTGTCAGGTCTTTCTGGCGCAGATCTGTTGCTTTTATAACATGATCGACTAACAGTAACCCCTAAATGTTGTAACATTTAGTCAAAGATCTTAAATGTTTCGAATAAACTGATGAATCAGCAGATGTTGGTCCGTCTCCAAACAGCAGATGACATCACGGGCGGAAGTCGTGGCGCGGCTTTTGACCCGAGCTTCTGAGTTCTTTTCCCGATTTGTGCGAGCATTAAAGTACACTTTTCTGCTCGGGAAAAAAATACTACCCCGCGCAACATATGTCTCCTTTAATCATCGTAGCTTTGGCCCTTGTTTACAGTATGGTTGCTAGGTAACAGCTGCACAGTTTGAATTACCGCATCTGTTACAACATTGTCGCATCTGTTGTTTATGTCCAACCAGGAAGTGAAATTATAAACTTCAGCAAAATTGTGAGTAAAACTAGGAAGGTTTTAACAAAATCTTAAATACAAGTATGTTAACTACTTTTCAGTGAAATATGCGTCGTCTAACTTGTTATACACCCCAGTGGCCCCATCACGTTTACCTCAAAGCACACATCTATATAGATATTCTCCCAAGGCTGACGGAGCACAGCATATCTCACCCACCCTCTGTTTATCTCCAATGACAACTTTCTAGGCCAAGCTATTGTTTTCGGTGTTTATCTCAACCCCGGGCTCACACGCTTTTTCTTCTGCTCCCTTTTATAGACTGTGGCTATGAAGTCGAATGAAGGGAATGCGGTGCGCCCGGGAATGAAGGAGGAGGCAGCTGGAGACGTGGCTTTTTTGTTTAAGCTTTCTGCAAAGGTCCCTGGTCATTTCCAAGACCTTTGAAAGACATACTAGCTGTGAAATAAACTGACATTTCTGTTCCCCAAACGCATGTGCCACGGTGTAGAGTCTGGGGTGACTGACATGGTTTTTACGGTCGCTGATGCACAATGGAAACAGCTTTTGTACTTAAAGAAATGTACATATGGCTGCATTTTCTATAGGTACCGCATACAATATTATTTGAGCTCACTGAAATACAATGACAAACAGAAGACGCATAATGAACGTGTGTGTCCTCCAAAGCGACGTGAACAAAGCGTCGTAAAACAACAGACATGTGAACAAACAAGGAACGTAAGCAGTGAAAACATAGCTCTCATTGTAGACTTTTCACATATTTTTTGAATGTTGGTTGAAACTTTTGAAATTGACTGCACGCCGGGGAAAAAAATATATAATAAGGTGTAACTGGATGATTTGCATTTGAAGCGCTATTCATGTAAAAGTACTGCACGTCTCACACGGTCCTACTGACTTGTGTAATGTATTCAAAACGGATGATTACATTTTTGTGTTCCCTGAAAGGTTTCTACTCATGAATGACCAAATATTTCTGTTATTGTCAACCAGTTTGAAGAAGAAAGCCAGAACAACGGCGAAGGTTAGAGCTTTCAGTAAAGTCTGATAACAATAAGATGCTTAGGACATGTTTACAATGCTACAATATCAATCTGTGCATCATAATATGGAATTAAAGTCATTATTTTGACGTTGCATTCATCTTTTTACGTGGTGTATGTACAGTTCAAACTAAAATTACAATCACATAAAGAGATTGCACCATGACTTGTTAAGCTGCTTTCAGTTTTGACACTGAAAAGCTTGGAGGAATATGCAAAAAGATCTGCTTCTATATATTGTAACCTTGACCATTTAATGTGCATTTAAACAAGCTCAAATCCTGCTTGAGATTTTACAGACTCCTCAATTTATACTTTGTGCCTGTGGGATTTTCCTACCAGTAAATTTACCGTAACCGGGTGAAGCATGCAAGAAACCAAAGATGTAAAGTCACAGCTTTAAGCCCAGGGAGGAACGAGACAAACTAGCCTGCACATTCACTGCGGTCAAGTGAAAAAAACTAAAAAGGTTATTGCAAAACCTTGTTGCTCGACCACAAGAGCGCCCTGGCCAAGTCAACATTGCAGTTAGGGGTATTTTTTGCAAACTATCTACTGGATTTTAGTTCAAATTACGTCTCATAATTTCCTTTACTTGCGCTCTCTTTCGTGCCATTTGTGGTCAAGCTCTTTTTGCGCCTAAAGCCTGGTCCAAGGACAAGCTAAAACGCCAATAAATAAAAATGCAATTGCCCCGAATTGAGCTCATTTCAGTGCGTAGGGAAACTGCTCTTCGGAAGACAAAGACGGACCAAATCTATAAGTACGTCCTTTGACAAATTATTCACATTGTTTGATTCTTAATAATTAAACAAGGGCATCCGGCTAATGAGAAAACCGCTAAGGACATGAAAGAGAATGGGAGAAGAAAAGGAGAATTACTGCTCTGGAGGATATAAAACATAGAGGCCATTTTGATGTTTCGCTCCAACAAAGCGGTTGTCCTAAAAATCCCCCCCTTCATTCGACTTGTCCACGGGCCGAGCTCAAAGACGGGCTGCTGACTAAGACGCCGTCGGAAACACCACGGTCGGGGTAATCCTCTTCTCGCTGGGATTTGCGGTTACTCAATGCATCTTAGGACACGCAGGCGCTTTGACTTGGGGGAGCAGGAACTTGACTTTTAACTTTGACTGAAATAAGCAACATAAAACAACAAAGGTTTTTATGAATGTATACCGTTTTAATGTACTTGAATCTTTCAAAATGCTGTCTTTTTCAAGCTTTAAATGGTTTGAATATGATCAAAGTACTTGTTTTTCCTCCTGCACCTATTTGGTTTAGTTCTAGTCACAATTTTTGTATGTTTTGGGCATAATTTGTACGTGGCGCCACTCATGGTTGTTAAATGTAAAATAACAGTTGTTAATTTTGACCCCGGTACAATCAATAATTCAAAAAATCCCCAAATGTACGATAATTTCAGAACGCCAGCTAAAGTTTAACGATTTCTGTCCTTTCTGCTGCGCTTTGCTGTTTGTCTGATCTGGAGTCAGACTGAATGTGACTTCTGACATCTGATCGGTCTAAAGGGAAAGTGAAAGTTGCCAAGGGAGTTAGAAAGTTGAATATATGTGTTCTGTGGATTGTAAAATACTCCTTTTAGGGCTTGTGTAACTCTAAAGTTGGTTGTGTTCTTCATATTTTAGACATTATTGTGGATTTCTTGTAGTCTGGGCCAACATATGTTAACTCTGCGCTTTCTATACAATAATAGGAGTTTGAGGATCTGGCAACACTGGCACCACAGCTGAAAACACACGCTTTTGTCACATCTGCGGTGTAAGTACAGACAGGTCTCTGGTCTGTAGCCGTCAGAAGCACCGCTGTAAAGTCTGAGGAGAGGGATGAGAGCTGCAGCAGAGGCAGAGAAAACACCGTCTCCTCTCCTTCTCTTCGTCTCTGTGCACACGGCAAACTCTTGTCTCCCGCTAAACTTACGATAACCTGCTCAAACCGCAGCTTGTCCCATTCTCACACAGCCTTGCGCTTTGTCTCTCATTTTATCAGTAATCCGCAGATAAAAATCGTATTTAAAGCGCCCCAAGACTTAATTTAAAGCCTTTTTAAAGAGCTGTGAGTGTCTGTTGAAGCGCATCACATGATCCGGTGTGCATTGCCTTTAGCCACTCAGCTACCGTGCTGCTTATAAATTATGATGATAAGTGTAAGGTATTGAAAATATTTGTATTTTAAGGCCTGACTATAAAAACCCACAACCCACTTACACAGTCATATACACGGTCACAATCATAGCAGCAGTTTCAAGTTTGTTTTTGTGTTTTGCCCAATATGACAACACTTCAGCGTATGTATGAAGTGTATAGAAATTGGATTGTGATTCATTCATGTTTCCCTTCGCCCCTCTTCAAACATTCAAACAGATCCGGCTTCAAACGATGACACAAAACCAATAGCACTCGGTGAAGCTCTATAGAAAATCCAATAACAAATCGTCCGCCATCTTTGGTCTGAGGAAACATGGCTGAACCGGAGCGAGCCTCTTCCAATCCACATGTATGATCCGCATCCATAAATATCATGCCCGTGCAGTTATTTATTTCAGAACCTTCAAAGGGCAATCTGTTTACATAAGAGGAGAGCATATAGCCACCATGTCCTCCTGCCAAAGCTGGTACAAACACGGCTCCGGGTGCATCTGTCAATTAGACGCAGAACGCAGGGAAAAGCACAAAGTAATGGACAAAAGCACGAGATATAGACGTCCCGCTGGGTTTGGGGGAGACGTATTAGGTAAATTGGAGCCTGACGTTTCCAGGGACTACTGTAATGTGGTTGTGTTTATGGTAATTTACTGTTAAATTGCGCTACAGCCCAGACATGCCCTTGCCCAACTCACTTCCTAAATGCATTAGTTATTTAATTAAGAGATAAATGAGGTGGAAATATGAAAACGATAAGGAGGAATGCATAATAAAAACAGTTTCTACTTTTAGTGCTACCATGACACATATGACCGAGACTGAGCTTTTACACCTCTGGCTACACCATTACTACCAAAACTACTACACTACTACTTACATTACTTCAACTACTAATACTATAAATTATTACTGCCATCCAAAGGACAAGATAAAACCAGACGAAAGCAGAGTAATGTAGTGTATTCAAATCAATGTAGTGAAAAGAGCGGCAATCAGCGCTAACATTGGCGAAAACAAAACAAACAATGCACAAAGACTGTACACAAAGGCAGTCAAATGCAGGTTTACAATCAGCCGTTCACCTACATCTTAAAGCTACAAACCACTAATTTGAAGACTGTGAGATGCAAATGTTAAGCTGGGAGATTGGGCGGTTTGAAAGAGGATTGAAGGAGGCCGTTTTAGACAAAAAAACTTCTCAGATCAATGGCTTTCAGATTGAAATATGAAGTCCGGATGGCAGTCGAACTGTCACAGTTTCACAAATATTGTCCTGATGATCTTACCTTTGAAAGTTTATCTACAATGAACCATTCCTGGACAAATTATGGATTACAACAAATACCGTTACTACCATTCCTACTACTAGTACGACTACTACTACTACGACCATCACTGCTACTTTTTTCAACCTTCAATTTCTGGTTATAAGGTTTGCAACATTCTGCCACTTACTTCCACACTATGTAACTTCTCTGGAGGACGGTACGCTACCTGATTGCCTGGAATGTTCCACAGTCTGGCACTAATCATTCATCAAGTAGGTGTGATGTCGCCAGGCCAAGTTATAGGTCAAGACTTGTTGCGTATGACTTTCCACGTTAAGTTTGTGATCTATATCAGTGGCTCCCAACCTTTTTTTTCTCGAGTACCCCCTAAGCTTTTTTTCACACTCAGAGAACGCCTCAACTTGAGTTTCGGGCAAATAAATGGCTTTCGAATATAGTCAGTTATTACTATTATGTTAAATTTACAACTAATGATTTTTTTTCAGATAAAAGTACATTTCATCTTAATTTAAAATCTGAAACCATTCCAAGTACCCCCTGGTAATTCCTCACGTCCCCGTACCCCTGGTTGGGAAACACTGATCTATATAAAGACATAGATCACAAATAGACCAGACCAGGCAGTTGTATGCAGGTTTGAAATAAACAAAGAAGTAAGCCAAACATTGTCCAAAGATGTAGAAGCTGATTTCAGATAAGAGAGACGACTAGTTCGCAAATTTGAAGAAGTTTGTGGAAGTTTGCGTTATGTCCGTGCGTCATCTTTTTAGTTAGAATTCCTCGTAGTACAAATACATGTTTCAACGTTTGTTTTTAAGCAATAAAAACACCTGCAACACATAACACGTTTAATGCCACGCTGCGGACGATTAACCTGGTTGTGGTCTGACTTGGATTAGTAAAACTCGTAGCGTTTACTTTGTACCTCACGTCTGATTGCTTGGCTTGAGGAGCTTTATAACCTTGCTCCTTGTAAAGATTAACAGCAGAAAGGGATTTGAGTAAAGGCCGTAATACATGCCTAAATCCTCTGCCACTTGGGGATATGTGCAATGGAGATAGACACCGAGAGCGCAATAGTAATGAGAGTCGAGTGACCTCTTGTTCAAGTCCTTCTTAATAATATTATGCTTCTCGACTGCTCTGTGAACCCAACATATCAAACACTGACACTGGTTAATAGCCCATTTTGTACTCTGTGATATTGCCTGCATGCACTTTTGAGCACGTTTTAGCCAATCCTTGTATGTTTTTCTATGGGATGATGGTAAAACGGACTTTAACCTGATTTTGAACCATGTTATGAAATGACAGAAACGATGTAGTCCCAGGCAAACGTTTACAACCTGGTTCTCGTCCAACAAAATGCTTTTATTAAAATGTACAGGCTAATTTATTCCGTTACATCTTTTCCACAAATGTCAAATGTTACACACAATATCTGGTATGAAGTAAAGAGCATTTTCTATAAATTGATAGAAGCCCTTTAAACCGTCAATTCAAGTAATTCTCACAGAAACAGAAATCCATTTAATGACTTTATTGTGTAACCTATTTACTACTGTACTGTATACAACTGTTAAATTGTCTTTTAAACACACCATTATGCTTTTTCACGCTTCAGTGCTGGTATTTAAATAGATTGGATGATTTGGGTAGTAATTATAGAGAGGTTAATACAATATTTATACATACCCAGTTAACAAATTACAACATGCAAAGTGAATGGCCTCTATTGGGACTTTTGCCTGAAGCTAAGCAATCAAATTTAACTACATTTTAGGAGAATAAATTTACACTAATATCCTACATGCTATTTTTGTGTGCAACTAATGCTATCTGGAATGGGCTCTACATAGAAAAGATAATGGTGAAATAATGAAATAACAGTCGTACGACGGTTCGAAGTTTCAGACGAGTTGTGATTTATATTAAACCTGTCTGATATTTTTCGATTGCATCAAAATGTAAACACAAGCTCCCCTCAAAAAGAGCAAAGCAGCTCCGTTGTGATCATGACCTTGTCTCCTTTCATTCATTTCTCTTTCATTTAGTAACTTTGACAAATGCAAAAACACCGCAAGAATGTCTCTGCTAACCAGTACAACTGTGCAGTGGATGCCTGGCTTAAAAGTCAGTTTTGTGGAGATGCAAGCCTGCTCAGAGAACCGTTTTTTATACATTTTAGTGCATTAAACCATCCAAAATGAAAAGAAAAACAAAACATGATAGTTACGTACTGTGCTTTTAAGATACTGTTTTTGCAAAATACAGCTCCATATGTTTCTTGTGGTTTTTCTGTAAAACATTGATAGCTATTATTACCTAAATGTAATAATGAATTCTATATTTACAGATTTCTTTTCACGATAAAAAGGTCTATATTGTTTTAACTATGTATCTGCAATAAGCAAATCTGCACATTAACATCGCCGCTACAGTTCCAAAGCCAATCACTGCATCAACTGAATTCCGCATTCAGATAATATAAGATGTCACATCCCATCACGTTCGTATCACAAATGCCCTGAGGTGGAACAGTCTCTGCAACAAACTGGGATAAAAGCCACAATGAAAACACAGATGAAAACTGCCTGCGGGAAACTCACCCTTCCTCGTCATCTGTCTAATCAAGTGCACGTCTCGCACCCCCAGCAGCAGCACATCAAACGACTACAACGCAAATGAAATTACAATCATGACGCACATAGGTAACTTTTCTGCTCAACTTTGATATTGCTTTTGGATAATTAATGAATATGTGAGTGATGAGGGTCAATTTAATGTGATGAGTCTGGATACAACTCTGAGCCGTTAACCTCCACGTCTTTGCATACTGAATTTCATTTATGTGATCACGGCCAGCCGTCAGGAAAAGTAGCAGGGCTGCTCCAATCTGATGTTTAGAAAGGAGAAAAGTGTGTTCAGCCAAACCGCAGTGCTCTGTAAAATGTAGAGAGGTACCTTTAGTTGTTTAGTTGATTAATCGGTTGAATTTTGTATAGTTGACTATTTATTTTGGGGAGATTTTAAAGAATTTATATTCCCAGCAGCAGAAAAGAGAAGGCACGGAGCGAGATATCTTTAATGAGCCTTTTTATAGATAAATACTGTACTAGTAGTTTGTATTTTGTCCGCACGATTTGTAAAAAGTATTCTGATTATTGTAAGATTGTTGACAATCTTAAAACAAAAACAAATTAAAAGTTCACATTTTAAATTTATTTATTTTTTTTACAAAAAACACTTAAATAGCCCTGTGCACTCAAAAACTAATAAAAAAAACAACAAAATATATTTCAGAATACATGTTTGTACAGATCTAAACTACAGAGTTTGCACTTGTTATGCAGAATAGTTAACACTCCATAATGGTCTGGTCACCGCGCTCATCTCCACGAGTTCAGATAGGTACGATTGGCAGGTGGATTAGCCAATCAGAGACACACATGATCGGTCTGTATCAAAACAAACATGGCTGCTTACAGGGAAAAAGATATATCACATGGATCTGTCACATGCGTCACAGAAATAAACAAATCTGTTTGAGTTTGACTCGTTCTTTGTAAAGTATTAGAGAAGTGTGCATTATGGATCCTAGGCAAATACTTCCAGGGCCCTAGAGCTGAGTGCTGTATGCAAGTTAAATAAAGCCAATGAATCCCTTCAGCCTGTCAAAATGTTTAAAATTATATTATACTATTATACTATACTATCACATGGTATTTTTTTCAAGATAAAAAGAACAGATAATGATTTTAGTATTTTTTTCCTGTAAATAATGCAATTTTTACTACTACTGCTACTACTATTTGAGCTCTATTTCTGAGGTGAAAATTTTACATTGAAAGAAGAGAAAGCTAAAATTATAACTCATTCAAGGGTTAGAGGCAACTGGACCCTATCCAACTCAACATCTCAGGGGTGCATCCAGAAGATAATTTAACATTTCTTCAAAAATTGTACAACTTCTTTGCCCTATAAGATCACAAGGTCACGGCACCGATGTGAATGTTACTGACACAACCGTCCACGTTTGTCTAACCTTGGCACAAATTAACAGTGCTGGGTAGGCTATAAAAAAAACTCCATTAGAACATTTGGTGGAAATTCAGCAATTCAACGGTAAAATTCCTATTTCGGGGATGCAGAGTGGAAAGGATAGACTTGATGTTTTTCAATCGTAAATGGCCTCTGCGCCTCGTACCCGCCCAAAACACTTAGGGCTTTTATTAGAGACACTTAACCACTGCGCCCCGTCGGCATTTGCAAAACTCTGTAAGTAACACCTAATGTGCACACAGGTTAAAGTGTCATTACCGTCTCATGACCCACTCTGAGCAAAGCATTTGAGAAGCTATTTTTACCATTGCCAACCTCTTTACTCAAGCTATCAGTATGCAAAAATATTGGCCCACATATTATCCAAATGGGCAGCGAGTTTGCTTTTCAGTGTTTGAATGCATGTCTACGGGCCGCTTTCATTGCTTATTGCTGCTTTTCTTCTGAGGCAAATACAATTAGCATTCAAACCCATTCCTCTGGGTTCCTATGAGATGTCTCCTTATTTGAAGATGATACATCCCCTCCAGCTTGTAGGAAAGAGTGAGCGAATTGAGAGACACTTGGGCATGACTGATGGTTGCCGCTGAATATGCAGCATCCGTGTAAGTCAGCGGTTCAAAACGAAACTTTAACCTCATCCCTGACCCTTCACGTGGCCAACAGCGCGTCAGAAACGGCGGCGATACGTCAGATGTTATGCTAGGACGCCGTGTCTTGCTCTGAGTAGTAATCTGCTGTCTTGCCAACACACTGACACTAATAAGATCGGTTTGCTAGATCAGATGTGGAGTGTTAATACATGCAAATAGAATAATTTGTCTTGCAAGTCCAACGGTGTGATCTGAGTCTCAGTGAAGTGAATATCCATGTTGCGTTTGGAAGAAAACAATCCGTGTCCTCAAGCCGGTTCTTCAAGGTTATCGAGGGTTGCTTTTGTGCCAATTTGGAGAAGTGTGTGCCAATTTGAACTATAGGGCTGTGTACTTTTCCATTAAATGTATAGGAAAGTAAATCCACTTCCGTTCATCCCCCACCAAAATTAATCCACGGTGCCATGGCATGATAATTTGAACACATATTGCTCTTTTGTACTATATTATTTTTAAATAGTTAGTTTTTAAGTGTTAAGTTACAAGCGGAACATGCCTTTAATGCTTTAGTGGTCGTGGAATTTCCTTGGTGGAGCTGTCATATTCACTTTAAGGCTACTTTTCAAACTGTCAAAAGACCAGCTGGGTAGTTTAAACTGTTACACACAATTATTAATTTCTTTATAGCTCTTATCACCCCTTAGAAACACAACCCCTATCAAAAATGTTCTTAGCAACTTATCAGTCTTTCTTTCGATGTGTGTGTACAAAAAAGGTTTTGTGATTAGATGCAAACAGTGTATAGTTTAGTCTTTTACAGGTAAAAAGTTGGGCACCCCAGCCTCAAATGTCGCCAAACATAAAAAACATGGCTGTTTTGGTGACGATAATCACTCGACTACATGTGAGTAACAAAAGAGCATTAGAAACATTACTGTATGTAGAAGTGTTTTGTATTTATTGACAAAGCGCACTAAAAACAGAGAGCCATAACAGTTCGACAAAGAAATTTTTAACTTTGTTTCAACAAGCACCACGAAACCTAGCCTCCATGAACCTGGAAGTTGGATATTGACTGTTGATAGTCGTTGGCGAACATGTAAACAGCAGCCATTTGTAACCACAGTCAAAAACCGGCTGTATCATTAAAATGGATGGGATAGAACATTTACATTATACCAGGCTGTGTGCGCAACCTATATAACCAAATAAAAGGCAGGTTTAAACTCTGAGAAGACTGTTTATCTGGCCACAAAACATCACAATCTAACCATTAGGCATTCGAATCCACTTAGAACATTTTCCATAACAAAGACAGATATGTCGGATAGATTTCTGGTCTGAATAGCAGGCCTTGGAATAACCCAAATGGTCCTATTTTTAATACACGCACACACACAAACAAAGAACACTCCGAACCGTCCAGGCATTGACTTTTTGTCCCATGAGTCACCCACTGCGCCCTCATTTATCAATATTAGCAGTGCGCGCAGCTTTCCAGTCTAAAAGGTAAGTAGACTAGCGCACATGCACACTAGCTACACACAGTTCTTTATTTTGAGCCAGTGGAGAGGATATAGACAGGGACATTAGACCAAAGGGGGATGCAGTTTCTTGCCAAGCGCTTGACTTTTTAAGCAACTGGCACGCATGCGGCTCGAGCTAAAGAATTTGATTATTCCCTCCGAGGTTCTATTCTCATTTAATTTTCTCTTTAAGTCAGCAACTTGCACTTCTATCCTTTCTATTACCCGACATCCTCAGCAATTCCCCATACTTGTACCTTTACATCTCTGTCCTTTTTAGCACGGCATATTTTTCCACGGCTCTCACTCGCATTTCTACAAGCTTATTCTCTAGTTTCTGATAAAAAAGTAATAGGGTTTCTAATGGCTTGAGTTTCCGTGCACTGGTGATCCGCTGTGTATTGCATTCTTGAAGATGCAGCCTCTGAAACAAAAGATGTGCGCGTTCAAGAATTCGTGATCGTCTACAGAAAAATTCCTTTTGTTTTTGTTGCTTGTATATTTATGAATGCGGATGTCCCGTGGGATTTCAGCCAACCACTTAAGGCTATGCGTTTAATTGAAAAGGAGGAAGTGCTTCTTGCCTACACTACCCATAAACCCCTGGGGCAATGCTAAGGGGTTCCTCAAGGCTATAAAACTTTTACTAAAGCAATCCAGACACTGCGAACAGAAATCTTGCTACAAAAGTCCAAGAAGGTCATTCGCTCTATCTGGTCTTCCAAGCGCCATAGATCGACTTTTAATCTCCCCCCATGATCTCCCAGCATGCATCACTTACACACGCCCAATATGGACCAGGCCTGTGAGCCCACTGAACCCTATTGTGCTGAGACAAAACCTCGCCGCACCTCACTGGATGAATAGGGCTCGTAAATATCACAGTTATAAGTTATAAAAAGGACAGGCCACGAGATTGGAGGCGAGAGGGAGAGGAACGAGTGGGGATTTGGACGACATGTACGTCAGCCAAACCTTTAGTAATTGTGATAGTGTAGCTGAGGACGACACCAGGACTAAAACAGGTTCAAAGCAAGTCTACACAAGATAAACCGGGATCACAAACCAGGACAAGTGTGAAGGCAAAGACACAAAAAAATCTTTTTGGCATTTCTATTCACCTTATTCCGGAAGTTGCCGTACGCGCCGCCGTCTTGTGTCCGTTGTATTAGTTTACATGGAGCAGACGAGCTCAACAGAAAATAAGTTCTACATGGACTACAAAGCCGTTTTCAGGCCGCCCAGGAAGTTGGTGCGTTGTTGACTTGTTGTTGCTCGTGTTCATTAAACATTTTACACAAATCAATTTACTTTATGTAACATTTTAGCGGCGAGACTTTTCCCTCGTTCGTCATTAGCTTTAACAGAGTTCTCGTCAAACGGAAGTGCGTTTACAACAAAAGTGCCGATCTGTGGCAAAAAACGGCAAAAGTGGGTGGGGCAGAATAAGGTGAATAACAGTAAAGGTCAAATAAAAGCAATGTCTAAAAGTGATGAAGAACCTAAAATGTGCATAAAAGGCTAATCGTCCAGCTGGGTAGGTCTGAAAACTTAATCTAAATCTGGTATTGGGTCCTTTGCCTTTGGGTGCCTATTAGGTGGAAAAGTGCTCTATAAATAAAAATTATTCTTCTTCTTCTTCTAGAGTCTAGAAAGATATGTCTCTGTACTTTTCATGCAGACCAATATCAGTCTGGTTACCGTATTCATCGTCCGTGTTCAGGTGGGATTGATTGACAGGTGGATGAGCCAATCAGGGAGAAGCACAGCTCATCAGCATCAAAACAATAATGGTTTCTTACAACGAAAAAACAACGTAAACAATTATCACATGGGACTAAATGACCAATGAACTCATTTGTTTTGCGTCACTGAAATAAAGAAGTCTGATTGCACAGTTCTGTTTGAGTTTAGCTCAAGAAGTAGTGAAGTATTTTAACAACAAGTTGCTCCAGCGGCAGTGAAGTATGGGTCAGATGCAAATGACTAATGTCCCTGCAGAGGCAATAAAACACATACATACTGTACACATACATATAATCTATATACGATTCAATGGAACTTGATAATCTTTGCAATGCTTTTCTTTATTTAAAACAAAGCACATGCAGATGTTAAATCAACCCGTTTAAAACTTTTAAAATTACAATGACACAAACTTTAACCATCCACACAATTGTAAACTTGTTTTTGATTGAAAGTGAAGCAGGTGATTGTCACTCTAATTTAGCAAAAAGTTACAGAAGAAACTCATTCCCTAAAAGAACAGATTTGTGTAATTTGGAGCTCATTTAATGACCAATTACATACTACTGCTGTTGTTTCCATTGATGTTTGTGATTTAAGTGTACAGTAATGAGGAAGATGACTTAAAATAGTGGGATGTAGTCTTTGCCCACCTGGAAGAATGTACAGCTGTCCCTGTTCAGTTAGAGTGCTTCCACACAAAAAGGCTTCACTCATTTAAGCAATTAAGGTGGCCAGAAAATACACACAACAACCTTAAATCTCCTCTCAGAATCTGTAAAACTTGTCAAGTGCGTCATAATTTAGACAATCCAACAATATAAGTCAATGTAAGCCCATTAAGCTTTTGTATAAGTTGAATATTTGTACCACAAGACAAATGAACACAGGCTATCAAAGTATATTACTGATTGTTTTCAAAAGCAACATGAGACAATCTGATCACAATTCGACAGACATGAACCAGCTTCAAATGTAGTCTCCAAAAACAACATGAACGTACCCTTGTCAGTCCAATTTTAACCAAATTGGCAATCTTTATGCTGGGCAATGTTTTGTGTTATTTTGATATTAAAAACAGCTCCATCGCCTGTCTCTCCTAACACTGCAAAAGCCAGTTTTCAAACAATTCTTTCAAAAGAGAAGGAAAATGCAATATTTTCAAGCAAGAGGATTCTGAAAGCAACAACAATGGTATTTCTCCTTCGCTGCAAACTATATATACGTAGCTGCCCTCCAGATTCAGTCAGCATGAACTGTAAGTGTACAGAGCCGTCATAAATAACTCTACATGTGAAACACTGTAATAAAATGTCTACTTTCCACAGGTATATGGACTCCAAAGTGATACATCCCGACATAGACAGATTTCCAGACAGCGTGGGGGTGAGACGAGAGATTAATGCCCGAGGATGGTGACCTCTTGGGGGAGCCATTATCCTGGCTTGCATCCCTGGTTGAAGAGGTCTCTAAAAGCTCCAGCTAACTACTGCCCCATCCACGAAGAAGGTGTGTGGATAAGTGGACTCGACAAGCCCCCTAACAGCAACGATTCAAAGCAGGCTCGGTTACTCTCCAAGGGATAGCGTCTAGTGTCGTATAGGAATAAGTGTTTGTAGGAATAAGACGGTTCCCAAGTGGTTTTACGTGTGTCTTTAAGATTACAATGTGGATTTGTGTTGTAAAGTAGATGGTTTTATTGTTTTCTACCTCTACGATGCCTTTAAGTTCATATATGTTGCAGAAAAAATTAGACTGAATGATAGAAAAAACAATTCTCTGTCATGGTTCAGCATCAAAGTGAAAGAAGGAACTAACAGGGCGGAGCTAACAGTTAATTAATCAATTATGCTTCATAATCAATTAAAAGTGAAACATGCGAATGCCAGAATTTCAGCTATTATACACACATGAAGCAATTAACAGATTTGTTCCGTTAGATTTGAGGGAATAACTTTTACAACTCAAACTTGATGTGATAGAAGTGGGAACTTTGCTGAAATTGGAAACAGTCTTTGAATGGATTTGACACAGGCCAGAAGATTGGATCAGAGCGTGCCCAACAAAATCCCCCTCAAAAAGGTCTGAAATGGGTGTTTTCAGTGGTAAGCGAGAACATTTGTCATTGAATTTGTGATGGTAAAAACAAATGAATGCTAAGCTAAGGCTGGGTTGTCCCTAATATTGTTCTTTAACGCAGGGATTCCCAAACGGGACGTCAAAATATGTGTCCGACTTGTGGTCCCTATGGCAGACCAAAATTGAAAGTAGTAATAAAAGAAAGGAAGGAAAGGAGGGAGGGAGAGAGAGAGAAAGAAAGAAAGAATAAATAAAATTTAAGAAAAATTTAAGAAAAAGAAAAATAAAATTCAATAAAAATAAAAATAAAATGAATGAAAAAAAAAAAAATGAAAGAAAAATTAAAATGAAAGAAAAAAAAATAAATAAAATGAAAGAAAAATTAAAATGAAAGAAAAATAAATAAAATGAAAGAAAAAATGTAAATGAAAGAAAAAAAAATAATAAAGTGGAAAAAATTTAAATGAAAGAAAAGAAAATAATAAAAATTAAATAGAAATTAAAATAAAAAGTGTATTATTATTGGACCCAATTAAACTAAAATATGATGGGTTTCAATGTCAAAATATCCAAAAAGTGACTGTTAACCACTCTGCCACTGTCCAGTATGTGATCGACAGCTAACAATAAGATGGCGGTCGAA
Organism: Rhinogobius similis; assembly: GCA_019453435.1. Lineage (NCBI taxonomy): Eukaryota > Metazoa > Chordata > Actinopteri > Gobiiformes > Gobiidae > Rhinogobius > Rhinogobius similis. The sequence goes on from CM033636.1 coordinate 20,779,164, forward strand.
TGTTATGGCGCGCATGTAAACCTATATTTCCTAATCCATACATGTAGCCTTAGGACGGGGTGACCAGGCTGGACTTTACAGCTCACGTCAAGCGTAATAGATTTGATCTGGACGTGGATTAGAGTTAACATGGCGCCTAAACAGCTAATGTATTTATTGAAGCAGAAACAGGACTCCTCCCCAGCGCTGCTCAATCCAAACTCCGCTCTACGTTTAATCAATGAAGAGGCCAGCGTAAACCATCCTCTGGACTCATATCGATGGCATTACTTTACAACTCACTGTTTCAGCAGCAGGAAAAACACAGATGGAGATGAACAAATATGTGTGTAACAGTGTAAATGCTGTTTTACAATGTTTTTTCTTTTTTTCCCAATGAAAGCACACTCCAGTACATTCAACACTAACATCAGCACTTAAACTACTTCTACAACTACTACCACAAGAATTACTACAACAACAAGCGCACAAAGCCTGCATTCAGCCGTCAAGGTTAGCATATAAGTTGTTATATGTGGTGCTGTGTTGTCGCTTTATGACTGGAGTTCAATCCCAGCCTCCTACACACATTGTTGGCACGCCCTTGGGCACGACAGCCATCTTTTTAAAACTGTATAAATATGGCAGGGAGTGATTGATGGGTTGAAGAGGCAGTTGGCTCGGATTGGTAGCCAAGTTTCATTTCCATTAGCCCCAGGGCAGATGTAGCTTGTGTCTTGAGCACTCAACCATTATTATTATTATAGTATTTTGCGTTTGTTCTAGCTATTTAATGTGCACAATGTAACTTTCTGGTGGAGGGTTGGCCACGATTGGGTGTTTTTATTGTTTGAAATATCCGTACCATTTTACAAAAACTACACATTAATTAATCTTGATAAAGCATAAACAAAGACTTAAGTCACAATAAACAAAAGCTCAATAAAGGGTTAGAATTAAGTAACGTTTTGACCTCATTAAACGTCTTTGTAAGTGCGTGTGGAGGTGGCATTATGTATTTTCGAAGCTTCTGTCATCGCCCCCTGTTGTCTCCGGATGGAAAACCGGCCTTGCAACATTTGCCAACATCGACGCAAAACAACTATCCTGAGAAACCCTGGCTCTTTTTAAACATTTGGAAGATGTGAAATGTTTTTGAATGTGATTGTACTTTCTTATTTCAAGCTGTCTTTTCTCTAGCAGTGTATTTTCACGAGAGAGAAGCAGGGGGAGCTCTCGCGCTAGAGTTACTTAGTTCTGCTTTAAGAATGATTCAGGCTTAGTAACTACGTAATTAAGGTGGGACACTATAGGTCAATAGGAAAAAATCTTACATTTAAAGATATCAATTGTAAACTTCTCCTGTAGTTTATTTACATAAATGTAAGAAAAAAATGTATTACAAGAGTGTGTAAAAACGTCCAAAATGACACATATTTGGGACTTTTAAATCTGAATAATGATAGTTTACATTTGTTAGTTCATTTTGTACACATATTAGTTATAAAAAAAACTTTACAGAGGGGATTTTGGATCTTATTTGGTTTTGAAGTAAACTAAATCTAACTGAAAATTGTCCTAAAAATTCAAATTATGCGTCTTTTTTTAACTTAAAACTTCAATAAATCAGTTTTAGAATTAGATATCAAAAAATTCTTCAGCACGTTATGTCAAAATCTTGAGTTCAAGATAGTACAGCTTGGTGTGTGTGTGAGCTCCTTTAGTTGAGAAAAATAAATTTTAAGAAAACGGCATTTGAAGTTACAATGTCCCATGGATGAAGAGGATTCAATGGAAGAATAAAACATTTTTAAGTGCAGATTGAACGAGTTTGCTGTTTCCTCATGAAAGCCGATATGTTGAGAGAGCAAACTGACCAAAAAAACAAAAAATTAAAATAATTTGCCTGTAGTGCCTCGCCTTAAGGGGTTAGGATATTCTTGATGTCGTTATTAAGCCTGAAACACCCTTATTAAACTTTGTATTCATTATTAATTAAAGGGCGTATGACAGGTTTTCATGATTTTCTAATTTTGTCTTTATTTGGTGTATTAATACCTGTTGTAAATATAAATTCTAGTTTGACACCAATCAAGTATCAGTTTGTGGAGAAAAGTTGAAAAATCTGCAGAAAGTTACAGGAAGTAAACATCGATGACATCACACTAGGGAGACTAAGTTTGTGCATAATTTACACAAAATAAACTACTTTGTTTGACCCTTTATACATTAATTCAACAACATTTGGCCCAGAACACAGTGTGGTTGCTATGGTAATTTCCTAGTGTGATGTCATAATTTATGACCAGGAAGTGAAACAAAAACCTAAAAAATGGCTAAAGTGGGACAATTTTGTGTTTTAGCCAACTTTAAAATAGATTTATCTAGACTGCATTTTAGTGAAATGAGTAGTTCAACCTGTCAGAGGCGCTTTAAGTATTTGTTTTGCTTGCTTTATTTACTAAGATCTGACATGTGACTTTGCCTAGTGGCGTTGTCTGCTCGTTTCCATGGAGACGTACACATTTCGAGCCACGCACTTCCACATGACAAGCACGCGGCTGACGCTCGGCCAGAAAAGACAAACAGCGCGCCGCACTTACCACATTCCGTCAACTACGAATAACTTAACGGTACGGAAAACACACCGCTGGCCCCGATACCAAACGAAAGCAAACGCATAAAACAAAAACGCTTCCGATCTTCGCGTGCGCACACATCCAACATTTCCACCCGTGATGGTTTTGTCACATCTGCACGTATAACAGACCTGTACGCAGAGCCAAAAAGCCATTATTCTGACAGATAGACCTAGCATTATAGTCAAAGCCGCCCGTGCACATGCGTTTTCTGTAGGGAACAGCGCAGTAACAGATATGCGGCACTATGTCGACTTATTTACATAATGGAAGAGACTGAGGCTGTCACGGCGTACGGCGGTAATGGAGGAACAAAACATGTAATCGTGCCCGGCTCCCCGACTGTGACATGCAAACAGCTTCCAGTTTATCTATGTGTTGAAAGGAACAGGCAGTAAAACGGACCGTATGCACTTTGTACTTCATGCTTTCTAATGTAGTTTGCGGGCGAGATGCCGCGCTCATTACGCGTTATCTTGGAGTTTTGCTTTGGTGCGCCGTGTACAAAGTGAAAGTGGTCAGCGGTGGAGTTTGGGAAAGTCAGATGTCAGTTACTTCCGTGCATAATTTGTTTTTTCAAAGCGGAGACACGAAAACAACAAAGAATATGTGTTGTTTCTTGGTATACACAGGAAAAACAACAACAAAAGATTACAATGTAAGTTTTGTCTGAGTAAAATTGCACAGGGAAAAGTACATTCGTTCTGAAGTCTATACAAAACTACGAGCCTCTATGGCCTGTATTTCTTTATTTAAATATTAGGAATTCACGTCGTGCCCTCAATAGGGAAGGGACAGGATATCATGCCAACAGATTTTGCAAAATAAAATGGCCACAAGATTGCACAAATGTGGAAGATTGTGCAGAAATGTGGAAAATCATACCGTGAGAATTCGCTTTCTGTGTTTTTATATTCCTTGGGCAAAAAAAAAGGTGAACTTTGCTGAGTTACACCTCACGAGAAGCCGTAGTTCCAAAAAAGGTCAGCAAGAGTATCACTAATTAAACTAAAAAAACTAAATGTATTAAAATTATTTCAAAATCTCATCTTGCCTCGTTCTCATGGACCCAATCTGGTGTCGAGCCTCATCTAGTGGAAATTGAAATCAAATCAACGCTTTATTTTCGGCTGTAATTTCACATTGGAAGTCGAATACAGTGCGTTTTTCATAAGGAAGCAGAGCCTGTACACACACATGCTCACAATACCAAGCAGAGCAACACACTCTTTGGCCTGAAGTACATTTCTTTTCCACAGCTTTCACCGCTGACCTGTCGATAGAGGTCAGGCCAAGACATTTCCTTTACAGTTTTCTGTGTATTGATGTGGCCGCAAGGCTGTTTACTGTTTACACTATCTGTATTATACTACATACTACATACTACATACTACCACTGGTGCTACTGCAATTACTACTACAGCTACTACTGCTGCTAACACTACTACTACTACTACTATTACGACTACTACTACTACTACATGCTACCACTGCTAGTACTACCACCGCTGCTACTACTACTACGATTACTACAACAGCTACTGCTGCTAATACTACAACTGCTACTACCACTATTGCTACTACTACTGCTGCTGCTACTACTACAACAGCTGCTACTATTACTACTACTACTACCACCTCTACTATTACTACTACTATGGCTACTACTGCTACTACTACTACTACTACTGCTACTACTGCTACGCTACTACTACTTCCAAATCGAAACACCAAAAAATTACTGCTCAACTTGCTATTAAAAAAGTACAACTACTACTACTACAAATACTACTTCTTCTACTTCTACAACTACAATTAAACTACAATTACTTTTAGTACTACTGCTTCTACTACTACAACTTCAACTTCTACTACAACTACTACTACTATCCTGATCCAAACACCAAAACATTACTACAACCACTAAATCAAATACTATTCTTGCTGTGTTTACTCCCTAACTTTCTATTTTAAAAACATTACTACTACTACTATCACTACTGTAAGATTAAAACACTAACACACTTGCTTGTTTTATGTTCAAACTTCTATAAAAACTCAAGTCAAATTAAAAACAGTATCAAACCAAAACAGTAAAACGTGAATAAAACCTTTTCAATCTGTGTTTTAACATTTTCAAGCAAAACCCAGCTTCCGTCAATAACACTACACCAGAACTCCAACTACTTCTTGCAGCATCTGATGAAATATTTAATAATCCTTTCAAGAAATTCCTCCAGCACTGCTTTTCTCTCCACAACCAGCCTCTCTTCTTGTTTCCTGTATTCTTTTGCAAAGTGCCAGATGCCGCACACAGCTGGCAGCGCTACACAAGCCGAAAGAGCGCCGCGGAGAAAGACAATGAGAGGTAAGACGGTTCAGTCAGGGCAGATCAACACGACGGCCCAAGGCACAGGATCACTCTACAGGACGCAACAGGAACAGGAAGCTTGTATTCAGGCTAAAGCTTCAAAAAGAGACAAACTATTCAGTCAGAAAAGGTCAGCCGGCCCCAGTCATCTCATACTACGCCGTTCTGTCCGGGTGTAATATACAGCGGTTCTTTCTGCAGAGGCTGAGCTGAGATTGACAGTGTTTAAGTGAATAGAAAGTTTAAAAGATACATTTAGAGATATCCATTTGAAGCTTCCTCTGTAGTTTACAATTTAAAACTAAGCAGAGATGTGTAGGTTTTCATCATGTAACGCTTTCACATGCAAAACAAGCATTGTATGTGTGAAGAAAGACCAAAATTGCACATATTCGGGGCATACAAATCAGAAAAAGATGTTTAATGCTTAAGTGTCTTGCTTCATTTCACAAAACAGAAATCGCAGAGATTTTGGATATCTTTGTTTAGTATTTGAGTGGACTAGATGGCACAAAAATGCAAATGAAACCAAAAAAATATCAGGTTTAGAATTAGATACCGACAAATCCTTCTGTGCAATCCGTAAAAATCACAGCTAACTAACCTTAAATCGTTAAAAGGAATTGCGTATCCATTTAAGATTGAAAATAAAATGCAGAATTTTGTCAACTGGACAAATGTTTTAATAGAATGAATATGGTTTGCTCCTCATCCACGTACGGGATTGTCTTAAATATCTGTCTGAAGGAAGGAGCACTTAAAGGGCCTAAAATGCATTTAAGATAAATGCATTTAAGATAAATGCATTTAAGATAAATATGTTTCAAATTGTGTTACGTCACAGATTTGTTCATTCTACAAATAAAAATACAGGTGAACACCTTTATTTTGTTGAATTCATGTATAAAGGTTCAAAAAAAGTAATTTATTTTGTGTAAATTTTGCATAACCTTTGTCTCCCCAGCGTGATGTCATCAGTTTGTTTACTTCCTGTGATTTTGAACAGATTTTTCAACTTTTCTCCACAAACAGCTGCTTGATTGGCGTAAAACTATAATTTATATTTACAACTGGTATTAATGCACTGAATAAAGTCAAAATTAGAAAATCATGAAAACCTGTCATACGCCCTTTAAAGTAACACAGTCTATTATAAACAAATAAATACATTTAAACCATTTGTTGTGGAGCTTACTACAGTTCAACAGTTCTGGGAGCTTTTTTGAGGCTCTAAGAAATAGAGAATAGAATAGAATGGGTAATGTTATAGTTTTAAGTGGTTGTTGGTTTAACTTCTTTTTTATCTTTTTGCCAATATTGTTTTGCCCTGTATTATGACATCAACCTGCCAATGGACTAAAGATGGATAATTAGTCATGTTGGCTATAAATATGTGTTGTCCCTGTACAAATAATAAATAAATACAAAATAGAAAATGCAGGGCGACTACAAGATTATAAAAAAACAGTGAAAGTGTAATTGAACTAGACCATCTTTAAATGCGATTGCTGGTGTGGGCAAAATACTGTCAAATATATCATCACATGTGGTGAGCCAAAACTAAAAAATGGGAGCTTTAACTACTGTGCGGATTCTTTTTTCATGTTTTCACTTTGATTGTGCATGTCTTCTACACTTCTGAGCAAAAAGTCTACCAGAGAAACAAATAATACTCACTGATTGAAACTAATAACAAGCTTTTTTGCGTTATAGATGTCGGTCATGAATGTACGTAGAAAAGAAAAACCCTAACTCTAACTTGACTCTTTAATATTTATAATGGCTTTGGGATTCGCATTTTTTCCAATCGTGGGACATGGTCTTTCTCATCTTAAACACGCACTCTAATGTCAAGTAAGAGCTGCGTCTTTCTTGCCGCGTCTTGATCCGGTTTCGTTTGTTTGCGCAAAGTTCCGGCACCCGACACAGCCACAAATCGATGACACGCATTCGTTTTTAAAGTGAGCAGCTTCCCGAACGCGCGGTTCATGTTATTTTCATATCATCAAGAACGATGGCTGTCAAAAAGTGAGTCTGTGTGCACACGTTCGGGTGAAGGCGAGATATTGATTCGCTCTGACAGGGGATAGCTCTAAATATTTCAGGAATCACTCACAGAGGATCGGAGTAAACTGGAGGTTTAATGGTGAATAAATGTAGCCCGACACTGGGTCAAGAGTGCAGCGCTACGGCTAAAAATATTTCTCTTGGCTGCAATGGATACACATGCAAACAGAATAGTCATCGCCCTGGGACAGTGCATCTCCATTTGGAAAACGAGAGGCATTTGAATCGTGAAAATAAAGGAGAGCAAGAAGCTAAGAGGCTGTACTAATGATGACCTATGTGGGTACTTTAATTAGCCTTAATAAAGCTTGATTTATTATGAATGATACTGGATTAATAACTGTTTAATTGAGAGTTTAGGGTTTGGATTTAGAGTTAAGGTATTGATAGTTCCTAAAGCCCTATTCAGGGGAGATTAGTTTTACCAAAGGACCTCCGGTAAACTGTGATAATTCCCAACGTCGTCTGCGTTTCTAATCCCGTGTGAATCATCCATGTCTGTGGAAAATTTCCCCGAATTTTGCCCACTGTAATTCAGCAAACTCAGCCAGCGCCTATGGTAATTTTAGTCCCGTACAAATGCTCGCGTCTGCGTTTTGGGCTTTTTTGAAAGTCCGTGCGTTGAAGCTAATATCGATTCAGAATGTCTCCAGGAGCATTTTTTGTCCAAATCTGAACTAAATTCATACTGTATTATTCATTTGAAATCAACAATCGACTATTATTATTGTCGGCACCACTTTATAATAACTACACCTTAATTAGCCTTAACAAAGCATGAACAAGGACTTAATTCACAATTAATATGCTTTATTAAGCATGATTCAGGCTTAGTAACTACTTAATTAAGGTTAGGAATTAGGGTTAGAGTGTTAGTTAAGTAGTTACTAAGTCTGAATCATTCTTAATAAACTGTTTACTATGAATTAAGTCTTTGTTCATGCGTTATTAAGGCAGTGTAGTTATTATTTTTTGTACAATTAAAAAGTAAGAACGCTAAACAAACTGTAGTAAAGACATGACCCCAGCAGGCTCTTTTGGGAAAGTTTAGGTGCTTTTTGTGCAAAGTTTCAGCTGAAAACTTTAAAAAAGAGAGGCTCCGAATTCAGAAAAAATGTGATCACATGGATTTCATTCTGGTCACAAAAATGTAGTAAAGTCCAGGTCGATAACATAAAAACAAACCTAACATTCTTGAAAACAGACAGAATGCTAACATGGATGAATTAAAAGATTCATAATTAAATGTGTTTTCCGGGCATATTTCTGGTATAAAGTCAGTAAAAACAAATGAATCGCTTATCCCAGGTGAATACTCACAAAAACAAAGTCGTTTCACAGACATCCCTCGGTAACTAATCCCATCTAGATAGAGCTTAAGCCTAAATCATTCTTAAATAAACTATTTGTTCATTATGAATTAAGTCCAGTGGAAGAAAGTAACAAAGTACACAAGTAAAAGTACTACATTTTAGATATCTGCAGTTCATTTAAGTCGTTTTTACAGTGGATACATTTTACTTTTACTTCAATCCATTTTGAGACCGAGTATCTGTATCTTTTTACTCCACTACATTTTTTTAACAGTAATTTTCATTTTGTTTGAGGGGTTTTGAGGGGTTATCTTTAGCACGCTGATGGTGACATTCTGCTTGAAAGTTTTGAGTTCAAGCTCAACAACAACCAAACAAAAATATACACATGAAAGTATCTAAACAAAAAAAAGAAATGAATTCAAATTCACCTTGGCTGACCAAAATTAAGCTAAATTCTTTACTAAAATTACAACATTTAATGTGTAAAACTGGTCTCACAATCTGCATGAAATACTTTTACTTTGTGCTCTTAAAGTATGTTTTTAAACATGTACTTTAAGTGTTTACTTTAAGTTTAATGTAGATTTTTTAATACGATAATTTCACTTTTTCTTGAGTATTTATTTACAAATATATGTACTTTTACTTGAGTAACAAAACTGTGTACTTCTTCCACCACTGTTAAGTCTTTGTTCAGGCTTTATTAAGGGCAGATATAAAGTATTTCATGTTCCTCGTGTCTGACAATTAAACATATACCTTCTGCTTTACACAGAAGTTCATATAATTATATATAATATGCACAACATTCAGATGTATACAAAGGAATAAACAATCTCGTCAGTGTAAGAAAGTACTGGACCGTATATTTTTAAGATACGTTTTCTTTCTATAGATCACAAACTCAACATAGAAAGTCACGTACGTATCATATTTGTACATACGCAGACCTCACATATTTATAGCAGAATTAAATGTGTCGATAATTTAGATTTTAAAAGATTTACATTCAAATTAAATTAAAAAATAAATTAAAATAAAGATATTTTCTCAAGCCAAAGTTAGTTCAACAACATCAATTGTTTTATAAGTTACTGTCATAATTAAACTGAAGACTTTCCCGGCTTTAGTCTTCTTACTTTCAGTCCTGGCTACAAGAATTTGCTAATTATCTTTCCACACTCTCTCCCCTTTTCATGTTAACTAGTATTCTGTACACGTCATAAACAAAGTGTGAAAACTGTGTCCCTGTCGAGTCACACACTACAGTCTGATCCAAAATATTGTATCACAGAATATCTTGTATTACTTTGAAAATATTGGTATAACTGACTGTCCCGCTGTGTTTTTTATCAACAAAACAACCACCCACTGAAATGTCCGTGGAGTCATTTGTAATTTTAATTGAGCATCTAATTTGCTGCTATCATTGCTCTTTCTTTCTTTTTATTTTCAAGGGAATACTACCAAAAATGTTGTCTGTTCATGTGGGACGAGCAACAAGCTGTCAAACCAAAACTGTTAGGAGGAAATTACAATAAATACCTTTGAAAAATGATTATGATGTCCCTGGGAACAAATTAAGTTAAACAAATGTGGATTGATTACATTGAATAAAAACAAAGTAATGATAAAATTATGATAAAATACAAGGTTCGCATAATTTTTCATCTTTAATTGTCAAAGTATCAGAAAAATTATGTCAGTACACCACCAGTAATGCATTTTAAAATAAATAAATACGTTTACATCTCTAACTCTAACATAATGGGGATTAAATATGGAATTATTAATACCTGGTTTGTTGAGGCACATCTTTAAACTGCCTTAAAAACGCTAGTAAACAAATGAAACGGTCAAATATTGAACATTTTAAACACTCGTTTTACAATTTAGCTGCAAGCTTTTCCCGCCTCATTTTCCCACATAATGAATCACTAAACAATAAGTAGATCTCGCACCTGTCGTGTGCAGGTGCTCTGGCAAAATAGGCCTCATTTTCCGCCCTTGGTCTCTTTTGACCCACATTTGAGCTCTAATTACCGTAAATAACAATCTCTGACTCAAACAGTTCTGTGCTGCGTGTTTCAGCAAGCTGTTAAAACTAGCAACATTGGACAAAATGATACCTATTTTGGTAACGTTTAAAATCAAAGTTCGTCAGTAAATTATAAGGCGTCTATAAGAGCTTGTTATTTGTTTGCTTAAATTATTAGCATATGTAGATGGATTATAATATGTAAAAGAAAAAAAAAAGTAATCATAATGGGCTCTGTGCATGGAATTTAAGTTGGCTATTGATTTTCTAAAATGACTAGCTTGGTGCACTACTGAGTACTTCCTGTCCAGTTCAATCTTTATGAGGTTTTTGCAGAGTTACACTAAAATGAATAAATCCTTTAAGATCAGAAGTGAACAGTGAGCTGCAGGTGGATGTCACTGTCACATGTTAAAGACTTTACAAATGAGATGAACACTTCCCCAGCGACACTTCTGTGTTGATAAATGGAGGTGTGTGCCGGTCAATGCTAACGCTAATGCTAATTAAGAAGCAAGATACAAATAAATAAAAAACAAAACAGAAGTGATACAGATTTTTTTTTTTTTAAACTCAGGCAGTCTTTACTATAAATTTTAATTGGTTATTTCTTTATGGTTTACATTTTAATAAAAGTTAGCATTAACTGTGAGAAACGGTTAGCTTAGCCAACTGCTGCTGTGCACAGAGCTCCATAAACTGCAGTTTGTTTGTTTTTTTGCTTGCTTTTTTTTTTTCAATAACAAAGTGATTAATAATAAATGCTTTTTAATGAGCTATAAATAGTTTACTATGGAACCTAATTTTAAAGAGTTACTTAAATATATATTTCTATTATCTCAATGTTTATTATGGCAATCTATAAATGTGCTAAAACTCACTTGTAAATGTTATGGTTGAGATAAAAAAAAAAAAAAAAAATGCATAAAAAGGGAAATAAACAAAAAACTAAACCTCAAACAGTGCAGAAATATATATTTTTTACTTCAAGTTTGTTTAATTTTCAATCTATGTTTGCACCCAATTATGATTCTTTCTCGTACAGTATATTATAAATGTTCCGTCACCTTCTTATATGTTAGATATTAGTGTGTTGCTGGAATGTTCCACAGTAGAGCATTAAACTTCTATCTTCACTGAGAAAGGCATGCGACGTCACCAGGCCCAGTTACGGGTCAGATCTGCGGAGAAGCGAACTCGCTCTCAGTAAAGAATGCATGTTTTAGGGACGTTTTCAGCAACAAAAGACCTGTATTTAAACAAATGTAAGACAGATCATTTAAATGCCTTACTGTGGAACATTCCTGGCAAAGCAAACACCTTCAAAGAGACAAGCAATGCCCTTTTAAGAAAATATACTGCACCTTTTCATACATCACAGAAACATCAATTGCAATAGTATCCATTTTTCCCATACATCGTCCACCTCCATAAACGTATCACTCAGTTTGAATTCATCCCTGAACACCATACATACTTTATACGTCTGGCTCTTGTCTTTTTGTTGCCCGCAGCAGCAGTTAGATTGATCCAGACTTCCATAGCGTTGCCTATAGCGAGGGATCGATCAGCCCCGAGACAGGCTGAGGAGATTTGGGAGGAGGTGCACCAGAAGGAGAGGCCCACGAGGGTGATGTACTCATGTCGGCTTGTACTGCCCTGAGAGATGATGTAAGCGTGCACACGGCTATATGTCAGAAAGAGACGGCTAAATATAGAGCCATAAACGCTGTATTCATTTTGGAGCGAGGTCAAGTAGAAATAGAGGAAAAAGTGCTTTGTAAAACTTTCAGCGATGGCAAAATACAAATTCAGAAACATCCAGAAGAACGCAAAAGATACATAAAGTAAATACAGTAAAATGAAATACAGAATAATAGAAAAAGCTGCCAGTTTCTGTGTGATTCTCAAGGCAAGTTCTATATAAAAGCAAGTGCATAAAAGCATATGATTGATCCAGTGGAAGGTATGGCATGAAAACAATCGTTGGTAGAGCGGTCAGATCCACTGCCACAGGTTGGCGAGCTGATCCCAGCTTCCACAGATGAATACTGTTGTTGTGTCGTTGGACAAGACCCCATAACCTGTCCCCGCTGTCTGTGTACACTGTGTGTGAATGTGTGTGTGTGTGAGTGCCTCGAAGGAAAAAAGCGCTATATAAATGTGACCATTCACCATTAAATTTGCCATTTAAACGTATCTATATATCAAGCAGATGACAGCACCAGGCAGGTCAGATGTGTAGAGAGTTGATCCCATTCACAAAAAGAATGATTTTTTCCCCCTAAATGTAATTTAAGCCATAAAAACACCACCTCCATCAAATTAATGCAAGATCTGTAGATAGAGATAGAATTTAAAGCAGGGTACCCTACTTTTTAGTAAACAAGTAAATGTTGTTTTCCATCAAAGGGTACATTGTAAAAGCAGCACTGTGTGACAAAGAGGAAGCCACTGCACACTGTCTGCGTGTAATAATAAAGTATTTTAGGTAAGTAAGTACTGACAGCAGCGTTTTGATTGGCTGCGCTCTGGTGGTCCACTCACTGTCGACAAAAAAGCTGTTTTAAAACAATGTAAAAGCCCGAAAATTGATGGTATGTTAATGATGGTTTGTGAGAGTTAGGGACGAGTTGCACCAGACACAATTTCTCAGCATATGGCACACTGAGATGGATGAACTGATAAGAAATTGTTGATTCTAAACAGTACATGCCCAATTAATATATATGCTGATAATTTAGTGAACTGTGAAGGCAGAAGGAAGTAAGTCAGCTTCCCGTTTATCGCTGATCGTTACAGGACCTTTCCTTATTCAAATGACGTATTATTTGTTAATTGATATTGCAACGTTAGAAGATACTCAGTCTGAAACCCATGGAAACAAATGTGATACTGAAACACTCTTGTGAACAGTGTTTCAGTCCGTGCAGTGACAGCGCTGACACAGAGCGACTCGGGATAAAGTGGTGCGATTCTGAGGATGGAGTTACCGCAGGTGAACGCTCGGCCCAGTCATCGGCTCGAGTTTCATTCAGAACGTTTCGAAAGCTGTGCCCGAGTGTAAAAAGCGGAGTGCCGGAGTAGAGTAGAGGCTCCAAAATGTCCTTGTGCAATCCAGGCTCAGGTGCAATACACGACTTCAGATGAGAGCTGTCCGTGGTGCTGAAGTGAATCAAATATGGAGGAAAGTACTTGGTTTATTTCTGGTAGTGTCATGATTTTGACCTAGTTTTAAACCAATACTTGATTTATTGTTCAGTTTGGTCCTGTTTTTTTGAACGTCAACCACTTTCCTTTTGTTTAGTCAATGGGTGCCAATTGTAGTTTTTGCTGTCAAAGGTGTTCCTTTCTGTTTTTTCAACAATTACATCCTTACTGACAAAAAATACATCCCATAAAACAGTAAATATAGTTCCTCAGTTTATCAACACAAGCACGAGAAATAGGTGATTTTTATTTTTATTTTTTTAATCTTAAAACTATAAGAGTATATCAATTCTGACAATGAAATGTTCACAGACGCACAAGATTCAAGTGATTTATAGATTGTTTTGGCTCCTTTGTTTGGGGAAAATAATAATAATAAAATGACAAAATGACAACACTGGGCAATTAAAGTTAGCTCCACAATCAAACCCATTTAGCTCTATGCAAATTATTGGAAAAACCAAAAGTATGTCTTCGGGTTTTTTGTTTTGTTTTTTTACAAATATCTTGAATATTGCAATTTTACAATCAATCACACATTACCTGCACCTTTTGCTGTTGTGAGCGCCCTTCATTGTCTTGTCTCCTACTGTTCATTTACCTTTGCATTTAGCAGGTTAGTGCCTTACAACAATGTCAGTGCTGCGCTGTGAGATTCTAATGGGAAACAAAACAAATTAAGTGGAGTGTTTACTGTAAAGCCAGCAATCAGAGCTTGTATTGCTTTTAGAGAGATTAAATAAGGGTTACTTTGTGCCTTCTACAAACGCAAGATTAAGGCATTCATTAATTAACAATAGGCCAGGCACGGTTCCATTAAAGACTATTGGTTCTTAAACAATGAGAATAACAGCGGCATTTGAAAGCGCTGTCTGTCAAATAAAAGATTTCAAAGCGGCTAAAATTAAATAATTCCGGATTGAGCTCGGCTAGTTGGAGTCGTCCTACGCACTGACGGTCCAGGAATATGAAAAAAGTCAAGATCGCTGCACAAAAATACAAAAGTCGCACAAAAATGAAACATGAAAATCTTGAAAATCTAAATTTAAATAAACCCAAGAGGTGAGGTAAGGAATTTAGTACAGAATTTCTGGTAGAGGATCCGCCACCTGCTTGTTATTGCTAGTGATTTGCCCAGAATATTCCACAGTATGGCATTAAACGTATCCATTTAGCTTCGATGAATTAGGGATGTTTTTTGAAAATCATGCAATCTTTAAGTTCCATGCCATGCTGTGGACCATTCTCAGCAAAAAAGTGCATCTTTAACTATGGAAAAAAAGAGCCCACATGAAAAACTGGACACTATTATCAGTTCAAAAGTCTAGTCGAGCCATTTATCTGTTGAATCGCCCGCACCAAAATACAATATTTGACCCAGTGCACGCCCCAATGCAGTTAGATCACAGCCGGGTCATAGCTAGACCTTGCCTTGCCTTTTCAACAAATCTATTGAACCAAAAATAACTCCTTATTCTCCGTCTATTCCACACCATAATTTTTATAATTCCTCAAACAACCATCAGTCTGAGGTATTGACCAATCTACAGACTTTTGTTATAATATGGCAGTACCTTTCAAGAAATGTATTGATTTGGTCACCTTGACAATATCCATGCATGACGTATCTTGATGAAAGGAAAATACTCTTGAATGTGACCTATGTAGCTTTTCTGCCACCTACTATAGTCTCCATAGAGATTTTATTATGTTGCCCATAATGTAAAATGTGTATTAAGCCCTTTCTAAATTAATGGCTGAAAATAAAGCCTCAAAAAGCAACGTAAATGCGTCTGAAAGTGACAAAAATGTGTCTAAAAGCATCCAAATGTGACCAAAAGAAGCAAAAATGTGACGAAAATTGGACTAAAATGGGCAAACCGCGACTATAAGTGACAAAAGCACGACTAAAAGTAACAAACGCAACTCTAAAAGTGACAAAAACGCATCTAAAAGTGACACAAATGCAACTAAAGTGTTTGTTTGTTTTTCAGACTTTTCTCCTGGCTGTATTTAACTGAATCCTAATTAAAACGTAAATGTCAAACCTAATCACAATCACAATACTGGTCAGAATCTTTTCCCAACTCATGCAGCTATATGTTCCCTGATATGGCTTTACACTTTCCTATCTCCATGGAGACAAGCAGGCGATGCCACTAGGTCAAGTTATAGGTCCGATCTGTGAAAAGGTGTCAAAGTTTTAAGGTATTTTTCATGGCAATAAAATACATTAATTAAAAAAAAAATGGTTCCAGTGTCATACTGTGGAACATTCCAGGCAAAGCATTACCATCGCCACGGAGACAAGTGGGTGCCAGATCCCGCACAACTCGCTAACACCCGCTAAAAGGCTCGTATGTGTAACTCCTCTCACTCTGAAGCCAAGAAGACGAAAGCAAATAAAAAATATTGAGAGATTGCGAATCATGTTTTCTTCATACGTCTTAGATACAGAGCCAGAGGGAAAAAGTGGATTTTTTTTTTTCTTTTCTACAAACATCTCCACTGATCTTCGACTCAACTCCTCCTTAATTTCCTCAGCCTTTGGAGCCTGGCTTTCCATCCCCATTTTGAGTAAAGCGCTCAGCCAGGGAGAACCGAATCAAACGCAGAATCAACATCAGAAACACGAGGAAAAACAACAAGGAAGATGTGTCTAGAGACGCTCAGAGGAAGCCTGGAGCGAAGCAGCCAGACAGAATGGACGAATTAAAACCCATTTTAATCAAAAAACTACTTCAAAGAACCCACTTACTCTCACTCTTCGGCTTATTTCTTCGTAACGATTTGCGTTTAAAAAGGAACCAAAGACGAACTACAACTGTTTATCACCGGGCCAAACGTGGGAAGAAAAATAAACGTTTTCAAGGCGGGTGTGCTTCGGAAAACGCCTTCTAACAAGCCATGTATGTATTTCTGCCAATGCTAAATCATACAGTTGAGCAAATGGCTGTGATGAGAGCTGCCTTTTTAAGCTGTAGAAAGAGTGCAAATCTAACTGTGGAGTACTTTACAAGACAAATATACATGCACTTCTAAACGCTTCTGTTTAATAATTGTATTTTATTCCTCCCTGCATTTCTGACTGCTGGTTAATCTGAAGATTGGCTGGTTTATGGTTCAGTAAAGAGAGCATTTACCCTTGAACAACAGAAAAAAATGTAACTCCAGTATTGGATCTGTCATTGTACTACAGTCAGAAAGGTCAAAAGTGCTTTATTTATGGATTGCAATTTTATACCATACAAAAAAAAGTCAATAGTCAATGTTTTGTTCTTCAGTGTACAAAGTATAATTCCTTTTTTCTCGTTTAAAGCTCCTCCAAAAGACTACAGTATCTTGTAAAAGCAGCAAATTGACACAAAAATGAGACTGCTGCATGCTGTCTGTATCTAATCTGTTCTCTAAGTGTTTTCTGTCTCATCAACCCGGAAATAAGAGCTGAAAGCTGCGCTCTGATTGGCTGTGCTTGGGGCGGTTGCAGGAGTTTCACTTTGCTCCCTTAAAAAAGATGTCCTAAAGCTGAGAACGCTCCTGAAAACGAATGCTTGTGGATATCACAAATGTGCCAAAGGGTTTGTGAGAGCTTGGAACTAGTTAGACACACTTAACTTACCTGCTTCCGGTTTCGATGTGTGAAAATCAAGTACACCACCTTTAACTTGTTGAAAAGAAACGCTCTTCGCAAAGGGTTTTATGTTATTTTTCATTCAACTCGCACTTTGGAAGCTGCTTCATGTAAACACAGATCATTTCCCTTAAAAATAAAAGCTAACAGATAATTAATAACAGTATTAAGTCATAAAATATTGGCATCTAAGACATACATTTATGTCAACAAAGCTAAAACCAGCGTGCATTTGTAAAAGCCTAAATCAGGGGTGTCCAAACTTTTTCCATCGAGGGCCACATATTGAAATATAGACCAAGCGGAGGGCCACAAATCAATCACGAAACGTTAAAAAAAGCTGCATTTATCTGATGTTTTAAGCACCACCACATCTACATTCAGTCTCATTGCCTTAATATCAGGTCTGTGTTGCACCAAAATGTTAGTTATTTAGGTTGGAATTGTAGAAAATCTGAAATGTGCTGTAAATAGTACTTCTCAGGACAATGTGAAAGACAACTTAAACAACTGTACACGGACCTTAATGGCACATTGTCAAAAACAGCCAAAAAGAAAACACACAAACAAAAGAACACCACCGTACTGTTTTTGTTCTTTAATCATTTTGTTCCCTCCAAATTCCTGTCGAGAAACATTTGCGTCTACGTGCTCCGCCTGTGTTTCGCCCCGTCCCTGCCTCCTCTCCTCAGACATGCAGATGATACGCTGCTGCTCCAGACTAAGTGATTCCACACTCCGAGCTCTGGCTGCCGGAGATAGCTGAGACACTGTGTCACTGCTGTTAGCACAAAGGCGCTGGGGCTGGAGGGACCTGGGGAAGGGGGTGGAGGGGAGGAGAACAACCTGCTGCAAAACGGCGAGGAGGACCTGAACGGCTGGAGACGTGAAGGTGCGCGCTCTGATCCAGCTCGTGTTATGAAAGCGCGGCACTCATTGTTTAATTATAGGTCGGATATGAAGATTACGTGTCATTAAAGCTATGTCAGAGATGCAAATTAGTAACCTTGGAAGTAAAAGATTAAAATCCTGTCGAGGCCGTGTGCTTACTGTGATCCTTTATATTTTGTGTATCCTTTTTTAGTCCAAGAGCATTAACTTGACAGCAATTTGAGCCACCAGTTTATTTAGTCACTTAACTGATCATTGCACATAAAATAAAAATATAACACTGCCTAATAAATCACTTTTCTAGGCACATAAATAAACGTTTTTAAGCTTTTAACCATGATATATTTTTTTTCCCTCATCAAAAACATACTTAGAGTTGTATTTTGCTTCATTTCCACTTGTTTTATTAATCCTGTTCACGAGCTTGTCTTCTCTGAGTGCTCGCTAATGACTCTCAGATTGTTGCACCACAAGTAAAATGTTGCACAGTTTGTAAATACATAAACTATCACCAGCTTCGGTCAAAGTGAGGTTATAACAAACACATGGCTGTAATAGGATATATTATATACATTTTTGACTGTTCATTCCTACAGCTGACAACAGAGAGCCCTCCAATGTCTAATAACCTCTTTGGAAATGGAGGGTTTTCCAAATGTTTTTAAAGTTAGAAAATATGAAATACTAATCCCAAAGTGACCAAAATAGTGTTTTAAAGTTAATTAAAGCAAAAACAAGGCCTAATATGTTCATTTTAAAGGACAAATATTGTGCAAAATTGACTTTTTTGAGCTTTTAAACATTGTTCCCTCATCAAAAAACTTAACTGGAGTTGCATGTAGCTTCATTCACACTAGTTTGATGAATCCTGGTTAGAAAATCCTCTCCCCTCTGACCATCAAAAACGCTCCATTCTGAATCTCCACGATATGTGAAGTTTTTTCGATGTGTGACGTGGCTCTGAGAACACTCTGCTTTGTTTTCTATGTCCAGAAATTATATTGAACGTATTTCTGTCGTCTAATCACAATCATCACAAGGTGGAATGCGGCTAGCGTAAGAAGCAATGTGCATTCTAAATCTGTGTAATTCCCTCTGCAGCCAGCAGATGGAGCCAAAGCTAAGTTATAAAGTTTTTCTGTAACATGATATTTTTTGTTCTAAAACATGAGATATCAAAGTAAAGATACCCCAGAGCATGTTTAAAGGCCAAACAGTCTAAATAAAACATCATATTTGTCCTTTAACTCACTTTCCAATTTTATTATTCATTCACTCTCATATTCTCACATTTTCTTTGGAGCAGACTGAAAAAAAGCCCTTCCAATCACTACCCATACGCTATAGCCGTACAAACGGTGATGTGTCTTGCCCAGTGGCACAAAGGCAGTACGCAGAGGTCATAACTGTGAGTAAACAGTCAACATTTTGACGCGTGGGCGAACAAAATTTGACCACTTGGAGATGATATATGGTCCGACCGCAGTCTTCCATCACGGTTCGGCGCCTCTAAAACATCAACTATTAGGACGAAACACTTTCACTTTCTCTTCACTTTTCTGAATAGATTTCGGTGACCCACTTCCCTCCATGTGTCAGTTATCTCCGCGACGCCCCGGCACCCTCCAGTCTGCCGCACCTGAGAGACGACAACAGCTAAAAATACCGATGGTTCCACTCCGCGGCGCTCAAATGACAATACGCAGGATATGGACCAGCGTATCGACCCAGCGCTACTCTAGTTTCTGCTGTTTATCCTGTTTAATTATGTCTTTATGTGTCCCAGATTTCTGTTACGGTACGTGGGATATATTAGACATGTCGCCAGCCACAAGCGGTGACAAGAGGCGGCCGTCGGGGCGATCCCATTTCTCCAAAGATGTTTGCGTTTACAGAAGGGATAGCTGAGGATTTACGCGCCGGGAGTGACATTTAAAGAAACCTAAGAACATATTGTATCCCAGCAGGTAAAAGCCATAGTGGAATAGAATGAATACAGACTCTTTGAATCACTTTGAATTACTTGGAGTTCTTGCAATGTTTAAAATGGCTAGCTCATTGTATTACTGAGCACTTCCTGTCCAGTTCTATCTCTATGAGGGTTTTGTAGAGTCACATTAAAATGAATAAATCTTTAAAGATGAGACAGTGAACAGTGAGCTGCAGTGTTAAAGTGTTAAAGATTTTATAAATGAGATGAAAACTCCCCCGGTGACACTTTTGTGCCGATAAATGGAGGTGTTTGTGGGCCAATGCTAACGCTAATGCTAATTCTGAAGCATAATAAAGATAAATAAATAAATAAACATAAGTAACGTATAAATAAAAACAATTGGATGGTCTTTACTTTACATTTTAATTAGATTGGTTCTTTATATTTTACGTTTTAATAAAAGTTAGCATTAGCTGTGAGAAACAGTTAGCTTAGCTGCACAGAGACCATTCTGCTTTACAAATACACTTGCTTTGCATCTGTATCTTGAAACTTGAATAATACATTTTGGTTTATGAAAGTTTAAAATGATTAATTATCATTGGACACAAGGCAAATAAAAAAAGCAAACAACAACAACAACTTTGAAATCCAATGCTAAATCGTAATTATTCATTTAAAAAAGGTTACTAACTGTCAGTCTGCGCGTCAAAGCAAAACATTTTCCCATTATGTATGTAGGTGAACTATATTCATTTCATTTTTTGATGCAAGGGACAATCAAACGAAAAAGAGATTAAAAAATGATTCAGTTAACTTTTTAGATACTATCTGCTTTTCATAAGATTGTAACTTGAACACAATCACAGCCAAAGAGTCACACTCAAAGTTAAACATCTCTGAAAACCTCCATATTCTTTCTGTCTCTCATCAAACTCTCAAAACGCAACGTGAAATATCGAACGGGAGCTTCAGACTTCGGAAATACACTTTGGCTCCGATGACATAAACAATACTTTCTGTTACGGACAAGCCAACTACAGTTTAAGTAGCTTTTAATGCATGCATAAAGATAAATAACCAAGAAGACGCAAACATTCAATACACAACGCTTCAAACATTCGCAAAATGAACTTGAGGGCATATCTTTCCAATAGCTGTGGGCGGCATTCCCTCTTCATCCTATACATAAAACAGTTCTTGCGCAAAGTTATTATTATTACTGGCTTCCGACGCCTCATTCTCCACAGATGGCCTGGACTTTTGCTGCTTGACGATCTGGCCAGAGAGCGAGAGAGAGAGAGCAGGAAAGTGGACAAGGGGAACTTGGACATGTCACAGTTTGAAGTGCCAACTGGCCCCATCATCTTCATGCTATTAGACCCACCAGATGGACACACGGGCATCACACGCGCAGAAAGAGAGCGAAAAGGTCCGCGCTGTAGAACCAAATGTCACCGTGGTAAAAGAATTCGGTTACTTCTCTAATCTTCTGGCTTTCGTTTCTGGAGATGCCGCGGCAAGTCGTAGGTCTCCTGTGCATGCGGAGATGAGTTTTGTGTAGATTTGACACCGTATGACTGTTTTAATGTTAAATTTAAACGCAAAAGACTTCGTTTAATTAGTTTGACGCTACTCAAATCCTGCGTCCATCCATGTTGCATGATTGAGAACCAATTCTCAATTACAATAACAACTTTCTTTCGCTACAAAGCAGAAAAATAAATCTATCCTAGCTTAAAATGACGTGAATATATAATTTGGATTTGACTCAATGAGATTTAATTACAAATGTGATGCAGAATATTTGACAGGTTTTAAGGTATTTCTGACTGAACATTCAATAATTTGGCTTAAAATAAGAATGTTAATTTGCCAAAGTGATCTTAACCCATTGGCCGATAATTTGGTTTGAGGTAATGAAGAAATGTATTGAAACAAGTCAGAAACGGTTTGAAACAAGTAAAATAATCTAGTTACATCAAACAAATATAGTCTTAACTGGTCAAAATGTCTGAAATCAAGATTGATATCCTGAAATCAAGACATTTTAACTCATATAGAAGTCAATTTTTTGTGGTGGGTTTCTGACTCGTACACGCTTTAATTCAACTCAGTGCCCCATGTTTTTGTTTTTCTATTATTGAGTAATCCTGCACAATATTGCAAAAGTATAAATATTGCAGTATTAGCTAACACAATATTTGATGCCGCAACAAACTAAATATATCGAAATAACATCAAGGTTCTCTATTTGACAGAAATGCACTGTTTTAACAGGAACAATGTGGAGAAATGCAGATTTTATTCATGTTTATCTGTTTTCAGGGTAAATTATTCTTGATTTTGTATTGTTTTTGTTTGTGTTAAGGTTTTATTTTGACAGTTTGACAAATACGTGGACATTTGTTTTAGTAGAGCTGAAATGAATGCGTCAAAGTATAATCAAATATCACAATAATATCGATATCACGGTACTTAACATCCATTTTGCAAAGATTTCCAATATTGCGTGGCGCTACTATTGAAGTTGCGATTTGAGCACGTTCTTCAGGGATGTTCTTGTATCCAGACGGCGGGAGAGGAGTGTCACTTGGACCAGGTTGTGCCGGTGCGTTCGGAGATGGGGCGTATCTGAGACCAACACACTTCCTCACTCTGTAAACACTACATCTGCTCATGGAACAAAGCGATAATCGGACAGGAAGAACGAGAAGACAAGCGTTACGGCCAGTTCCCAACACTTTCAACCGACCTTTTCACTTTAATGAACCTGAAAAAAACGACAAAAATAGATCAAATCAAGATACTCTGCTAAATCTAGTCTCAAAGGACCATCTTCTTAAATATTCTTTGGACATTTTGGACTTACGGCTGTCTCTTAACCATATCTCAGTATCTCAGGTCATTCTTGTTAAATAAAGAGTCATCCAAAGACAAAAATAGAAGAATTGGGGTTGTGCAGTTAATCGCATTTTAATCAAGAGAGAAATGGGGTTATTTGTAATTATCGGTTATCATTTTGGATCTTTAATGTAGAGATGTAAAGCCAAGTCGGTAAAAGTGTGTGGTTTGGAGCAGAGATCAGACTTATCCCTTTTATTTTGTCATATGAACATATCTAAATCAGCAAAACTAAAGGGTAAAATAAAGTTATATTAGGGCAGAACCAGGACAGAATCAATACTAAAAAAGACTAAACCAGGATTAAACAATTAAAACCAGAAATCATCCAGGATCAAATCAGGGCTAGACCAGAAGCTAAAAAATATACATCTAACCTTACTTAAAATGACTTGAATATCTAATTTGTATCTGAATTTAAGAAGTTTTGACTCAATTAGATTTAATTTCTTATGTAAAGCAGAATATTTCACATGTTTCAATGCATTTCTGGCTACTGATAATCTATAAATTTGCTAATGGTGTAGGTAGAATAAACCCATTGGCAGACAATTTGAGTTGAAATATATATAGTATAATGTATAGAAAAAAGTCAGAAATTGATAAAAATAATTGAGTTCTATCAAATAAATAGTCTTAACTGATCTCAACTAGTCAAAACATCTGTAATTAAGATCAACATCGTGAAATCAAGACATTTCAACTCAAATAGAAGCAGCATAGCCACAACTAAAGCGAGACTAAAGCAGGTCTTTCAAAAAGTCCAACTCAAACACGAATAAAAGTGTCACAAAATTAGACCCAAACCTGTCTCAAACATCAAATTCCTCCACCTGAACAAGTCGTGGTTGCTTAAAGGCTGGTTATTCTCCTTCTACCTCTCCTGCTACTGTACCGCGTTGAACTTTGACCTCAGCAGTTCTGGCCCTATTGATGAATGAGGGGGCAGCGTTGCACCAGATTAGTCACGGGAATCTGACTTGAACATGCGTGTGGGAGGAGGCAGAAAATGATCCAGTAAGAGCACAAATATGGCACTTCCATGTATTCATTTAATAACTGAATATGCCTAATATTGATTTAATTGTTTTGTTCTAGCCTCTGATGACCTTGCATATGCATGAAATCTGCAGAGGCATCCGAGAACTCTGGCCTAATGTAATAGCTCAAAAGTTAGCACAAAAAGTTAAGAGGGCATTTAAGTCGATGTTTATTTATGTCTCGCCAAGCGCCCCCAAGGAAATGATTCAATGTTCTTTCTTGAGGATGCTGCTACTTCAGTTCTGCAATGACATATTAGTGATAATATAATGGAATATACAGAAGAATATGCAGTTTTATTCACACTCAGAAAATGGGGGGAAAAAAGTTAATTCTGTTACATTCTACTACAAGTGCTGTACCTGATTTTTTACTGTTTTAAAATGTGAAAAACAGACCTAGTACAAGTACAGATATATTGTAAAATAATCTATCCAGATGGAAAAAATGACTAGTATGACTAGTATTGCGATTGTAGATTTAGATTTGCGATTCATGTTTTAATAATGGGATTCTGTTCAAAGTTCACATTTTAAACACAATCTGGAGAATTGACAAAAGACTGAAATATGAACTGACAAACTAATGTAAGAATTTTTGTCGCTTTGTGTCGTTTTTGTTGCTTTAAGTCACGATTTTTCACTTTGTTGCATTGTTGTAGTTTCAGATGCACGCTTGTCGCTTTAAGTTGTACTTTTTTCGCCCTTAGTCACTTTTTTGTAGCTTTTAGTCACTTTTTTGTCGCCTTTTGTCACATTTTTGTTGCTTTAAGTCATGTTTTTTCCCTTTGTTGCATTATCGCCACTTTCAGATGTACGTTTGTCGCTTTAAGTTGCACTTTTGTCGCCTCTGATCACGTGTATGTAGCTTTTAGTCACTTTTTTGGCAGTTTTGTTGCGTTTTTTGTTTATTATTGTCACGTTTTTGTCATTTTTACTGCAGCTTTTTTGTCGCTTTTAGTCATGTTTTGTAGCTGTAAGTCCTATTTTTTTCACTTTGTTGCTTTAAGTTGCACTTTTGTCGCTCTAAGTCATGTTTTTGTAGCTTTTAGTCACTTTTTTACATGCTTTTTGTTGCATTTTTGTCATGTGTAGTTGCTTTTTTGTCTAATATCGTCACGTTTTTGTTGTTTTTACTGTTACTTTTTTGTCCCTTTTAAATTGCGCTTTAGTCGTTTGTTGTGTCGCCTTAAGACACTTTTTTGTCGCTTTTAGTTGCGTTTTTGTCACTCGTTTCTGGTCATGTTTTAACAAATCTAAACAACAGGGTGAGCGTTTTTTATGTATGCAGAATAAAACAGGACATTTAGTAGTTTGTGGAGGAAATTATTGCACTTTAAAATGTAAACCTGTGTGATTGTGATTCAATATTTATCTAAAAAATTATTGCTTTGCAGGAGGTTTAGCTGAACCTTTGATCCTCACTTGACCCGCGTCCACTAAAGATTCGAGGACTATGCAACGAGCGAGGGCTTAGTAACTACGGTGCATATTCAGATTCAACCCATATATGACACTTTTGTTTGCCTGTTGCTATCGGATACAGTGTCTGGCTCTCGCGGCCCTCAATTCATTCCCCTCTGATGCATCTCATCTCGGCCTACATTCGTCACATCTTCCATTCTCCGAGCTATTCTCCCGACTGCGGCTGTCTGCGCCCCGTTCTCAGCGGGAGAGTCTCAATCAGGTATCTCTGACCTTTGTGTGCGGAGCAGGACGGAGCCGAGCCGCGAGATGTCCTGAGGAGCTGATTGGACGAGAGGCTCATTACTGCCCACACTGTCCCCATGTCTAACCACCTCCATCTGAATGTGACAAACCAGGAGTAAAAATAGGGCTAATTTAACCACAAGTCTTACCAAGCCAGTTCTGAGAAGTTGTACTACTGCGCACAGTGAAAATGAATCATAAAAAATCAAAAAAATCAAATCAATTTATTTTTATAATGCCCAAAATCACAACAACAGTTGCCTCGATGGGCCACAGGTCATCATCTCCAAATCATCCAAAATAAGGTATTAAGCTAGTAGAAAAGACAAATCATACTACTATTTCCCCAAAAAATGATAGGAAAGGAACACAAATCCAGTCCCGATTTCAGATTTTTTTGTAAATTTATACATTTTGTGTTTCCCCCATGAAATGTATGTATGAAAACAGGAGAAAAATTAGGTCGTTGCACACTGTCAGCAAGCAATAATGAAGTACTGCAGTGCTCTGATTGGCTGAGTTTGGATGGTCCACCCCATTTCACTTCACCGTTTGAAAAAAGCAGTCCTAAAAATGTGTACACTCATATGGATAAAAAGAATGTGCCAAAGGGTTTGTGATACAGGAAGTAAACCCATTTACTCCTTTCATGCTGTGAAAATCAGGTAGCTTTAATGTATCTAATTAGAGCACTAAATATATCAGAATAAGTCTAGATGGAATACTTTTTACTTTGTCTGGAAATTAAAGGTGTTTATATTCTCACAATACAATATTCTCACGATATTCACGATACAATATTCTTTTCTCATGCTAATCTCACAATATTCTTGCAATCTTCTCATGATATCCACTCAATATTCCTTTCACGGTATGATATTTATTGCAATATTGTGGAGAGGCAGATTTGCAGAAATGCTACTTTTACCTTTTAAAATGCCTCGAAAAGCCATTGCTGCTAATCTTTACAGTCATTTCCCAAAGATTTAAAAGTCCTTAATAACAATCATTCCTTCACTTTCCCTTCACTGACATGGAGCAAAGGATAATGGTCCGTGTCAGTGTTTCTCAAACTGTGGTCTGTGCACAACTGGTAGTATGCGGGGCTCTCTGCAGCTTGAGTCTTTGACAATTATTTAAACGTTTTTTTCCTCCTTTGGATTAATTGATATTTAGAACGACCTTATCCTTGGTCCACTGTCATTTTAGACCTAGTTCAGTCTCAATTTAGACCAAGTTTAGCCCTAATTTAAACCTGATAAAGTCTGGGTTTAATACTCGGAATACTTTGATACTCGGAAAGCCAAATTTTATCTTAGGTGGTACTTAGAGTGAAAAGTTTGAGAATTGCTTCTCCGTGTATAGTTCCTTCTGTTTCTTCAGTGCAACAAAACTGCATTTAATCCATTTGATAATTTGTTGACAGCCCACGATATTATTACGAAACGATATCTCCACATTGCGGTTATTATTACAACTCTACGATTTTGTACGTGTTGGCGCCGTTTAATTCGAAAAGACACCACGACAAAGACCGAGAAGCAGGTTGTCCAGACAATTAAATTCTTACTAACCACAACAACCATTAGCTTGAGAAAACTAAATCCAAGTATTGATCGGTTGTTTGTGTGACCCTGAGGTTAAATTAGATCGGAGGTTAACTAGAATTCCAGGGCTGAAAACAGTTATTCCAGCGGTCTGCGTTAGCATATGCCAATAAGAGCTAAATCCATCGAATTGGATTGGCTGGTGTGGCATTGGACAGCCAGTAAATAGGCTGAGCTCCTCCAGGCAACAGGCATCGACGGAGTTGTTTGCTTCACACATCAGCACACTTCTCAATTAGCACCCCAAACTACTGCAAGTAATTGGAAGAGAATCCACCAAAAACCAATGCACCAGAGTTGGATTTGAACTGAACGAAACTAACTTTACCAATGTGCGGGCAAGACGTTTAATTTTGAGGCTTTCTGTTTTTGCCCAAAAAACTTTTGCCCAAAGACATTGAAGTTTGGCTTAGGTTTTCCATTTTGTCCAATGAGTCAAACCACGAGACAAACAAAATATAGGAGCGTGCGTCATTTGATTGATAATTGAGCTTTTAACCCTGAAACAAAAACTTCAATGTCGAATTTTACCATTCAGTTTGATTCATGTACTGATGAAAGAAAGACGTTTGTATCTTATTATTATATATTATTATATTTAATAGATTGTCACTTTTCTGGTTGACGGTTTTCATGTTTTCTGCAGGCTGTGGCTAGAATGTTCCACAACATGTCATTTAATGTTTCTAGTGGAGTGCGATGAACATTTGTATAACGGACGAAGACAGATGTAGTGTAGTTGGTAGCATAATCCATATCATTTCTTCCTGTAAAAATGGTACAGATTTCCATTATTTTTACTAAGCAATACCCTTTTTAATCCGAGACAGTAGGTAATAGAAACAAATCTTCAATTTAAAGAAGATACGGATTTGAAAATCCTCCATGAATGTAAGATTTGTACCATGTTTTCATAAAATAGGCATTTTATATGTAAATATTAACATTTCACATATTTGGAGCATCCAAATCTGAAAAATGGACAGAGCGTTTAAAATCTCTTGCTTCATTTTGTTGACAAAATGGATTTTCAAGATCTCATTTAGTATTTGAGGAGTAGATCTTACTGAAAATTATCGTTAAAAAAATTTTCACTTCACATTTATGAGAATCAGTATATCCTTCAGTACGATCTGTCAAAATGTATGAAATTGTAAAGGTTGGTGTAGAACTGATCTTTAAGCCTCTATATGAGATACATAATGTATTTGAAGTTAAAATGTCATGTGAAAATCTATTAATTCAAGTGGATTAAATAAATGAAGACATCTTTTGCTGCAGATTGGACATTGGATGTTGTTGTTTTCAGGCGAAAGCTTTGATTGTATGTTGAGAGAGCAAACTGACTAAAAAACCTGTGCTCGTAATGTCTCGCCTTAATAAACTGTGACATAATCCGTTGTATATTGTTATTGTTGTTTAGATCGTGTATCACTCTCAGTTGCGTTCAAACAAATGATTTCAATTGGACACAGTGGTTCCCAGAAGGCATCCCTAGGTTCAATGGACTCTTTCGCTTATTACTAACATCACTGATCTTCACAGAGAGGAGCCGGGGGTCGGTCAGGAAGATATTGCTTTGAAAAAAAAAGAAGAAAAAAAAGAAAAAAGCGCTGACTTGTGGAGCAGCGTTCTGTAGCCCTCGGGGTATAAAAGGATATATGTCCATGTTGAACACAATGGACTCCTAGTTTATTGCTCCTCGTGCGTCTTTCCTGGTTGCGATGAAGTTCACCAGAAGGTTTGAAAGTTCTTTGAAGACAAACGCTTTTCAACTTGGTCCGGGAGAGGTATTAATTCACCAGATGCTTTGTCCAAATGGGCCTTTTCTTTCGACGCAGGTGTATCGGCGGCGCAGGGCATTAGCGCGGGAACAGATGCTAGCGCTGGTGAACCTGCTCCTTGCCCACGCGCTTGTCACGGAGGGCGACCGGTGCCTTCAGATCTATGGGGACCACCTGCTCTGCTCACGGGGCGTTAAAGCCAGACATATTGTTCAGGCTTGAGCCAAACCGGGGCACATTGGACTGGGAATATGGTCGATAAGGGGCCGAGCAGGAGGTCGCCATGTGTTAGCTTAGGCGCAAATGGAAGGCTGGAAGGGACGTCGTGATGTCAAGAAGTGCACGACGTGAACAAACAAAATCCCAGAGAAAATACCACAGAACACATCAAGATATAGACAGTGTAATTTTAGTGTTAGTGCCTTTATTGTAAGAAGAAACATCACAGTTGTGCGACTATTAGCGATTAGCCACCGATTTTTGATTCAATCTGATATCAAGTAATACTATCAACGCCAACATCCTTTAACTTTGCCAATCATTATTTTCTTTCAACTTCTGCTTGAACCAAGATGAAAGGTAAACATATGTGAAGAAAAAGTTATTGTTATTTTTGCACGAGTATCGATCCTTTCCAATACCTCTGTCGGTATCGATACGTCAATAGGCTACTTGGTATCGAGCTGCTCATAACTAATGATTATTGACACAAAAACGCAACTATGAAATACTTAATTCACTTTTGTCAAAATTATCTAAAGTTAGGCGTCAAAAGCACAATTTAAAATCCGTCTGCGATGAAAGATCTGATATTTTTGGAACTGTGGTGGCAGATTTAGCTCTCCTATCAATGTGTCTACAATCGGTATCTGGCAAACATATTACCAAAAGTAAACACAAGCGCTCCTTCAAGTATCAACAGAAGAGGCCCTTGGTGGTTGTTGGCAAATTGAAAATAAACTAAGCTAAACTGAACACAGGATCATCTCCACATCTCTCTTTCGATTTACGAACATTTACAAATGAGAAAACAGTCCTAGGGTGTAGTGCTAGCCTCCACTGACCAGTACTACTACAGAGACTTTACCACGTTTAGAGCCTTATATTTGTTCAGGAAAATCCCTTGGTCGTAGTCAGTGATCGCGTGAACTGTTGCAAGTGTGTGTGATGCTTAAAATTCTAGTATGCCAACCATATTTATGAAGTATGTAGGATAAAACTGTATTGAATTTTATTTTATTTTGCACAATAGTCAATTAACATATTATTCGTACTGTATATTATGCACCATTTATATTGTTATTAGCCTTTTAGCATTCTCTAGTTTGGCACGTTTTAGAGAAAGAAAAAAAAGCTAGCACTGACTGAGATTTGGCGCCATCTACTGGCTACATAACGCTTACACAAGTTAGAAATAAACTGCTAGAAAGTTCTCCGCGCGATGCTAGGTACAAACGCAGCTGTAATGATTGTGATTACACGGCAGAATTCCTCAGAACGTGTTTGACAATGATTTATGGACTTTCGGAGCCACGTCACACATCGAGCAATGGTCAAACATCGGGGAAATTCAGAATGGTGTGTTTTTGACAGTTCGGAAGGGGAGGACTTTCTAACTAGGATTCAACAGACTAGCGTGAATGAAGCTAAACGCAACTCCAGGTATGTTTTTGATGTGAGAACACGGTTAGAACCTCAAAAAAGTAAATTTAGCATAATTTAAGACCCTCCTCTGGATTCAGTCACCGGACCAGATGGGCACCAGACTGGACCAGTTCTCCCAGGATCAGGTTGGCTCATATTGAAGACACGCATTATGGCATGGCACCCAAGACTTAATTAAATTCAGTTCTGTGTTGAATGATGTAAAATGGCGGCCCCAGACAGTAAGTAAACACAAATGCACATACATATCTTAGTAACAACAAATGATACAACACTTATTAACGAACTGGCTGTAAGTAACTGTGGAGGGAGATGTTTGCATAGCTTTCAAAAACTGCAGCACCCAATACCGACGAGCTAACAGCTGAATATAATGCGCTGTTTGCTCTACAGAGGAGTTTGTTTGTGCTGCACCACTTAGTTCCACTTTCACAAAAGCTTGACGCCATTGAAGAAAATAATGTTTTAGACAATAGCGTGCGTCTACCATTATTACACTCCTTTGAACAAACACAGTAAATAATGTATAGAGTCTGTTGAACAAACTGAAGAGGTTCGCGGAGAACTCTTAACCCTGAACAAACTGGAGGCTATTTTGCACAAAAGCAATTCAGTGGATCTGAAACAATAATATGTTTCTATCGTTTTAAGGACGGCAAGTAAAATATTGGCGCCAACTGGATAATCCTTTACAAAGAAAATGGAGAAAGGAGCAAAACTGTGACATGTTTGGAAATGAGCTGTATTAACTTATTACATTTACACTTGAAAGATTAAGAATATTCACCTTATCTTCTGCAGAAGAATGGGAAACTATTACATTTTCACTTGAGGTGAGACACTGCGGGTGAATATATATATATATAGATACATTTAAACTTCTCCTGTAGTTTATGCACATAAATGCAAGAAAAAAATGAATTACAAGTTTTCATAATGTAATGTTTCCACAAAAAGTGCACATATTTGTGACATTTTAAACTGAAAAATGGACAAAACCTGGTTTAAATTTCTTGGTTATTTTTGTCACTTAAAACGTAAATAAATCAGGCTTGCAATTAGATACCAACAAATCCTTCTGCGTCAAAATAACAAAACAATAACAAGAAGTACACGATTGTAAAGTTTGATGTGTGTAGGTGCTACTTATGTCCCGATAATGGAGAAAAATCTTTAAAATTACAATGTCCCAGACAAATCCATGGATAAAGTGGATTAAATTAAACAAGAAATCATCTTTACGAGAAGATTGGACAAGTTTGTTGTTTCCACATTAAAGTCTATATGCTGAGAGAGCAAACTGACAAAAAAAATGAAAAAAACAAAACAAAAAACAAAAACAAAAAAACAGTTTTGCCATTAGTGTCTCGCCTTAAAACATTAAAACTATATCAAAAATTCTCTACCATGTTATAAGGGTCATAAAGCCAAATATCTCAAGTCATATTTAGTATAATACAAATAAAACTCCATAAAAGGCCCCGCAGGTACAGTCATTAGTAAAAGACCCAATAAATGTTAAGTAACATACAATTTAACAACAAAAATATGATATTTTTACCCACATCGATATATATATTCATATATATATTCCCTTTTTCCTTAATCTAAAACCACGTCAATCCAAAAACTTTTAAAATGAGTCTGTCTTCAAATCCTTGAATTGCATACTCTTATAATCCACAGTTTTAATACATTTGAAGATTAGCCAGAGAAAGTTTTTCAATAGAACATAAGAAACCACGGTTGGCACTACTCTCTTTTCTTACCCCTGCTTCACTTTGTAGTTTGACACATGCAGCCGTCCAAGGCTGGAGTCAGCATAAGTGCGCCGGACAAATGGGTCCCTGCAGTGAGACCTGTAGGTGTCCCATCCCAAAGTGGACGTACATTAGAGGCGCTCTTTTTCATTCTCTGCCAGCGCTGCCTCCATTTCTCGGTCTAATGTCGGGCCATGGAGGGACGCCACGAAGCAAAATAGACTTGACTTTGCTTAACCCAAGTGGCTCCAACAAGACCATCAAGAAAAAGAAAGTTTGAATCTGTATGATACGATGAACAGAATGGGTTGAGTTTGCGTCTCAACATTCTAGATTCCCTAAAAGCTCCTTTAAAAGCTTGTAAACAAATACATTCTAAATTCCGTAATGGAGGTGAAATGAAGATGATTGATTTCAATGGAGAAACTGGGATTAACCTAAGAATATCACGAAATATGAAAAATCTGTGGTTTTGTCAAATGAAAATCGCATGCAAGTGATATCTGAGCCTGGTTTTAAGACATTTACTATTGTTGTTGTTGTTGTTGTTTTTTTTTTTTTACATGATTTGTTTCTTTAGTAGGAGATTATTATGGAAACTTACATTTTTTGATGAAGGCAAAAATACTGATTTTTAGTTTTTGTTTTACTGGACAAATTGCTGACCACACAATAGTTTTTCATTTTAATCCAGATATACTCAACTTTACCACAAATTGCTTTTTATTAGTCTATTTATTTGTTTTTTTTCCTTCATTTCTAATAGAAAACTATACTAACTGACATTTCTAGCCTGGAAATTCAAAATTGTTGCTTATTTTTTTGTTATAGACTCATTAGTATTTAGAGCTGATGTCAGTTAATCACTGAAAATGTATTATGGTTTACTTCATTTTGCCTCCATTCTGGAATTTTGAACATTCTGATGACATAGGCTCTAGTTTAACACTGAGAAGGAGACAGTTAGAATTCGATGGTAGAATTCACTCTTTAACTGTCAGATTACAGCATTGTTGACCTGGTTTATGGCTCATAGCTCTGGACCTATCAATATGAAACAAAAACTGACACAAAGTTCAATTGTCAGTCTTCTCTGTCCGCATTAAAAACCAAGGTGGATTTTTTTCCCCACAATAGCCTCAGGAAGTGGTACCATTATTCAACACAAAAGGAGTAATTGTTGGTTCAACATTTGTGGATTTATATTTTGGACATCTCTTGTAGGAACACAACCTATGAACTGTTAGCCCCACCCACTGCCCATCCCCTCACTCTGATGTTGAACCAGAGAAACAACAGTTTAGGCTCTAATAGTCACAGATATCATCCTCATCCAACAACGTCTCTGAGTGGATACGTTTGTAGTTATTTCCTTAGGGTTCTCATCTACTGAATGCTTTTTAAAATACATTTATGATTCTTTCTTGTACATTTAGTCCTGTTTTTTTTTTCTTTTCTTTTTTTTAAACAATATAATATAAGGAGTATTTACCAACCAAGAAGAAAAATAAATCAAATTTGGGTAATGAGGAACCAACATTAAAACAAAGTAACTGCATTGAGACGGATTTGATTTTTTTTTCCATGAAGATTGTCATTGATTTGCCTGGAATGTTCCACAATATGGCATTAAACACATCAGAACCACTTTATCACAGCTACAGGTTAGGAAATAGAGTTAGTGCATTAGTTAAGCAGTTACCAAGCCTGATTAACTCTTTGTTCATTACAAATTCTCTTTCTTCATGCTTTAAGACAAGAATGTATGTTTTCCCCTTAGCAGTAAAATACTTGTAACTGTCCATAATACATAACTTTAATGCCATACTGTTCAACACTCCAGGCAAAGCAAACACATCTCCATCCAGAGAAGCTTGGTCCGGACACTAAAAGTTACATAGTGCACCTTTAAGTAAATAAAAGCAGTACTTTGGACCACTGGCTCCCTCCACACACCCACTTGGAGCCACTGCCAGTAAGACTTGTGCTTTGTCAGTAAACAGTTGACCGTCCTTGTCAGTTAAATGTTTATGTAGCTGGCAGAGCTCCTGGTTTGGGGGGGGGCTGGCACGACGCACTGGCACTGAAGATAAGAGCGCAGATGAAAGCGGAGAGCTGCGATAAATAATGACGCCGGAGCCACCAAAGAGTGATCACACAAAGGAAAACAAGGAGGATCGCGCTCGCAGAACCACAATGGAGAGATTAAATGGTGGTTTTACAGCCGTATATGGCCACTTTCCATATGATACACATCTGGGAGGCGCGTTTGATACATACACCCCGACGTCCCCGAAGAGATGCGCGCGGCAAGGTCAAGAGTATTTAGATGACGCAGCAGGAAAGCGGAATATATTGTGGAATGAAACTTCCATCGTCAGGCCGTTTTATTTATATTCAAAGTTACCTTCTAAATCAGATGCTGGAGGTGTCTCGTTGCTGCAGGTAGAAGTACACAGAGGCTGAAAGTAAAGTACATTAAGCTAAGTAGTTTTTGATGATTTGTTCTTCACTTGAGTCCACTACATTTCAAAGAGCTTTTTTGAGAGACTTTTACATGTATTTTGTTCCATTTAAAGCCTCATAACAATCTCTCCAGACTTGATTTGAGTCCAAGTGTTAATTGTTGTGGGGCAGCTGAAGTGTCCTAAATCTCCAACTGACGACTGACTTTCAGTTTCCATTTAAAGTTGATTATGAAGTTAACAAAAGTTCCATGAACAAAAAATAAGCAAAAATGTCTCTGCATAACCTTGACTTGGCTTTACTTGTGCTTTTATTGTGAAGGTATAGTAAGTATACAAAATAATGTCTCTTGTCTTTCTAATCTAATATTTTATTACAATTTAGATTATAACTACTAATACTAATACTCTAGTTCTAATACTACACTGCAAAAAAGTCCTATCAAAAAATAAGAAAAATAAACTAAAAAATAAGACCTTTTTACCCTAATTTAAGTGAAATTATCTGCCAGTGGAATAAGATTATTTTACTTATCAAGTTTACTTAAAACAAGTCAAATAATGTCAATTTGAAGTAGTCCTGTCAAGTGAAAAAATCTTAAAATTGGACTTTTAAGATTAATTTGCTTAATTCAAGTAAATTTAACTAAGTTAGATAATCCCTTTTTGCAGTGTATACTAGTTTTACGGGGAGGACAGAACTGCAATTCAAAAAATCCAATTTGAATCTTGTCTTTACAAGTAGCCTATTGTATTTTAATTTTTTCAAGCCGCAGGTATCATTCACACACTTATTTAAGTCAAAAACAAGTCAACACTTAAGTGATTTCTACAGAGCTATGGAATAAGGTGTATCTGTACTTTTACTCAAGTAATGACAAGCAGTACTTTGACCACCTCTGAAATACTTTCACTATGCCATCATTACTGCTACTACTTCTAAAATGACATACATGGGGTGGGAGTTTATACATTTTTCTTCTTCCCACTGCATAATATGTTAAAACGGTACCTTGACTAGAATGGGCACATAGTAGACATTCAAATATGTGAGTTTGTGGGTGTATTAGGTCCATGAGATAGATCTGTAAATACCAAAAGCGCTTGAAATAAAGTCAATTAATCAAATCAATACTACTACTACTGACTGACCCGAAAAGAGAAAAGAATACTTCAAAAAATGTGCTCAGAAACGTCAGAAAAAGAGCAAGTTCAGTGTCGAGAGTACAGTCCATCACAGCCTCTCTGCCATTGCTTTTACAGTGGTCCTACTTCGCAAAGATAAACTTACAATGAGATGGACAAGCGGGCTCAATCTCCCCCACACTCCAGCCCCATCGTAGTAACTCATGTCCAGATAAGACACCCCTCACCTCCCTCCCCCCGTCTCTCTCTCTCTCCACCTGTAATATTTCTTCACTCCCACTCCGTTTTTCGTCCCTCGTCTTGCACTTGGAGAAGCATTCCGTCTGTGTCTTCGCTCGGGGGTTGTGGCTGTTGCGAATCCATTACATCAGATAAAAGAGAGGACAGAGATGTGATGGCGCCTCGGTTCCCTCTGGGCCTGACACGTGGGGCAGAGGAGGAGAGCTTTATCCCAATATACTCTTAATAAGACGGAGCACAAAAGGTTCAATACCGCCCAGGGGTGGACAGAGTACTTCAAGTAAAAAGTACTGATAATTTATGAAGGTATTTGACAAGACGGATAATTCTGTATTTACAAATCAACACCTAGCTGTATTAGTGTACTATAGACTTGTCAAAAGTATCAAAAAGAGGATATTAATCAATACTAAAGTAATAGTAGGTCTGTAGTCGACTAAAGAAATTCTTGGTTGACTAAATACCAATTAATCGACTAAAAAATGGAGAGGCAAAACTCTCTGTATCTGACCCAAACTGCAGAAAAAAACCCACATCTGCATTGGAATTCATGCAAAAAAAACAACAATTCATACAGAAAAGTACTAAGAAACAGTGTATAAATTAGATTAAACTCATGATTCACCGCAAGATCTTAAGCTAACCCACTCCAGATCTTCACTTTTCAGCCTAAATACTATTTATCGAAATAAAATAATTAGTCGACTAATAAAAATGTTGGTCGACCGATTAATCGACTAAAAGACTACAGCCCTAGTATATAGAAGCTTTGAGGATGTGTCAATCGTTATCAGGACCACATGGTAACAAAGGATGTTTTTGTAATCTTATTGCTTACTTTTTCCTTGTCCGATGCAGAAACATTATTAACACACATTAAAAGCCATACACTATTATGCATGTTTTCCACCAAGTCTATAGACTGATTTCGAATGGTGTGTTCAGACCGCGGCATCAAAATCGCTCCCAACACCTCCAGCTGGACGCCTATGTATTTGAGAGCAGTGTGTTTGACGCCTTGGACACATGTTTGAAAGAGACACAAATCCTACCTCTTGCTGCCTTGTTCAGTGGCTGCTATTGATATGAATGACTGCTACTTTGGAGGAAGCGATTGGTTGATGCACCGCAAATTTTGCCGAAAGTTCAGATTTTTCCAATCTAGCGTCTGAAGCCCGAGATGCTGAACGCTGGACACGGCTGCCACATGAAAGCTCAAGACGCAGAAGCACTGGATGGGCTGGACGTGTGTCAACATAGACATAACTGTTACCATGACACTATATTCTCTCAGGTACTGCTATTTCAATTGATAGCGCTGTACCACTTTTGCCACTACAATGAAAATATCACATATAAAGTCTAATTTCACACTTTTTGATGAAAAATGGACAACTTCAACAACTGCTGCTATTACCATTATTTCCAATAATACAATAATACTAATACAGCAGATCCTCTTACTGTAAATACTACCACTTTATCACTACTTTTGCCACTAGTGAAAATATCATTGATACAGTTTCCAAAAACAAATCATTTACCATTCTTTCTTCAAAAATTGACAACTTCAACCATGACATCTAGAACTATACTATAAACAATTTTGACGCTACTGTGAAAATGACCAGAGGTACAATTTCTAAAGACAAATGAAAATAAGCATTATTTCTTCCAAAAATGTATATCTTCAGTATTTACAACCTGTACAACAATGAATAGGCTGTTATTACGTTGTACTGCTACACTACCGCATTTTCCCAGCATGACAGAATAACTATACAACACACAAAACCGCACTATTTCTTTGAACTGTAACCCCTTCTCCTTTGCCACCATACGTCAGGTGTTAGTCAGAAACTAACACTCTCAAATATAAGCCGGGTTCTTTCAGGTCAATGGCGCGACTTCCACAGTGAGCAAAAGACCACTCAGCCAACTAATAATCCCCTATTTGAATAATGGCCCTTATTCAATTTCATTCCCAGCCTCTCTTCTCTCTATTTGGGCTGCTTGTAATTTCCTCTCTTATCTATGGGGCGGCTCACACGACTTACGAGCTTCAATCTGCATCTCTCCGCAGACCCATTCAATGCAAAGTGAAACCCGTCGTACATCATCTCTCCCCATGCACTCCCCCTTACGCCATAACTCTCTTTGTTTCTGCCTGCACTTGAATTCTGTTTAATCTAGAGATATTTTATCGTCGGGCAAGCATCGCGGGCCAATAAATGAAGTCTGGAAATGGAGGTAATAGATCTTGTAGTTTGTCAAATGGCCACAAGGGGCTGGCTCTAACGTAGTAAGATGTGTCTGGGGAAAAGACATAACCTACACGCTCTATCCGTTTGTCAATAGTGCCACCGCTAATGGTAATCAAGGGCAAATCGTTAGCAAGACGTATGTTAAGCTTGGAGAAAAAGATCAAGATAGAAAATGGCAATAAAGAAATATAAGAAAAATAATAGATGAAAACTTAAAATAACGTAATAGCGTAGCGTGAGTCAGAAAAACAGTTTCATGCTATAAGTATGAAACAAACTATGTATTTATTTAGTATTTTGTTTGTTTACAATTGAACAATAATGAACTCTACTGCTTGTAAATTTTTATTGTCCCAATGTTTTCAACAGTTAAATCTATTTTAGCGCGAGACAATATTAAACTATCCATTCTTGGTCAAATGCACTCATCTTTAGTTTTACTGTTAAAGGTGCTGTACCTAATTTTTACTGTTTTGAAACGTGAAAAACAGCACTAGTTCATGTACCAGATTGTTTTTGCATGTGATAAAGTAAAATCTGTGTTCCTCCACTACAGATATATTGTAAAAGCATCAATTAGAGTGAAAATTAGACCACAGCGCTTCCTCTGCATCTGTTTGTCGAGGGTTTTATTCTATGAGAAGCAGGAAGTGCGCTGTTAGCATGCTAATGTTTGGGACTCAGAGACTCATGAAAAGTGTTTATAAAGTGAGAGATACATGTGACTGATGTAAAGAGTTTAAAATGTATATTAGTTCTGTTTTTCACGTTTCAGAACAGTAAATGCAAGTACAGCGACTTCATTGTCATCATTGCGTTTCAGAAAAAAAGCAAAAAAACAAAACAAAACAAAACTTACTTTCAAATGCAAAAGAAAATGGAATCCATGAAACCCCAATCACAACTGAATAAAGTTAAGTTTAAAGTTACAGTGCACTGTGTAACGATTTGTAGTGGAGGTTACGCCACTCACTTTTCTCTATGGAGATGTTACTGCTTGGCCTAGAATGTTCCACAGTATGGCATTTGTTCAACTAGAGGTGTTTGTATTGCTTTGTCTCGAAAAACACACATTCTAATTCTTATTCTGAGCGGGTCTCCACAGATCTGACCTGTAACTTGGCCTGGTTTAATGCCCTGTTTGTCTCCAGGAAGATAGATACGTTAAATGCCATACTGTAGAACATTCCAGACAAAACAATAACAAGTTCCAAAAGTTACATAGAGCACCTTTAATCTGTCCATCTGTTGTAGTCTTTTAAATGTCATGAACTGGTAGCAATTGTAATATTCTGTTTTTACTTATTTTGTACAGATTAAACGTTAACATACAGCCGTCCGTACATTCTCCTCACATAAAATAATATATTGAAGCGTCTACTACCTAACGGCGGATAGAAATTTGCCTGTAGAACTTGATAAAGTTGTAATTTCCACTAATGGTCACCTCTTAGACTATACTGTCTCGCTGCCAGCCATGTAGCATTGTTCTTTAGTTCCAAGATAAAACATTTCACATCGAGTTCCATTAGCCCTTTCTCTATAGCCCCATTTAGCTGGCACATCCGAATACCAGATCGATTCTTCTCGGACAGACAGGAAAGGAGAGGACAAAAAAGTAAGTAGAAAAGTGGAAAAAGCAAGAAAAAGTCGCTTCAGAACTTGTAAAATGTTGCTCTGTAAGCTCTGGTGTATAGGCCAAGAAACATGCTGCCAAACAAGACTGAAAGTACATTTTATCTAGCGCCATTACAATCCTAACATATCCCGGGCTGAACCCAAGAGGCTAACACACACACAGTCAAAGATGTTTCCAAGACTTGTGCTGGTAATGGGATTTGAAGGAAGACTGGAGAGTGGAGCTAGGCTTACAGCTTGGAACAGGATGTAACTTTCCTCAAAGGTTAGCTGTAATCGCCTTTATTTCGTCTCCAGGGGGGACTAGACCTCCTTAAAACTAAATCGCAATAAATAAGATCACAGTCGATGGCTTTTGCAAGTTTGTAGTGTGATAAGTGGGGCTTCGAGATTGAAAACGACTCTTTAGCGACGTACAGAACTCAGCGGGGAAGTTTGATTACGTGGCTGTCAAAACAAGCTAATTTAGTGTAATTCTAATTAAGGAACTTTATCAGTTTTTGACGTAAATTGTTGAGAAGATGTTCAACTTACTTTCTAACGTATGCGCGGATATGTCAAGATCATTGGGTTGATTGACAGCCGTGATTATTCAAGTCACAATGTAATTATGAGAACTAAAAAAATAATAATCGTGATCATTTCCAAAGCAAGTCTGTTGAACTCAATCTATGGCCAGTAAGGATGTTCGTTTTTATGTGTCAAAGAGGACAATAAATCTGAACTGTAAAGTTAGAAGGGTTTATAGAGCCTCACAAAGTTTAAAGAGCATATGATGATGAAGTTTTTCTACAATAATTATGACTTTGTTTGGTGGTATAGAACCTGTGGCCGATATTGGTCATAGTTTTACATCCACGAAGTTGCAGTTTGTGAAGACATTTTGAAAAATAAAAGTTTAAAACGACAGGAAGTGGTGTTCAGTTCCAAAACAAAATCCCGCCGTGATGTCATCAATAAGCGACGTACAATTTACAGCAACTGACCCATTTTTCCACAGTTTAAAACATCATTCAACAGAATAAAGGTGCAATTTATATGGATTTTGTTTGTTTACGGTATGGTTGCTAGGTAACAGCTGTGGAATTACCTCTATATATATCACATCTGCCACTCATGTTCAACCAAAATAACATTAAAAAGTTATCAAAAATGGTCTAACTGGAGTAAATAGGCAACATTTCGTAGTCAAATCTTACATATAATCATGTTTACTAGGTTTTAGTGAAATGTGACGTCGAAACTGTCATGTGCACCTTAAGTACGTGGCAAGGCGAAGGAGGAGAGCGCTGTGTCATTGTGTTTGTGTGAAGAGAGGAGCTTCTAGTCAGCAGAGCGTTATCTTTGTGAGATTTTGTGCAAAGCTGGGCCACAGAAACTCACTGTAGTGGCCTTGACTTCAGAGAAACAATGTGTTCTACTGTATTCTACGTGTGTGAAGTTTACGATTATTTAGCCGCCTCTAACCTCAGCATTAGTACATCGATATGGGCATACTGTATATACATTTAGATTATTTATAGGTCCAAAAATTCTGAAGTAATTTCTGTCATATTACATTTATTTTGTTTGGTCATAAACTTGAGGAATGGCAATGTGTTAAGACTATGGGAATGAAAGAACGTTTGTCACATTCTCAGCAATCGCGAATAATCTTTTTTTTTTTTCTCACTATAGTCATTATACTAACATTTTACATCATGGCATCACTAAATTGCAGACAGTCAGAAGTGTTTATACATTCTAAACTTTAAATTCTGATAAGATTGCTATCTTTAGGAGTTAAAAAAAATCATTGTTGAAAAAAGAAAAGCGAATCTCTTCTCAGAATCTTAACAGAAACTAATATGAGGAGACAATTTAACAGTAAACAAGACATTTTTCTTCTTGTCACCATGGCAATTCGTGTACCTTTCCAAAGAGCATTAAACTTATCTATCAACAACATGGGTCTTTATAGTTCAAACATAGGAACATACGCAACGCAATAACAACACAGTCCGCCTGAATACTGCAAGCTTTGTCATAAATTGAATGAGTGAATACTGTTCCAATTTATTGTTTATTCCCCCTTGAACATTCCTCTCTGTTCAATAAACTTGGTGACAAGGAAGAGAAATATTCCAGCCCAGAGTTTCTGTTTCACTGCAGAATAAATATGAGGTTTCATGAACTCCTTTGTTCGTTCGGCACAATGCATTAGACCAAAGAACAGAGTTTTGATGTGTGGCAAAAGGTGGCTGTGCTTCACAAAATGGAAGTGGTTGTAATATAATAGTAATCCAAACACAGACAATCTCTTTTTACAACAACCGGGTAATTTATTTATTTCAGATTTATTCAATATTTAGTTGAACTGCATGAACCAGAGAAAGGACATAGTTCTAGCACGTCGTCAAAGGATGATTCTAGTAGAAAAAATGAGATACAATCACTGTTGGGGAACTGCAAACTCTCAAACTAAAACTAAATCTTACTATATCTGCAATGACTACAATTCTTTACAGGGTTTAAAGATTTGAAGAGTAGCTTTCACAAAATATGTGCAAGAAATTATTGACTAAATCCATTTTTTTTGCGTCTTAACTGTTTTAATTAGATTTTTGTAGCATTTTCTTCTGCTCCTTTTTTGTCATTTTCAAACTAGTTTAAAGAAGACATTATGCTTTCGTCTGCTACATAGTTTTAATAACCTCAAGTCCTATAGATCGGTATTTTATATTTTGGAAATTTTAATTTGCAATATTGGTTTCAAACGACTTCATTAAACAAATGTGACCGACAGCTGACTCCGGGTTGAAAACTGCAGTGCTGATTTCCCCCTGTCCTTTTACGATACGTCATCAAAGTCAAATGAATCACTCTAAATACAGGTTTGAGTAGGTCACTGTGAAGAGAAAAACAATGATTACATGGTTTAAAGTTCTTAAAGGTGAGTTTGCATAATATGTCATGTTTGATTTGCAGTTTTTTGTGCTTCAAACTAGGATTACGCTGCATTTTAAGAGGCCTGAGACATCACGCAACGAAGAAAATCTCGGTCGATCGAAAACATGCCCTGGATCGATCAATCGACTACAGCGAGCATGGCAAGAGACTTACTGTCTTTTCTTTTCTTTTGGCCCGTGGGCTTTATTAGACAGGACATAGTACAGTATGAGAGAAGGGAGGGCATTCAGCAAATTGTCGGAACCAGGAGTCAACTACCGGGCAGCGCAGAGTTCTGACACGCACAACTGCTCTTACAAAACGAGATTAAACACTCTTTTCGCACCAAAAACACCAGCAAAACCAGCTCCTTCTCTATCACATCATTTCTTATTTTCAGCTGAACCAACACGGACGCTTTCTCGATATCCAAACTCCTCTATAACCTTGCTGTCAGCGCTGGCAAATGTTGCATAAAAAGAAGACAAACGATGTCAAGAATGGGACAAGACTCAACATCTTTGTCATTACGGCAGCCGAGCAGAGCGACAAGGCTAATACTTAAGCCTCAATTAACTGTTGTCAAAATGATGCTGTGGAAAGCTTAGGGATGCCTTACACGGGGCTAATTGTAGAGACGGAGATTTGTCAAAGCGCGGAGATGGAGGGCGAGTTGTGTTGACGAAGCTATATATGGAAAATAACAAGACAGCGAGATGTGCGCGGAGGAACGCCGCCAAAAGAGCCGTCCTATTACCACGCGGCATACATCAAAGGAAAAGGTGAAAACGACTAAAAATGGGATGTATCACCTGCGAGTCATTTCAATTTCAAATATGTAAAAATCTCATTTATGGAATAATTCACCGTCGGCAAGCGCTGTTATTTTGAGGAGAATGAGAAACGAGAGGTGGAGTTTGATATACGTCCCACTGAGAATGTTAGATAACCCATCAAGAGTGTTATAAAGAGGAAAGATAGAGAAACAAGCGGAAATATTAAACAAAAGACTACAATTATTGTGTTGCGTGAAAGTGGAAGTAGTAGTTGGAGTTAAGAATTAAACATTTGTATGATAACTTTAAACGCACAAGCGGGAAATGTTATGTGTTCCTTTGCTCAAGTATTCATTGCCCTTTAATACAATTGTGCTTAATGTTTGTTTTGTTTATTTTGAATTTAATTGACCTTATTGAATATGTCAAGAGAATTACTTTCCAGCCAAATGATAACAACATTTTGGGGAAAGTCTCTCTGAGTCTTTGTTACACATGTAAAGT
Organism: Rhinogobius similis; assembly: GCA_019453435.1. Classification (NCBI taxonomy): domain Eukaryota; kingdom Metazoa; phylum Chordata; class Actinopteri; order Gobiiformes; family Gobiidae; genus Rhinogobius; species Rhinogobius similis. The sequence continues at coordinate 20,823,670 of CM033636.1, forward strand.
ACATGAACAGTGGTGGACCTAGGAATTTGGGGGCCCAAGGCAAAATTATCAAGTGTGATTTTCTATAACTTTTCTGTCATATCTCTTGAATTGTTCTTGTTGTTCTTGAAAGGAAGCTTTATATATATATATATATATATATATATATATATACGTGGGTTGTGGGTTCATAAATTTGGGATGGTAAGTGCACTATTGGAAAACGTGCAATAGCTTACATGTTTTAAAAAAGCTTTAAAAGGGGGTTTGGGGGTCCTTCCCCAGAAGAATATTTAAGAAATCACACCATAGTTCCCGTTTGTTGGTGCATTTTAACACATGTTCAGCTGATTTAAATCATGTGTAATACTATAATGTTATGTTGTATTTACTCTATTGTATTTACTGTATTTTATTTGACAATACCAGATTATTTTGTTTGTTTTAATTTCATACTGTAAACAAGGGCCAAAATCCATATAAATTACACAATAGTTAACAATTGACAATACATAATACAACATAACAACTTTATTTTGTCTCTGGTTTAGATTCAGCTGTAACACTTTATAACAGCTAACCCTTTAGATGTTTTAAACTGTCAGAAAAATGTGTCAGTTGCTGTAAATTATCCCTGTATTCCTTTCAATGGTATGTCACCTGTTGATGACGTCACAAAGGGATTCTGTTTACTTCCTGTTATTTTTGTATTTTTATTTTACCGATATTCTTCACAAGCTGCAATGTCACGTATGTAGAGCCATGATAAATATTTACCACAGGTTCCCTCTCACCAAACTAAGTCATAATTAGAAAAACATGAGAATCTGTCATGTGCACTTTAACTACTGGACTGTTCTACAGCACAAATGCTCAAAAACTGTACTTTTCGCGAGTCGTATTTTAGTTGAGCACTTATTTTCTGAAAGATTCTCCAATTACAAAGTACTCTGATGGAGCACTTTTCCACATCTTTTGTCCCATTAAAGCCTCATGATGCTCACCCCAGACACTTGCTTTGAGCAGATGCTGTTACAGACTCACAACAGAGACGGTTTTCCCTGAACAGGATGTGAACACAATATCACTGATTGGAGAGTTCGTTGTAACTTGGCTTGAAGCATTTTTAGGGGTTGTCAATAAGAACTGCAATTCTAACAAGCTTTGAGTTTTGCTTTTGTTATTGGAAATAGTAAACATACAAAGCAGACCAAGTTTTCCAATGTATTCCACCAAAACCAATTGTGTTTTTCTAATCTAATCTCTTACAATATTTATACAGTTTTTCACAGGATGGACTGAATAGGATAAAAATACAACTTGCATCTTGTCTATAGAAGGAGCCGACTGTATTTTATTATTTTTGAAGTCCCAAAATTTTGAATCTATAGCAGTTTCAGCCTGGAAGACTCCCCCTGCTGCCTCACCTGCACAACTTCCGCCTCTCCATTCAGCAGTTCAGCTCGCGCAAAATCATATTCACAACACTAAAATTATTTATGGAAACAGTACTCTCAATACTACGCAATAGTACTTTGACCACCTCTGATTATACTTTTATTATGCAAAGCAGCCATGTCCAAATGCTGCCCTCAGACCAATTTTTCTTGGCTCTCAGACTTCCTGGTGAATTGGCCCACATTGCCTTGAAAAACACTTTTTACGGCCAATTTTCAATTTACTACAAGTATAACCCACATAGCTAACATTTTGGTGCAAGACAGACCTGATACTAAGGCACTGAGAAAGAATTCAGGTGTGGTGGCACTTAAAACATCAGATAAATGAAACTTTTTTAACGTTTAACGGTTAATTTGTTGCACTGCACTTGTCTATAGTTCATTATTCGGGCCTTTATGGAAAAAGTTTGAAATTGTAGAGAGTTTGTCGGGCATCAGCAGCTAAATATACGCAGTGGTCATAAAAATATATACATTATCAATCTCTGTAACACATCCACTGCGTATTTTACAGCCAAATCCGCAGAAATGACATGCTACGCTTCCTGCAAAGTGAGACCTGCGTATACTTCCCTCACGTGTTTCAAAAGTGAAACTTCAAAACTCCAGATGAATCCATTTGACGATACATAGCGCATAATGATACGAGCACGCGTTCCTTTCGTATGTGCTGTACAGACGCAGGCATTTGGCGAGCTTCTTTGGAAAAACAACTTCAAAAAATAAATATAGCGCGCATGTTAAAAGGCTTGTCGCTGCAATGGAACTTCCCAGACTGCTTGCTTGGCGTTTTATCAGCATCATGCACCGGCTGCTTTTGTGCGAATTATTGAATTTTTCTTTTTTTTTCCTCCCCCCTCTCTCTCTCTCTGTCTTTGCCTCTCGTGTGAACAAGTCTGAAGAGCTGACTCAGCGACAGCCAATGCAATACGTGACCCTCACTTTGATGGAGGACTTCTTCTTTTCTTTTTTTAAATACGCGGAGAAACAAAGGAAGCTTTTAGATATGCTGCCAGCGTTGTATCTTTATAGCCACGCGGAGCTAAGTTGGAGAGCGCCTTCACACCACGCTCGGGGGTGTGAGTAACGTGCGGTTAGCCTGGAAACGCGAAGACGATGATGGGGTTGGCTAAAGCTTGGGTGGCGACTGGAGACCGAATGGGAAAGCAAACGTAGCAAGTCCGAAGCGACAGAAGAATTACTTTTGAGCGACAATAGCGATTTTAATTATGATCGTTTTCTGTCGTCGAGCGAAATAAGACACAGCGAGCAATAACTGGTAGGACAAAAGGCAGTTCAGTGCAAATATTGCTGTTCAAACTGAAATTTATGAGAGATAACTGCGCCTTAATTAGCCTTAATGAAGCATGAACAAATACTGTATTCTTAATGAACAAATATTTTATGAAGAATGATTCACGCAACTTAATTTAGAGGTTAAGAGTATTGATTAACTAGAGACAAAGCCTGAATCATTCTTGATAAACTATTGTTGTTGTTCATGTTTTATTAAGGCTATTAAAGGGTTAGCTGTTATAAAGTGTTACAGCTGAATCTAAATCAGAATTAGATCAGATGTTTAACTATAACTAGCAAATGCGTAGTGCCATATTTGCTGACAAAGACGACAGCTACAGCAAAGCCATTCAGAACAGTTTGTTATGGATTGACCCCAAAGCCATACTTAAAGCTGAGGTACCTGACTTTTTTGGTTATAAATTAGTATATTTTGTGTTTTCCCCCAAAGAGTATCTTGTAAAAGCAGCATGTTGTGACAAAAATTCACACACCCAACGCTGTCTGCATCTAATAATAAAGTATTTTAATATAGCATTGGCTGTGCTTGGGGCGGTCGGCGTGAGTTTCACTTTGCCGTCTTGAAATAGCTGTTCTAAAGCTGAACCCACACCTGGAAACAAATGCTTTTGGAAATTAACGATGTGCCTAATGGTTTGTGAGATTTCAAAACTAGTTAGACAAATTTAAATACGTAATTCCGGTTTTGAAAATTTGGTATCCCAGCTTTAATCATAGTGAATTGCTGTTAATCTGTGGCCGGAACCGCCTTGGGGCAATCGATCTAAACAATTATAGGTAACACTTTAGAATAACTACACTTATTCCTGCCTTAGTAAAGCCTGAATAAAGACTTAATTCATAGTGAAGAATTTATTAAGAATTATTCAGGCTTATTAACTACTTAACTAATACTATAACCCAAATTTCTAGCCTCAACTCTAACCCTAACCTTAATTAAGGCAAAATAAGGTGTAGTTATTATAAAGTGGTACCCAATTATATTTTTTATCGTAATAAAAAGGGACAATAATCACTCACGGTACATTTTGTATAATTGTGACGATTGCCAACAAAGATTATCGTCATTACACCATTAGATGCATGATATTCTCTCCTATCGTTGTTGTTTTCTCCATATTCATAATAGTATTTTTAGATTGCCAGCATTCACAGTTATTTTGGCCATGATAATCGTGACAGAAAATTTCAATATCATCCCATGCCTTGCCAAGAGCCTCACAGAGTACTATTAAACACAAATTATTGACACTTTCAAACAGTAATGCGAGGGTAAAGTGTCTTGCTCGAAGATACAATACCAATGTGCATTCAAAGTTGGAATCTAGCTAACGCATTCTGACAAACACAAGCAAATATACACCGAAAGCCCAGTTGGTTACGAGCAATTGTAGGCTTTGAACACATCCCATTTTATAGCTACAACTTTACACACCGTATGGTTTAGGTTTGTGCGAACAGCGATAACAAGTTTCTTCAACAGCTTCTTCACCGTCGTCATGGCAACACAGTGACACCTGTTCTTCTCACGGCTGTCATTTCCTCTGTGTCGATGTGATGATTAAGGATCTCCTACTACTATTTCTACTCCGCTAAAACTTGCTGAAATATGGATTTTATACCATTTTCCCATATGAGCAGACGTACGTTTTACGCCGCGATCAGCATGTCGGCGATCAACCAAATCCATAATGACATTTTGCTGAAAAGTTTCTCTACTTTCGAACATTTGGTATTTAGTAGGCCCACATCTGAGATTGAACAGATTTGAAAGGACTGCTTCATTTGCAATATGTTTTCTTATTTATGTGATTTTCTTTTATCTCTTGAGTCTTGATTAGTTGAATGTTTATCCAGTTACTTTCAGTGGCAGTTCAAGATGTCACTTCTACTCTCTGCCCACGAGTAAAACTTAAACGTGTAAAGCATAACTTTTCAGGTCGGTGGGTTCATTATGAAGTTGTTATTGATTTGTATGGAATGTTTCACAGTATGGCAGTAAACGTATCTATTTCCAAGAAGAAAAGTAGATGGTATGTTTCCGTTTTTTCTAGTTGCTTAAACATGTGTAATTGGTACTTGCCAGACACGTGACTGTAGCCATCTTGATTCTGGTCGCTGATGTAAACAAACGAAAGGAAATCTGCATAAACAGCTCGAATATCAGAACAGTCTTAATCTTTATTGTGGTTCGGATTTTACACAGCAAAAAATCAGATTGTACAAAAGCACAGCTGCATTTTTATAAAAAGGCAAAGTCCAAAAAGTAAACGATTGCCGCTTTCCGTCGAAACAATATGTCTCCGACCAGCTGCAATTTAAACACTCTGTTCTTACTATGTGACGTAGGCTGGCATGAAACGATTGGAGGCTGAAGGTGATTATTTCAGTTTGTTGTCATTTTTTAACGTTAATTATGTCTAAAAATATGCATTCACACCTCCCTTTGTCAACACATGTCCGCCAGGGGAAGTATTCATCTCATTTGTAAAGTCTTTAACATGTTGTCAGTGATATCCACCCACAGTTCACAGTTCACTGCCTGATCTTTAAGTACGCCCAGGAAATCGGTGCGTTGTTGACTTGTTGTTGCTCATGTTCATTGAACATTTTACACAAATCAACCTACTTTATGTAACATTTTAGCGGCGAGACTTTTCCCTCATTAGCTTTAACGGAGTTCTCGCCAAACGGAAGTGCGTTTACAACAAAAGTGCAAAAAACAGCAAAAGTGGGTGGGGCGGAATAAGCTGAATACTTTCAATTTTTACCAGAGTCACTTAGTGTAGTGTAGAGTAGTGTATTTTCACAACCTCTGTTTTTATGCCATACTAAGGAACAGTCCAGGCAAATCAATGGCGACAAGCAGGTGGTTAACTTCCCCTCTAGAAAAGCTACTTGATGCATCTTTAACTTGACTATACTATTTATTTGCAGTACATGTAGACAAGAAAGAATTTAGGAACAGTAAAAACTAGATGCTGTTGCAATAGCTGAAGCTATTGCGAGTGACTGCGCAATAGAATTTGTGTGATGTTGGTCTGGTCCGGGATTCGAACCCACGACCTCCTCATTGGGAGGCAGAAGCTCTAGCCACTCTGCCACCGTGCTCCCACCAAAAACAGTTTAAACAGCAAACTTTCCTGAGGACCAACAGAAAGGCTCCCACTGTAAAAGATAGGGAAAAGTGCTCCGAAAATTCAAAATTGTGAAAAAACTACAAAAGGTACCTTTACCAAAAGTAATAGCAGACATTAGAAGGCTAGGAACTATTGAAAAATCAAAAAGAATTTGAAAGAATTTAAAAACTGTGACCTGTGAAAAGTGCCGAAAAACAGGAAAAAAAGGGAAAATACTATAATAAATATACAGGAACAATTAGTGACTAATAAATATACAGGAACAATTAGTGACTGCCTATGCATAGGCAGTCACTCAATGACTCAAGATCTCCAAAAAAGCCTCTCACAAACGCAAATCCTTCTTCAAATTTCCCAACATTGCATCGGCTAATACATCAGAAGAAATGCAGATATGCCTTACCTGTTGACGCGTTCGATGGCGAGGACCGGAAACATGTGGGGAAAAAAAAGAGAAAAAGCAGATCAGACCACAAGCCGTCACTTAGACATTCAGTACAAACACATATGAAGATTATCTGTTGAATTGCTGCACGACTCGTTTCAAAGTGGCTCTTGTGTTCTTATATCTGATTCGTACATCTCTTCATTCCTACAACAAAGGCAGAGGAACGGCGCTGCATAAGATTCCAGGGTCGTTTCATCTCTGTGTGAGTCCAGTCAGTGTATTATAAAAGCTAGAAGACAGGCGTAAAGTGCCATGAAGCGACTGAAATTAGCGCATGTCCCGTATTTATAAATTAGTCCCCAGCCGTGATTCGAAAGAGACTATGTTTAGTGATGAACCACAGCAGAATTTGCACTTTTTACCCCAGATCACAGCTGTAGAATTTGGTTCATTTTAATAAAAAACAAAACTAAATATATTAATTGAGAGGTGTTCTGTAAAAAGGGCCTAAAGTTCAACAGTGACCATCCACCAGTTGGTTCCAGAAGTAATTTCCCCCGCAAAAATGTATAAATAAATGAATACGTTTGAAATTTACTGTGGGCTAATCAGATATGTGGTAAATAATGACCTCAAGACTTATACTTTTATTTAAAAAACGCTTCTGAAAATGTAAAAAAAAAAACGCTAAGTAGTTAAAAGTAGGGTTATTTTGTGCACATTTTATATGGTATAGTTGCTCAAGAAGGGATTGGATTTTTATTGCACTAAATTCTACACAAATTCGTCTTTTAAAATCACTGCCACACCAAGAGTAAATTGTAAGAATGGGCAGTCGTATGTTTTTTGTAAAGGAGCCCTTCATAGGGCTTTTTTGACAGAAAACAGCCACGTTCTGTTAGATACTATATACTCGATATGGTTATGGTATTACACAGCTGGTTATCCTCTTAATTTGAATTTTTGTTGATATGTCTAACAGGAAATTTAGTTCTGGATCCATGGCAAAGTGGGTGGGACCATTGAGCTTTAAAACTGGAACTGAATCACAGGAAAACATGTCTAACTTGTCTATAGGCAAACAGTAGTTAATATATACAACTATGGCAATTGATTAGCATTTTTAAATTCAGGATGAACATTATTGAACGTAATTTTGGGGCTTAAAGATGCAAAATATCACTTTTCACAAGAAGGGCCTGTTACTCGCTTGTCTTTATGGAAATGTAATTGTTTTATCTCCAAGCAGGTGACTCCAGGCCAAGTTATAAGCTAGATCTGTGGAGATGCAAGCCCACTAGAAAGACTTCTAAGTGAATAAATCCAAAATATCTCTATGATGATAAGTAGATGACGCATCCTCCACCAGAAAAGTTAAACAGAACACCTTGAGACTATATTTTTCTCATATAAATAAAGGCTACACACATTTTTAGACCACACCATATGCAATAAAAGTACTAGTGGATTTATGACATTTCTGTAACGACTTGCAGCTTCATGACTATTCTTTAGCTTCCACAGAACATTTCCTGATGGACATTTTAAGTATCACTAAATCAAGTTTCATTTCAGGAACAATTGTAACTGTCTCTTTGCTCTTCCACCAGATAATATCAAGACAAATCTCAAAGTCAACAGCGCTCTCTCCGCGTCTCATTTTGTTCCGCTGCTCCTTTTGTTCTCCATCTGTCCATTATCTCGCTCCATCCAAGAGTCGGGAGGTGTCACTGATTAGCCGGATAATACCCATCTCCTCGGATCGACCCCCAAAAGTTCACCTGACTTCTCAAATGGCATCCTGTTCCGCGCCGCATTCGTCTTTTGGAGCTGGTCATTGTAGAAAATGGCTTGAAATTGGCTTTTTCTAGGTTGGACAGTCCCCTTCATACATCACTGAGGCGTCCTTCACAGACCGGACCACATCAAGCTGCTTTCTTTGCACTCGCTGGCTTCGGCTTGTACTTTTATCATTGTAGCTAAGATAAAAATGTGAGAACTTAATGGACAATAGCACCTGTTAAATCAAAATTATAATTGTTTTATTGTTAGAAATCGTGTTTTCTCTGGTACTAAGTTTCAGACATAACCACATCCGAAACTGCATCCTAAATATTCACCGCAATGAGTTTATGAGCAATTTTTTCGTTTTGCTCAAGCTAACAAATATCGCATGCTAAATGTACACTTCCTGCTTCTCGTAGAATAAAACGCTACATAAATAGATGCAGAGAAAGCGTTATGGTCTCATTTTCACTCAAATAGAAACTTTAATAATATATCTGCACAGTGGGGAAAAAAAATGACTTTATCGCATCCAAAAATCACATTCATGAACGACTTCTGTTCTGTTTCACATTTCCAATAACAGTGCCAATAATTTGCCTTCAAGCGGGGGTTCCTGACTTTATTTTTTGTAAACCTGCTGTCTGCCTCTAATAGTAAAGTATTTTATGTCTCGTTAACTCGGAAGTAAGGGCTGAAAACAGTGCTGTGATTGGCTGTTGTTGCAGGGGTTTCACTTCGATGTCTGGAAAAAGATGTTCTAAAGCTGAGGCCGCGTCTGAAAAGTAGTGCAATTAGCAATGTGCCAAAGGTTTTGTGAGGGCGAGGGACGAGTTAGACACATTTAAATACCTTCTTTCGTGTTTGTGGTGCGATAATTAGGTACTCGAACAAGACTTAATACATAATGAATAAATCGTTCATTAAGGATTCAGGTTAGGGTTAGAGTTAAACTTAGGGTAATTAGTTATAAACCTTAATCATTCTTAAAAAAATATGTGTTATTTATGTCCTTGTTAATGTTCCATAACGGCAATTAATAGTGTTATCAAAAATTCTTCTATACGAACCCTATAACTGTGATTAGCTAAAGAATATTGGACTCATTTCACTTAAATTCATATTCAACATTGCATATATACATGAATGTTTTTGAGTGACGGAAATAAGCCGCGCAAAAGACTGCTCAACTGCTAAAAAACACACATTATCAACTAAACCATAGTGCATTTCTGACAACTTTTAGAGTCCAGAAATCAGACTAAATGTCATGTTTTGTTATATTATTGTCATGCCATCATGAATAGCCTTTACATGTCGTTGAAGAACTTCCACAAAATGAGAAATTATGCAAAACACCAGCAGTAACGTTGAGCTTAAAGTGCGTATGACAGGTTTCTATGATTTTCTAATTTTGACTTTATTTGGTGTATTAATACTTGTTGTAAATAGAAATTATAGTTTTACACCAATCAGGTCACTTTTTGTGGAGAAAAGTTGAAAAACCTGTTGAGAAATACAGGAAGTAAACACACTGATGACGTCACACTGGGGAGACAAAGGTTATGCACAATTTACGCAAAATAAACTACCTTTTTAACCCTTTAAACATTGATTCAACAAAATAAAGGTGTTCACATGTATTTATCTTTGTCAAATGAACAAAATCTGTGACATTAGATGAGTTTTGGCCAATGTGGTTGCTATGGTAATTTCCTAGCGTGATGTCATACTTTACAACCAGGAAGTAAAATTTAAAATCTACAAAAAAGCAAAACTGGGGTAAAATGTGTGAAGATTCTAGCAGAAATTGAACTATATTAATCCTAACTGCATTTTAGTTAAATCAGTGGTTCAACCTGTCAGAGGCCCTTTAAGTCAGTTTATTTATTTAGAATGGATGTCATCGTTGGACTACCGCATTTTCTGCCCCCAATAGCGCTTGTACTGTTCCATGCTTGCCGACGATTGTAAAGCTGGACACGGTTTGCTGGTCTTCGCACACGGCTTAAAACGTTGTAGGGGGAGGCTTTTTGCTGTATCTAGTCTTCCTTATCAGCCTTAGTCCTGTTTCCGTTCCTCAACACTGGCCTTGACGTCGTTTTTTCCCCGCCGTCATTATCTTGCCCACACCTACGATATGCAGGAGGTATTTCTTCCCCCCCCTTCTTCCTGGAGACTTGCCGCCTCGTGTCGTTGTTGCCGTGTGTCTGAAGTGTGTGGGTATTGACTTCTTCATGGTGGCCAGTCGGGAGAGACGAATTGTGCGGTTTCCTGTGAACTGATAACGAGCCAATCTAGTCTGAGGGCTGTGAATCATCTGCGTCCGTCTAACCCCGTCCTCTGCATCATCTTTTCTCACAACAACCGTCCTCCTTTAGTGCGTCCATATGTCTTTTCGGTCTTTATCTTGAACCTCAGCAAACCTTCTATCAATCCTTGCACCAATGTATTTACTATTCGGCTCAAACCATCTAAAACGCCATAGTCTGTTCCTTCTAATCATATATCATCCATCTTTGTGGTGTGCAAAGAGAACATCAATACCTTCTAACCCTGTGTTTCATTTAATTCAATTTCTTTTTATGAGGGATGCGTCTTACTTTGAAATTGTCTGCCAAACCCATGACATACCTTCTTTCCAATGTCCGATCTCGTCTAGTCTTAGAAGCTAAGCAGAGTTGGGCCAGTTTAGACTTGAATAGTAGACCACTAGACTGGTCTTAAGGTGAGACACTACAAGCGAAACACTTTTTTTTTTTTTTCAATTTTTTGGTCAGTTTGCTTTCTCAACACATATGCTTTCATGAGGAAACAACAAACTTGGCCAATCTGCTCCTAAAAATGTTTTATTGTTTCATTTAATCCACTTCATCCATCCAGAAATCTATGGGACATTGTAACTTCAAAGGCCATTCTCTTAAAATACATTTTTCTCCTCTAAGGACATAAGGATCACCACTTAAAGTAGATCCCACACACACCAAACTGTACAATCTTGGACTCAAAAGAGTTTGACGAAACGTACAGAAGGATTTTTTGATATCTAATTCTAAAACTGATTTATTGAAGTGTGAAGTCAAAAAAATGAGGCGAAATTTGAATTTTTAGGACAATTTTCAGTCCAATCTAGTTTACTTAAAAACTAAATAAGAAATCCAAAATCCCCTCGGTACATTTTTTTGTAACTTAATGTGTACAAAATCCAAGAAATGTAAACCTGGTTAAACCTGTCCCAAATATGTGTATTTTTGGCTGGGGTTTTTTTCACATAAAATGCCTCATTTCTACATGAAAACATGACATGATGAAAAACTTGTAATATATTTTTTTCTTACATTTATGTGAATAAACTACAGGAGAAGTTTCAAATTAATATCACTAAATTTAAGTTTTTTTCCTATTCACCTGCAGTGTTTCACCTTAACCTATGTCTGACTTAAATCTGAAAGTTATGTATAGCTTATCGTTACAACCAGTGCACTAGCTGGACTCAAGGCATCTATGCTCTACATCCGGGTGTTACTTTTACGCCCAGGGTCGAGCAGGCAACTTTCTTTTCCCTCTTCACATTACTACCCATGGATCTATCTCGTTTTGTTTTACACAGACCCCATACACACATGTGCTTTCTTATCAACACAATCCAAAACCACAGAGAAACTTAACAAGACTTAAGCTCCTCTGCGATTTGTGGAAGTTTCACAAACAGCTACAACACACTTCCAGCGACAAAATAAAGGCCTCTGTTTATTTTATTTAACACTGTACAAAAAACACAAAGAGATGGACAGAGCTGTGAATATGTTCGTTTTTCATCTGTTTCCATTAAAGTGTTGATATGACACGTGCAATTTCTTCGAATGGATCACATAACACGATTCCGCAATTGATTCCACACAACTTTTTACAATTTACACTGGGGAATCTATGATGTTTCCAGGCAACAAGCACAGAATCCCGTTTTCAAGACTAGGCGCAGCTACGACCGGTCTTAAACTGAGCTGGTGGTCTTTAGGTAAGACAATAAAACTGACCTTGATTAGTAAGAATTCGGCGTGTACGTGAATGATTGGTGGTGGTCTGAGGGGCCAATGGCGCAGATTGGCATCGATTGCGCTTGCTATTTATTGATCTACTTATTTTCATGAGCGTCTTGATCAGTAATCCTTGGAAATTGAGTTTACAAGCAGTAACTACACGTTCTACTTGAAAAGAAAGTCTGTACATCTGTGGGTTTGATATTTATCCAGCATTGCACAAAATCCCTCAGTGTTTCTTGTTTTGTTTTTACTATTCAACACTCAAACGCATGCATTCTGCCATGTCTTGTCCAACCTTCAACATAAGCCATTCTGCTTCTGGACAAAAGTGCCTGTCTACGGCACAAAAGACACCGCCATGCACAGGGTTGAGCGTATTGAAATATTTGACATCGTTTCTCATTTGATTCCTCCCCCAAAATGTCTCGAAGTGACCCACATTCATTCTGCTTGTCTGGCTTCTTTGTGCCACCATTTAGCCCTGCCTCTGTCCAATTTGCCTGGCCCTGTCGTGCTCCTGTCTCTCCGCTCGCTTTGAAGGACAATTGGTCTCATTCAATAGGAGGAACCGGAGGCAGATCAAACTTTGCTGCATAAGTGGGTACAATTGGGGATGGAAGGACAGGGAGAGAGAGAAAGAGAGAGAGGGAGAGCGAATTGAAATCGACTGGTACTCAATGTCAGAATGCCAATCACGATGAGTGCGTTACTGTATGGGGAGTGAAGGCTGCTTTAATAAGGGCACATCTCTATTGATCGACGACTATCTGAGGGAGGAACACATCGACTAACATACAAGAAGAGCACACATGTGAAATGCATCGAATGATTTAGTTTTAGTTCAATTCAAAAGGTTAGATCAAACACAGGAATATGGTGGCAAACTAACTTGTAAAATACATTTGATACATTTTATACATATATATTTTTAAATGTAATTGCTATTTTAAATTTTAGAATTGTTTTTCTTTATATAGTGGAATAGTGTGGCCTATAAGCTTACTGTAAATATGTGGTCGCAGCTTTAATGGATACGATAAGTATTTGGAACTTTTAAAAAGTGTACTATGTAACTTTTGTAGTCAAGGGTAAACGCTAGGGGTGAGAATCTTGAAGTTCCTGGCGATTTGATTCAATTTTGATTTTGGGGCTCTTGGTTCAATTAAAAAAACATTTAAAAATCCTTTACTTTTACCTTTTTGCAGTTGAATTTTAAGGTACTGCAGCGGGCATTGAAAATAGATTTTTTCAGAATTTGGAATTGATCCAGAATTTTTAAGACGTAGAATCACTATCACTTTTTTTTTTCCTTTCCAACACGTCATCTACACACTTGTATCCATGGATATGTAATGGTTTTTGTCTAGAATGTTCCACAGTAAGACATTCAATTATCTTTATATTATATTTATTCAATTACATATTTTTTGGTTTATTTTACTATTTCCATGATGCCAGGAGAGGAAACAAGCAGGTAAAATAAGTTACATAGTTATGCTTTAAAGGGGCTGTATCTGATTGTTACTGTTTTGAAACATGAAAAACTATTTCTTTTTTATATGTTTGGACCCAGTACAAATACACTGTAAAAGCATCTATTGGAGTGAAAATGAGAACACAGCGCTTTCTTTAGTTTTATTCTATGAGAAGCAGGAAGTGCATCGTTAGCATGTTAAAGTGCGTTAGCTTTACCGCAAAACATGCTCTGGGCACAAAAACTCGTGAAAAGAGCTCATAAACTCGCTTGTGGTGAATATTTATGATGCTGGGACTGCATTGGTTAAGTGAGCGATACACGTGACTGATGTGAAGAGTTTAAAATAAACTGGTTCTATTTTTCACGTCTCAAAACCGTTAAAATCAGGTACAGCCCCTTTAAGAGGTGATATTGGAACTAAGTAACTGAATGCACCATGAGCTGTTTTTCTTTATATGTACTTAAAATGCAATAAACGGTAATATATTGTCTTTCATTATTGCTTATCGCTGCCAGTGCATTTTCTCACATCCGACATATGGTTTGACTGCCAACGCTAAACAAATGCAGGTGTAATTGACCAGTAAAACCGCTGGGGGAGGTTAGCCGAGGCGTTTTCTCCAGCTAAAGTAGGGGACTTTCAATTAAGCCTGTGAAGGTGGCTGTCAGAGAGAAAACCACAGGAATGCGCAGTCTATTAAGGCAGTAATTAACACCGGCATTCAGGTACAACAGAGGAGCCCACTTCTAATAGAGTCCATTACCACACACCACTCGGAGAGGTACGAGCAGATGGGTGACTAATTAGCGGAAAGAGACCTGCCTCTACAGGACAGGAGGGGTCACTGCACGCCTTGATGAGTAAAAGTTAACTTGCGCTATGACTAAGCTTAGGGGTGTTGCAATTTAGCCATTTTTACCAGTCTTTTATGTAAATTTTTACCAGCCTTTTATGTAAATGTTCTGTTTAATTTGGCTGAGCATGATGAATTATGCTTAGTTTTTGTCAGTGGCAATTATAAAGAATTCCCAATGATGGCTGATTTGGTTAATTGGTAATCCTAGTGGAAAATGCCAAGATATTATTTGGATTATAAACTGATCACAAAGATGTCCAAAACGGTATTTACAAAATCTTCAGTTAAAATCAAATGGAATTTTTAAAAGACCAGAAAAAATTGTGGTGTGAGACATTATTTGTTATGCCCATTAAAGACCTATTTCCTGCCATACCCATTAAGGAAGAAGCATTACGCTTTTTTCCAGGTATTATCAAAGTACAGCATTGTAAAAGAAAATTGTGTTCCGTGAATTGGACGTTTTTAAAAGGAAATAAAAGTACGAGCAGAGAAATTTAAAACAAAACTTAAATTCAGTTTTCTTTTACGATCTCCTACCTGGAGAATATATATTACACAGACATCAAGCTATAACATATATGTAGATCATGATTTAAAATTAGTTTTTATTGTAAACCATAATTTTGATCTAAAGGGGCTTAGTCATAGCTTCACGTCCATTAACTTCCTGTTCAAAACTGCAGAAATGATAGGCCCTGCGTCCTCTTAATGACATTTTTACCATAACAGTGCAGGTTTTTATTTACGCGTGTGGCTATGTGACCTTTTTTTTAACCATCTATGACCCTGACTCTATATTTTTGGAAAAATCACTAGTAATTACAGGCTGTGGGCAGAGAAGCTTGAACACAATGAACACTTCAAATACACTATTAAACAAGGCACAACATGATGAATAATTGTGAATTGGGTCAAATATTTATCATGTGTAGTGTTGTCACAGTAAAATGTCAGACTCAATTCTAACAAAGACTAACAAATATTTGATTCTCGATATTATTTCGATACCACAAATTCTTATTTTTGGTCAAGGTTTTAGACAATAGACTGACATTTTCAATATTAAACAATAGTACTTTCTTCACTAGACACTGTGGTCTTACACTAGTTCTGCTAAAGCTCAAGATCATTCTAAAACTATTCACAACAGGTAAAATTTTGCCCTCTTTATGTGATGTTTTTAGTATCGATACGTGCTCTTATGTGTATCTAGTTTTACATCTAGATTAGTATCTGATTTTGATACTTTTGACAACCCTAGTCGTATGTACATCTTCTTCTCAGTAATGCAGTATTCATTTATTGCAGTACAATAAGATTTGAGCTGTAGAGAGTTGAATAAGTTAGTAATATGCCTAATTATTTACCATTTAAGTACAAAATAATTAGCCTTTTTATTTGTCGTTCATTGCACATTTAGAAAAGCGTTTAGTGTGATTATCATGCATTACGGTTATACGGAGACATAAAATACTTTCAATATTATTGTTGTGTTGTGACATTATATATTGTGATATACATTACTCTGATATGTTTCTGTTTCTGGACTGGTCTAGTTGCACGGTTAAACGCACATAAAAGTCTATATTTACATGATTTGTCGCCTTTAAAGATCAGTTTCTACACCGGAAAGGCTGTTTACCAACACTTCTTTTGTGAATAAGACTTCCATTTGCTCATGTACCGTCTCGGGTCAGTGCTGTGCAAAGTGTGACACAAACAGGGTCAGAGGATCATTGACCTCAGACTGTCGACTACACTGCCTTTCCATGACCCTGCAAGCCACAATAGCTCCCTGAAGGTGAACCACTTAGATCAGCCTGAGCGATTAGAGTCCATTTTATAGCGCCGTTCCATGGTGCGAACGCCAGATTTACTCAACCCGCGGGAGGAGGGATAAAGCGGGAGTCTGAATATGACGGCTGGGGGAAGTAATGAAATAGGCTGTCCCTCGGGAAGCACAAATCCACATATAGAAGGAATTCCCAAGTGGTGCGGTTTGCTGTCTGACAGGCCTGGCTACGGGAAGCAGGAGACGGACAAAAGACTAGCACAAGCCACTGCGGGTGAACTCAAGAAGGGAGGAGAAGTAAAGAGGCAGGAAGTGTACTTTTGAGGTCAGAAATGTGTCCTACAGCGGAGTGGAAATGTCTAGTTGATTTTACAATAGGCTTTGCTCGTGTCTTGGGTTGAATTGTGAGTTATTTTTGGTCAAAACTGAACTTGGCGGTTGCACGGGTAAGAAATGCAATGCAATGTAACGTATATTACACCGGCACCGGACCTTGGGGGACCGAGCCTTCACCGCTGCTGCCCCCACCCTCTAGAACTCACTTCCACAACACATCAGGAACTCAGACTCACTACAGACATTCAAACCACTCCTTAAGACCCACCTGTTCAAACTGGCTTTTGTGTAAATTTATGTTATACAAGTTTGATGTATTGTTATTATTATTATATTGATGGTAGCTTGGTGGAAAATGTTTAAAAAAGTCACAGCATAACGAAATCGAACGAAATCTTATATATGCAAATTGTGTGAAGAAATATTGCTTTTTTTTAAACAATTATTCATGATTATTAAGACTATTAAAACCTTATCAAATCAAAGTTTCTGAATTAACAATTAATGATATTGTGATGACTAAAAAGCACTTCTGATTTCTCATAGAATATAAACAGATGCAAAGAAAGCGCTGTGGTCTCATTTTCACCAGATTAGATGCTTTTACAATAATACTGAGGTAAAACAGATTTTACTTTATCACCTGCTAAAAATTGAGTACATGCAATAATTTGTTTTTTCACATTTCAAAAGAGTAAAATTCACTACAGCACCTTTAAATTACTTATATTTGCTACTGACGATAATTGTTTTTTAGCTCTTGCGATTATATTGTGACCTGAACTATCACATTATCGATTCACTGACAAACCCTGACAACCCTATATGCAAATGATTGAAAGTTACTGTAAATGGAGAATATATGTATATACAGTATCCTTATTGACCTTATTCTGCCACGCCCACTTTTGCCGTTTTTTGAACTTTTGCTGTAAACACACTTCCGTTTGACGAGAACTCTGTTAAAGCTAATGACGAACGAGGGAAAAGTCTTGCCGCTAAAATGTTACATAAAGTAGATTGATTTGTGTAAAATGTTTAATGAACACGAGCAACAACAAGTCAACAATGCACCGATTTCCTGGTCAGTCTGAAAACGGCTTTTTAGTCCATGTAGAACTTATTTTGTGTTGAGCTCATCTGCTCCATGTAAACTAATACAACGGGAACAAGACGGCGGCGTGTAAGGCAACTTCAGGAATAAGGTGAATAGGGCTTGCCTGTTCAACTTAAGGCCCACGTGCCAGATCAGGCCTGACGAACGATCTGATCTGGCCCATTTATAAATATTTAAATATGTATATATTAAAAAAAAAAAATCTCCATCTGGTTTAGTCCTCTTTTTTTCTCTCTTAGTGTAATTCTGTCTCAGTGCTGTGTTGGTTAAGCCCTTTAAATTTTATTGTCCTCAAAAATGCCATAGAGGAATTGTTATCATTACTGAAACATATTGTATCTTTTTTAGGGATATTTTGAACGACCCCACACTGTGTCAAAAGTTGTGCCGCGTATCCCACAGGCCATAGCCCTCAGGAAAATCTTGCCCTGCCCCGAACAGCCCTGCTAAGGCTTGGCGGCGAAGACGAGAAAAGATAACAATTGATGTGGTCTGTAGTCTGCCGCTGTAAAGGAGAAAAGGTAATTAAACTGTCTTGAAAGGTGACTGGTTGCAAAGGCAAACGAGGACAGGGTATTACTGGCTGATCCGCGTGGTTTCCAATGCAAAATTTGGTCTGACAATATATAGAAAAAACCTCAGTTGTAAACAGTATGAGCTTCATCGCCAATAGATAATCCAGAGACTAGCTGACTTCAGAAAACTTGACGTTATGCAGGTTGAGACGAGGCGTGCCATCTTGACTTGAAACTTCCATCTTTCAAATGCAACAAGGATTCCTTTAAATACTTGTGCGCATATCTCAGGAAGTACTACACCTCTTCTGCCAAGACATGCCACTTAGAAAAAAGACTTCTGCCGTGAAGAAACTGACAACAAAAACAAGAGTGCACGCCGAGGTTGCTTGCAAACAGAATAACAAAATCCCGACAGTTTCGAAAAAAAAAAATTATGAAGTGAGAAGGGGTTGACAGAGATAGTAATTTGCTTGGAAATTCTCAGAAACACCCGTCATGTTTTCAAATGTCACAGTGAACATAAAAGATGGGAATGACATCTCCAAGCTGAAAATGGCGTCTGGTGCACTTTGAAATCATCTTTTACCTGATTCTTTTTTTAAAGTCTAGAGCAAATGTGTCACATTTATCGAAAACAGAAATCTAGTCTGAGTTGTTCCAGGACTATTAACGGGTTTTGTGGTCAGACGTTTTAATTCATTTGTCAGTTACGCGGCTCTCAATTGTGTCGGAACATTCAACGAACACAGTCAAGTAAAACGGCTGTGCAATTAATCAAATTTTAATCAAGATTGAGATTCAATCAATTTAAATCGTCAATGATCAGCTTGGGCCTTTTTAGAGCTGTACAGCCAATCCTCTGTCTGTAAATGCACCACCATGTGAAGAAGAGTTCAGGCGCTGAAGCATTAAATCTGTTTATTTTGCGTCTTAAATGATCGTTTATGTCTCGGAATTTAATAATGAGACCGTTTTTTTGTGATTTTTCAATAAGACAAATTGAAAGTAGACCAAAAATTGTGATTGAGCAAAAAAACAAAATTTGTCAACATGATCAAAGGAAGCAGGTGGTCAAAATAATCTTGACTGTGCTCGCTGTTGCTGTAGTGTTTTAAAGCAGTGTTTCCCAACCAGGGGTACGGGGACCCCAAGGGGTACGTGAAGAAATACCAGGGGGTACTTGGAATGGTTTTGAGGTTTTAAAAGAAGATCATCAAAAACATACCCGGAGCTATATGTAGCTTCATTCACGCTAGTTTGAAGAATCCTGTTTAGAAAGTCCTCGCCCCTCCTTGGATAAGAAAAAAAACCCACTCCATCTGAATTTACCCGATCTGTGATGTCATAGGTCGAACTCTGAGATCTTTTGAGGTTCATTCTGAGCATTTCAACTGAGGCAGAAGCAAGCTAGCATTTGTTTATCTCACCCATGTAATTCCCTCTGCAGCCAGCTGATGGAGCCAAATGTCAATTCCTGGCTTTTGGCTCAATCTACTGTGTCATCAGGTCATTTTTACTGTATTTTTTTTAGTTCTAAAACATGAGATGCCAAAGTTACTCAAGAGCATGTTTAAAGATCATTTTCTGAATGTCTCTACCCTCTCTTTCCCCATTTCAAGCTAAAAGCCTTTGGGCCCAAAAAATCTTTAAATAAAAACAATTTGATCCGATAAAACTTGGCGCTTGAGGAAGGTAAATAACTACATAAATAAATGCTAATACAGTCGATAGCTTCAACATGAAACCAAGTCTAAAAGTCTATCAAGAGCTAGCACAGAGGAACACTTTGAGTTTTACCCCCTAATGATGTCACATGGTAGATTATTTTCATCTCGGGGGGTGATGGGCTAAATATGTAACGTCACTCCAATTATGTTTTTGATGAAGAACCAGGCTCTAAGTCAATTTAGCTTGACAGAGAGTCTTAACGCAGTGTCACTTTAGAAAGAATATGATGCTATGCTACTCATAATCTAAAACACACCTTCACATGCACAGATTCAACAAAAATATATTCTTCCTCTCGACTTTTTGACCGAGAGAATCTGAAACCAAGAAAGGGAGCCGCGCTTGGACAGTGTGCAAAACGTGCTCTATATTCCCAGACGTTTATTGATTCTCGAACTCAGATGTGCCATTTGGTAGCAGTGGCTTCAGAAACGCGAGCCAGGGACACACTCCGCCCACTGCTCATCCATCCACAGTGCACCATGGGTAATGACTGTGTTAACGGCCGGGGGTGAACCGGGGCATAAAAATGGATTGTGGAATTGATAGTCAAAGGCAGCTAATGATGATGTCACTGTGTCACCGTCGGGACAGGACCGTAGTGTGCTGTTTAACCTGGAGAGACTCAAAAAGGCTTTGTTTGTCAGGAGATAATAATTAGTTTTGCGCTTAGACGCCGGTGGGGAATGTTGAGTGATGCGCAGAGGAACAGAGCGAGGAATCTTTGCTGGTGAGACGTGAAAGTAAAAGAAATAAACTTCAGAAAAAGGTGGTGCTGAGGGGGAGGAGGGCTGCAAGAGCTGAAAGAAAGGGCTGAGTTTAAAGTGCGTGTGATAGGTTTTTTCTTTCTTTATTCTGTGGGATAATATCTGCTGTAAATATAAGTGATAGTTTTACACCAATTGAGTGAAAGAAAAGTTGAAAATGTCCCGAAGTAGAGCAGGAATTTAAAACATATTGATTACGTCATACTCAGAAGACTTTCTGGAGATTTTCGTCAGACGAAATAAAGGTTATTTAATGTATTTGCATTTTTTTAAATTATAATTTCTGTGACATTCTTAGTAACAGTTATGAAATTTCGTCGTGTAATTTCCTAAAAAAATTCCAAAATACGATAAAAAGTGTTAAATATTAAGCAAAATCTTATCTTAACTGTTTAATAGTAAAATGAATGGTGAAACCTGTTTTAAAAGGGTCGGCTTAGAGATGATAGGCCGAGCTGAGCCAATCGTAGCAGAGCAGGGAAATTAAGTGAGGCAGTCGTAGTATTCTAGGCTGAACCTTTGCTTTATTATTATTTATTTAACCTTCATTTATCAGATAGCTCAGTTGAAAACCAATTCTCATTCACAACGACGATCTTTGCAGCGCTTTATGTGAAAGGGTTCTGAACAAAACAAATTATCGCTTGCAGTATTGTTCAAAAGTTTTAGTGGGCAATTAAAGGTGATTGTAGCAGATTTGGTGTCTGTTTTCCCTGGAGATCCCCCTGGTGAGACTTTTTTTTTTTAACATAAATCTTGGCTGAGGCTCAGAAATTGGACTAAAGATGTATTGACTGTAAATTTTTTGAAGACAAAGTTCATGGTACACTTTGTAATTCTCTGGTTCTATTGTCTTTTTTTTTTCACAATATACTACACTAGAAAAATACAATCTTAAATAAGATAATACGTTGAAAAATGACTGAATTAAGTGGTATTTATCTTGTTTTGAGTGTATTTTGACTGTCTTAAAACTAGATTTGCCAATAGAACAATCTTCTTTCATTTGATTATGAAAAAGACAAGCATTCCCTCACTTGAAAATAGAAAAAAATGCCACTACACTTGAAATAAGAACAGAACTTAATTGTTTCTTCGTTCTTTTGGCAAATCTAAAAGTCAAAATATACTCAAATCAAGCTAAAAGTAAGAGTATAATCAAATCAAGCTAAATGCCACTTAAGTCACTTTTTAAACTTTTTGTTATTTAAGATTGTATTTTTTCCTTCTTATCAAGTCATTTGCAGCCTTTTGCTTATATTAAATCAGCTTTACAAAATATGTAAGCTAATTTGATACACTTAACATGTACGGAAATGTGTTTACTTTATTAGTTTTGTAATATATTTATGTTACATTTACCAGATTTATTATTATTTTTCAGGGCAATGCGTTCATCAGAACAAGGAGAATAGGCCTTCAGTGAAAGACTTGACCTTTTCACAAATTACAGACAAATGGTGATTTGGTACAGTATGTTTGACGCTAAACTTGCTAAATTCCTTTGAACACTGTTAATTTAAAAGCTTTTCTACTAACGACTGCTTCATTTTCGCTCACTGAGGCAACTGCTGAATTGAACTGGTTTGATGGCAGATTATAATCAAGTTTATGGACTTTTTGAAAACATCGTATTCACAAGTTTGCTCCTCTAAAATGATCCTGTATTCAAAATGCTTTATCTCAAGTTTGTGAACAGAGCAAAAATAATTTCATGGAACAATACAGATGACAACTACAGTCCTCGAAGAAATATACAAACCAAACTCATGCCATTGAATAATACGAGCGCCCACAATGTCAATTAACTCTTTGCTCCAGTGGTGGTACATTTTTTCATACATTACAGACCTAATTATATTTTACAATCCTCCACTTAACCAGCGCTTTTCCACATGAAAGAGAATATTTGGATTTTTCAATTTTCATGGCCTGCGTACTTGCTGTGCACACGCAGACTTCATTTAATATTTGATGTCATTAAATTTTCATTCTGTAAACTATGGAGCCTCCAGTTCTGGGTCGCAAGTGGAACTGATTGGTAAAAGTCTTCATCACTACAGTGGCACTTTAATTAAATACCATGAGGCTGTAGTGGTTCCCAACCTTTTTGTCTCGAGTACCCCTTCGTTCCAGTTTCAGGCAAATAAATGGGTTTACTAGTCGCATGTTGTCAGTTATAACTGTTATATGTTTTGTTTTTATTATATTTATGCTCCAAGATACTCCAAAAAGATGGTAAATTTACAACTAATGGCACTTTTTTCTTTAGATAAAAAAAAATTATTAAGTTTTACACAAAAATGTATTCAATTAAAATGGTAAAATGCTAAAAGAAGTGATAATGGGTTATTGAAGGCTGCAACAACAACTACACTAGTACAACCACTATCACTGCTACTTCTACTACAACTACTTATATTTATAATAACTGCACCTTCGCTGTCTTCTGTCTTCATCATAAAAATAACTTCTGACGTCAAATTATCGTTATAATAGCTGTGGCCTAATGTTAAGTGTGTACATTTTCTTGGCAATAGTGGGGATGTTTTTTCAGTTATTTTTTGGGCTTTTGTGAGTCCAAGAAGTAACTTTTATGACAAACTGTGTTTGCAGAGATATTTACAAAGAGGTTTATTGGGATTTTGTGGCTTTAAAGTTCCTGAGTCAGTGGT
This sequence comes from Rhinogobius similis, assembly GCA_019453435.1. Classification (NCBI taxonomy): domain Eukaryota; kingdom Metazoa; phylum Chordata; class Actinopteri; order Gobiiformes; family Gobiidae; genus Rhinogobius; species Rhinogobius similis. The sequence continues at coordinate 20,847,052 of CM033636.1, forward strand.
ACGAAGTAGTTTCAGTTTTATAGTACATTGTGATCACTTAATAAAGCAATATATCGCACTTCAAAATGAGTTATTGTGACAAGCCTGGTTCTGAAGGAAAGCATCGCAAAAAGTATCCCAAAAATGATCCAAAACCCAACAGAAATGTATTAAAATGTATCTTAAAATTAAATCAGAATTGTGTAGAAATATCACCATAGACATGTGTTTCTAAACCAGGGGTGCAGGGACCCCAAGGGGTACGTGAGTAATTACCAGTGGGTCTTGGTTTCAGGATGAGGAGGCTTAAATGTACTTTTAGCTAAAAAAAAGTGCCATTAGTTGTAAATGTACCATCTTTTTGGAGTATCATGGACCATAAATATAATAACAACAAAGTATGTAACAGTGATAATTGATAATATGCGACTTTTAAACCCATTTATTGGTCTGAAACTCAAGTCAAGGGATACTCTGAGTGTGAGACAAAGTTTAGGGAGAACTCGAGTCAAAAAAGGTTGGGAACCACTGCCATAGACTCTGATTTGAACGTTTACAACAGGGCTATTCAACTTTATTTTACTGAGGCCCAGATTTTTGGCCCGAAAACGCTTTTGAAAAACAAAAAATATTGAAAGGCTTTAACAACATCTACAGAATTGAACCAGAATTTACTAAACCAGGACTAAACCAGGATTATACCAGGACTAAACCAGGTCTAAACCAGGATTATACCAGGACCACACCAGTACTAAACCAGAACTGAACCAGGTCTAAACCAGAACGAACCCAGAACTAAACCAGGTCTAAATCAGGTCTAAACCAGGATTATACCAGGAACAAACCAGGAACAAACCAGGACTAAACCAGGACTAAACCAGTACTAAACCAGGTCTGATCTTGGTCTAAACCGGGATTATACCAGGAACAAACCAGGTCTAAACCAGGCCTAAACCAGGACTAAACCAGGTCAAAACCAGTACTAAACCAGGTCTGATCTAGGTCTAAACCAGGATTATACCAGGACCAAACCAGGAACAAACCAGGAATAAACCAGGACTAAACCAGGACTAAACCAGGTCAAAACCAGTACTAAACCAGTCTGCCACCACCACCAATCTGATCTAGGTCTAAACCAGGATTATACCAGGACCAAACCAGGAACAAACCAGGCCTAAACCAGGACTAAACCTGGTCTAATCTAGGTCTAAACCAGGATTAACAAAAGATAAAATATTTGTAAAGATGGGTTGAGGGCCGGATCATAACCCTTGGAGAGCCTGATTTGGCACCCAGGCCTTAAGTTGAATAGCCCTGGTTTACAACATAACGTTTTTTTTTTCCAATTTTGTTTTAAACAAGCTCTTGTAGCATTTCCAAACAGCACACCTTCATTCCTCGTCTTCACATTCACTATACTATCTAAACTTTGACACGTTGCCTGCCTCTTGCTCACGGCGCGATCGCAACTTCCACAAACAAAAACCACACACAGACTCGCCAGCCGCATTCAGCGCCCAACATCTCCGCGGAAAGCTTTTATCTCTCTTTCAGCGCGAGGCGATGCTCTCGAGTCTCCCGTTCGCGGCCCGCACGAGCACGTTCCCATTCATCGCGCCGTACAAACCCGAGCGTCCGTCAGGCGTTAATGCGTCGCGCTCGGCCGTGTCCATGTCGCGGTAAATGACGGGCGACGAGCTCTGACCCGGAGTAGGTGTGTAACCCGGAGTGATTATGCTAACTCTGAATACAGGCCGGGAGCTGCGGTAAACAAGAGGAACGCAATTCTTAGTCACGGTTACAAAAGGCCGTGGCTCATTCGAAGCCGGGTCTATTTTGAGTTATTCACATTCAGTTTGCGTCGGAAAACGTTGTGTGTCTTTACGTAGTATTTACATGATGACCACTATCAGAAGCTCGTACAGGAATATATTTTTCACATGTTGCTGTGATGTTTGATTTCTTCTGCTGTTAAAACAAAATGCGACAGTGTTCATTTACATATGGCATAACAATAATAATTCATTGCTAATCCAATTACACAAGCAAGTGCATTAGCAAGTGCAAGGCAAAGTTTTTTGGTCAGTTTGCTCTTTCAACACATAAGATTTCACCCAAACACAACTACATTGCCCAATATGCATCTAAATATGTTTTATTCATTAATTAAACTTGCATCCATTGATTTCGCTGTAACATTGTAACTTCAAAGGCCGTTTTTTAAAAATGCATTTTTCTCCCTTAAAGATCAGTGCATAAAGCAGCACCTACGCACACCAAACTTTACAATCTTGGACTTAACAAGTTTTTTACAGAATTTTTTTACTTATGTTTTTTTTTAATATGTAATTCAAAGCCTGATTTTAAGTTTTAAGAAGTTTTAACGCCAATAAATGGGTCAAAATTTGAATTTTCACGTCAGTTGTAATACAAAATTGCTCCTGTACATTTTATACATTTTAATATATGAACAAAATGAACCAAAAATTTCAAATCCATAATAATGACAAGATGTTTTAAATTGATATTTTTGAAATTCAAGATTGTTTCCTATTCACGTGCAGTGTTTGACCTTATTATTCACTTTTGCCAATAGCTTCAAATTACATCAAAAATATTATTTCAGCTTTAAAAAGTACTGATTATTTCAAGTAATTGGAAGTTACATCAACATTTTAAAAGTAATATCTATTTAAGGTGTTTGTTCAACTTAACTTAAGCACACGTCCATTAGAGAAGTGTTTTTCAACCTTTTTTGTCACTTTTTTTGGCTGACACTATTTTGAGGCAGTTTACAGGGGAAAAAAGTCATATTTAATTTAGCAAACACTGTCCATACCACTGTGTTCATGTCTTTAAATTTGACAATGTTGCTCGTTTTGCTTTCGTTTTTGCTGAAGAAGCTGCTCAGGACAGTCAAAAATGCCAACTTATTCAATTAAAACTGTGAATCTGACATTATTTCGAGGCAGGAAAAAGTAGACAATAATAAGAAGACAAATCTGTGTTACATAATGAAATCTCAGTTGGGTTTTATACTTCACTTTAAAATGTAATAACAAGTACAGCCAGGACCTATAAATGACACGGAGAAAGAACGATAAGGACCGTACTAGTTTTAAAACAAGCGTCATGGAATCTCATTAAAATAGTTGCCTCGCTAGACCTTCCAGACCAGACCCCCCTAGCCCTGGTCCCAAAACCACTTCAAATCCCAAAGTGGAACAGTGTGTTTGGAGGGCATCGCTCTCAGGCTGGTGAATGCCAAATGTCTTTGAGTCAGGCTTGTTTTTATGGATATGACACACATGAACTGTTTAAACCTGCAGCGACGTAAAACCAAATATGGGCACGGAGCACTGGCTCGTTCCAGATGCCACACACATACACAGGAAATACTGCACAGAGCCCTCCACTATAATCAGAAACGGTGATAAGATTTGCAGTGAGGTAAGCGGCTGTCTGTTGTGCCGGGGACTTTTTTGACCCCAAGTCTAAGTTCAGCAGTTCTTTTGCAGCGATTCGTAGTATTTTGGACAAAACAGACATGCAAAATGCTAACTGGTAACTGTCAATTACTATTTTCATACATCTATTAAGTATTTTTGAGCCACGTCGTCAATGTTTGTCTTTATTTTATTTTACATTTTGCACATTTTAAACAGCAAATTTGATCTAAAATTACAAAATTAATACACTGAATAACTGATTCTTGCTTGCCCCAATGTGTATCATGGTGAAAATGTACATTTTCAGAGCGATGCTACCTCAAATATAGAACAATAAGATGACTTAAACATGCATTATTCACTCAACTTTGACTTAATGATGAGGAGTAACCTTTGTAGAAACATTTCAAAAGTATAGTCTGGGCACTGTTTTGCGGTTTTGACTTGTCATTTTCAGTCTCCTACGAGTCAGTTTTGTATAAAATGTCTCTTTCAGTGATATTTTTTTTGTTTCTTGTCCCAGAAAAAAAGAAAAACAACTAATAACACAGAATTATTTTGTCCTGAGGGCTGTTACTCACCTCAAACTGCTCTCACACTCGATCTGCTGACGTTATCTATCTATCTATCTATCTATCTATCTATCTATCTATCTATCTATCTATCTATCTATCTATCTGTCATGATTGTTGGACAGACTTATTTAGGAATATTTAGACCTTAAAGCTGTCAAACAATCGTATTTTCCTCTAACTTCTATCTGTGAGAAGAGTATCGAGGACACAGTAAACACACATAAAGGCCAGCTGTAATGGGCACACTCATGCCCGTGCTGTGTTCTTCAAACTCGGAGCCCGTGTCATTGGAAAATCAATACGCTTCGCTTTTTCATCCAATTAATTAGCGACCGCTGGATAGAGCTCGATTAGTGTGTGTCTGGACGTCTATGGTGCATGTGCGAGTATCATGTGTCTTTGAGAGCTGTCTGTTTGAACTGTTTGAACTGATTTAATAGTGTCTGCTGTATATGTCAATGAATCAAGGGGTTTTTGTTCATGTAAAACAAAACGGAAGAATGCATAAAGTCCACTGGCAGCCACAAGGGGCAGTAATGGAAATAACAGGGTTTGACAAACTGGTAGAGCATTTACTCTTGATCATCTATGTTTGGTTAAAGACTGGACTCAGGGATTGTAAGAAAGAGCTAACATTTTTGCAGAAGTCTGAGCTATACAGGACATTCAAGCCAATTATGAAGCAAAGTGAGATTAAATTATCAACAGGAACTAAGTAAATAATGTTAGTTGAAGTGACGACTTAATGCTAAAATTACTGTTCTTAAAACGAACTAAAATCTAGCACACCTTAGTCCAACAAGGTTTATCTGGTCTTCTGATCATTTTAATTGAACGGTTCTTATTTCAAACTTTTTTTAGTTTACTTGACAGTTTCAATCGCTCACTCACACTCGATGTCGCTGTGATGCGTCTTGTCAGCTGATTTACACAAGTTTTGGCGTGGTTTTGACGGCAGCGCCATCTGCAGTCTGACTTCTTTAAGACAGTATCCCAGGTGTGCGAGGGTAAAAAAGCCCCCTCGTCCCGGTTTATAGACCTCTGGGCACATTTCCATATTTCAATTGCCTCCTTAATCCAGCGACAATGTTCGTTGTCCTCTGTCCCAATGATGTTTGCTCCTTCTCAGTCCATACTCTATTGTTTTCTAATCTTAATCCGACTTTGCTCCTAAACGTCATCACTTTGAATGACCAATCACAGCAAACCTACCTGGATAATGGTGTTGGTGATTTCAAAAGGTACCGTGTTTTTCAAATCGTAACGTTTCAATTGCCAGCCGGAAGTCATTTGCAATCTAAATGTATTTAATTTAGAAGCTAGAAATGTATTCTGCTCCTTTCCTTAGACTTCAAACAACTCATTTTATAGGTCAAACAAAGCAGTCTTTTCTTTCCAAACCTCTCAAATTACTGACGACATCACTCCTGCGGTCAGGGGAACGTCTCCAGTCCAGAAACTCATTCTGGGTCACATGTTGTAAATAATAGCTGACTCTACCCCACTCGATCCAAGAGACTTTTACTTCGTAACATCCGAATTATGTAATGTCTGAGCATGTCCTCATAGGCATGAAAGAAATGTTGTGTTTTGTCTCTAATGATGAAGGGTTAAACTGAACAGAGAGAGAAAGTGGAGGGAGACAAACAGAGAGAGAGTGAGAGAGAGCAGAAGAAGAGAAAAAGGGAGAGAAACAGATATATAGAAAGAGAAAGAGCGAAGAAAGGGAGCTCGGGAGAGAGAAAGACAGAGAGGGGAGAGTAAGCGAGTAGGAGAAAGAAAGGGGGAGAGAAATGGAGGGGAGAGGGAGAGAGAGAAAGTGAGGGTAGTAGAGAAAGGAAATGGAGATAGGGAGAGATAAAGATACAAAGAGAGAGGAGAGGGAGTATGAGAGTGAATGAGCACAGCATGGGAGGGAGAGAGAGAGAGAAGGAGGCAGAGGGAGGTCATAAAAAAGGAGGGAAAATAGTAGAGAGGGAGAAAGAGAGAAAATGCACAAGAAAGGGAGCGAGAGAGAGACAGGGAGGGAGCACAAAAAGCGACAGAGAAAGAGAGTCAAAAGGGGTGCGCAAGAAAAGGAGGGAGTGAGACAGTTGAAGAGAGAAGAAAGGAAGACAGAGAAAGGGAGAGAAAGGACAGGGAGGGATAGGAGAGAAAGCACAACAAAAAGAAGAAGAAAATCAGAGGGGTACGAGAGAGAGAGAGCACACACATGAAAGAAAGTGAGAGCGACAGTTGGAGAGTGAAGAAGAAAAGAAGAAAAGGGTAGAAAAGTGGAAGACAGTGAGAGATAAAGACACAGGGGAAAAGAGACGGAGAGAAAGGAACGGGTTTAGGAGAGCACACAAAATGTAGAGTAAGAAAGGTTAGAGAGAGAGAGGAGGGCAAGAAACGGAGCGAAGGACGGAGAGAGCGAGCACCAGAGGAGAAAAAGAGAGAGCGGACTTGTGGCTTGGAGACACAAAGAGCTTAATTACACAGTGCAGGCATCACAGGAATAGCAGTGCGCCTGGACGTAATGGGAACCAGATGAAGGAATTATGCCATTTCCTCACAGAATGGATTCAAGATGGAGGACAGTGCTACCGTCCGGACTGCTAATGGAGCCAATGAGAGCGAAAGCCGTCGCGCAGTGGGGCTATGATAGGGGTTAGTTAGGGCGACATGATGGTGGGCAAATATGTGACGGCATGGAAGAAAGTACTGGACATATTTTTGGCTGAAACAGAATGGAATTGCACTGTGTTTCGGTTGAGCAAATATAGAATTGCTTGTGTACAAATGTGGGTTTATTGGAGTGAAGTTTGATTAAGATTGTGCGTCTTGGAGTAGTTTGTAGTTATATATTTGGGTAATTTATTTTACAGTGACAGTACTCTTATTTAAATAAAAGTTGTGGTTACTCTTTCCATTTTAAGAGGCAAAAGTTTTACATTAAATGATTCGAACATTTGTTTTTCTTGCGCCGCTCCTTCAGATATGGTTCTGTTTTTATTACTTTTCATGGTTTTTCCTTTGAATATACCAGATGTTGTGCGTTATTTCATGTTTTGTCCTTCCAATTGCATTAACTTCACATTTAAAAGACAGACAATCACTTTTATTCATTTGAGTAGCAGTTTCCTTTTACTTTTTATACTCTTGAGTAATTTCTTGGACCACTACTTTGTACTATTTTGAAGTACTCTTACTAAATGAATATTAAGAGCGACAAAAACGAAACAAAAACTGATGCTAAAAGTGGCAAAAATGTGACAAAAACATTCCAAAACAATTGATTCTTTTACTAGTTTGTCAGTTCGTATTTCTGTCTTTTTGTCAATTCTCTTGGTTGTGTTTAAAATGTGAAAAGAACCCCATGATTAAAACATAAATCACAATCAGAAAAAGCATAATTAGACGTTTCACAAACATATGTCACTGTGCGTTGCGATATCTCAGGATTAACCAAGATGACAGTTCATTTCTGATTCCCAGCGGGACACATTTCCATAATAACATGTGCTTTTATGATCAAACCGCACATGAAACCACACTTCAACTCGTTCCCATGACAGAACACTCAGACTGAACCAAACGTGTGCACCGAACGCATCATCAGACAGTTATTTCACACAAGACTCTGACCCAAGGACCCTGGATGCTTTAACTTACGTCTTTTGGATCCAAATTCAAAACTTAATAAAAAAATAATGAGGCGAAAACAGGCTGAGATTTTGATGGATGGTTAAAGTTGTAATGCTTTTTCAGAATCATTTTCTTGTCTATGCAGAGTGACACAGGAACTGAAAGGCAAGACATCTGGATATAGATTTAGCAATAGCAGCTCAACAGACAACAGTAGCAACTTCTAATAACCCAAAGTAACGGTTAGGTAGATTATAAACAGTTCTACTCGAATCTGTTCGCGTTTCGTTTCGGGAAAAGTAGTTAGGACGCCATGGCGATGACCAGACAACGGGGGAAGTATTCGTAGATCAGCAGTTCATGTGGATTTGTGGATCTCATGCTAAAACCGTGCTCCTCCCACAGAACATCTGCAGAAGGAGTTGGACAAACAAGTCTGAATTATACAGGCCTCGCTCACCACTTCCAGAAGCTTCTGCCATCACGGCCCCAGCCCTGACCGAAAGTGACTCAGTGACATTTATCCACTTTATTTTCGGTGAGAGACGAGAAAAGATGAGATACTTTTATAGGTTGATCGATTTAAAGCATGCACGCCCAATTTTTATGATGATTACATTTGTAGGCTGTGAATTATATCGAAAAAGTATCGCTAACTCAATAATTAAAATTGCAACAGGGAAAATATACCGCAATAACAACAGGGTCCATCTTGATCTCCATCGAGGGTTGCCAGGTCCTCAGCAGCCAAATTTCGCAAGATCGTCTGAAAAACCGTCCTAAACCCGCAGAACTGCTTGCTTGTGTTTCCCGCTGAATTTATGAACGTACTGTAGGACACAGACCTGCCAGTCCTGTCTCACGCTCAAACAGAAGCTCCACAGAGCTCTAGATATGAGGATTTGTCACTGAAATTTAGGACTTTCATTAGGTTTAATACATTTTATATGGCAAATTGCAAATTGCTGTGGCCAAACCCGCGGCTGCTCTTAAAAAGCCGCCCAATTCTGCAGGAAAACCGCGGACCTGGCAACACTGTCTCCATCTGTTTCCATTTATTGTTCTTAAAATAAAAAGTTTGAAAGAGGCTTCTTTTAATTATTTTTCAGTCTAAATACGCCTTGATTCAATCTCAGTTTTGTCTCTGTCAAGTTTTTATCTTGAGCGCTTGACTAATAAATCAGAGCATGAACATATTTCTTTTAATATAACTGAAAATATTGTGACACAAAATATGTTCAAAAATATTGATATCACAGCACTGGGTTACCTTACTTATTTCACATTGTTAGTAAATGTTGTTTTCCTCTCCTGAAAGTGTATTGTAAAAGCACAATTTGTGAAAAAAATCTGATCTCTACACACACTTTCTACATGACGCTTTGGGATGAGAGCTGATTGGCTGAGCAGGGATAATACCCTTGCTTTCCTTTTGTGTCTGAAAAACTGTTCTAAAGCTATTCAAGACAACAGAAAAAAACAAAAAACTGATGCATGTGAAAACTATGATGTGCTAAACGGTTTGTGAGTGCTAGAAATGAGTTATTTCACTTTTTGAAAATTGGGTACTCCAGCTTTAAGTCTAAATATGCCTTGATTTTGTCTCAGTTTTGACAAATACATCAAGGCATGGATATATTTCGGTAACACATGAACAAATAGTTTATTAAAAAGGATTCAGGCTTAATAACTACTTAATGTTCTAACCCTAATTCCTAACCCTAATTTACTCTTAATAATCTATACATTTATCATTAATAATTCAGTCTTAAGTCTTTCTTCATGCTCCGTTAAGGCCAGTTAAGGTGTAGTTATTATAAAGTGGTACCTATATATATATATTTATATAACTGTGTCAAAAAAATGTTAAAAAATATCAATATTGCAGAAGCCATATTGTAATAATTTCCAATATCTTATGTTTCGCTCTTCTTAGTTCTATTTCCATGTGAAGCGTCTACAAAAACAAGTGTTGAAAAAAGTTTCAAAAGTGAAATCAATGTTAGTGCAATAAAGTGAATAAGTAATACTCCTTATTAATAATTTTGTGTAGAAGACGCTATCAAAAAGAAAGAGAAATCTGTTTTTGAAAATGAATAACGTGCCCAAAACCTGCAACCACTGAATTTAAATCGTTCAAACGTTCTTTCGCATGAACCCGACACTGAACCCCTTCTACATCCGCGACAAAGTGACAGAAAAACGCCAAACACTGTCACACTGTCCTTCCTGATGCAACCTGTCATTTTCAAGCCCGTCTTTTACAGTATACGTTTTCTTTTTCTGCTTCGGATGGATTTGCGACTTTGATCTCGATAAGCAAACGGCAAACATGACATGAGTGACCGCTGAGTGGGCTTTGGAGAGCGCTGTAAAAGCAGTATCTGTGCCAGGGTAATGTGGAGCTGGAATTACAAAGAGAGCGATCACAAAGAGCCATTGTTTTTGGGTGGTTTTTTTGTTCTGTCTATCTCTCACAACAAGCTTCCTACAGGATACACCATTAACACATTCTGCCAGGTCAAAAAAAAAAATACTCCACGTTTCTCAATTGCCAATTTAGACGCTTTTCATATCTAATATTTGCAATAAAATGAATAATACTTTTATGTTTTAAATGTTGAGAGAAATGAATAGTTATTTATTTGATTAATTCAGTAGTAAAGCGCTTTTACTTGGAGACACCAGACTCAAATGCAGATAGAAAGTATGGCATTAGCAAAATTTGGTTCGGGTTATTGTTATGGAATTGTACAGTCGCTGACAAATACAGACTAAACTAAACTTTGCACATAAGAATATTTTTCATTTAACAACAGATTTGCGTGAGGTGAACGGTCACCGGGCAGTGCTGTTATGAAAAAGTAATTACATTTTCTTTTCTTTTTTTCCCTTTTTTACATCGTTTTGGCATATTTTCTAAAACTTTTCACAAATCTTGCATATTTGTGTCAATACTTTGCAAAAATATTCACTAAACTCACAAAACAGTTTAGAAAGTTTGAAGAATCTAACTTTGTGAACACAGATTGAAACAACTCTTGTAAACGGAACACTCACTTTGAGATTAAAATAAAAAATATATATTTTAGAAGTGGGCTGTGAGGAACCTGCAGACCTATCACCCAGTTTTTATTGGTTTGAGAGTCTAAGTATTTACAGCAAATACTTATCAAATGTTACAACACAACACAAAAATCTTTTTAGTAGCATTGTTTCGACAGTAAAATTCCAAACTCGATTTGAAAATAGGAAATATACTCGAATCAAAATTCAATCAAAAATTCAGTCCAGCTATGGGCAAACTTTTTCATTCAAGGGCCGCATTGGATTTTTATACTTGCCGGAGGTCGGACCATTTACAGTTTGGATGTTATTAACTACAGTATATTACACACATATTTAATGCCCAAAATACACAAATACAACAACAGAGTAGCAAAACTCATTACCTTTATTTATTTGAGTGGGAGCAATGCCGTTGGTCACTGTTTTTATCCAATGGATCAAAGTTTGGTTTTATTCTCAAAGCTGATCTTAAATGAACAAGCAACTTCAGTAAAATGATAAATGCACCATACTTAATTCATACAATTTTTATTAAATGCTTTGCGAGCCAGATCAAAATGCCAAAAGGGCCGCATGTGGCCCCTGGGCGTTAGTTTGCCCCGCTCTGTTTTAGACAATTTTCAACACTAAATTATAGTACTTTTTTCTTAAACATTACGAGCTTATACTAGTTCTGATCAAACTTTGTCCCGTTAAAGAGATTTTTTAGTATCGATACTTGCTCAAATGAGTTTTGATACTAGTTTTAATATCGATTAGTATCTGATTTTCTAAACTTTTGACATCCCTACTTTTTAGCATCAGAAATCAGTAGTTTTCAGTTTCAGTCCCACACGAGCAGGGATCCAAACCTGGTTCAAACCCGGTTGTCACTATCGAAGTCTTATCGTTGTGTTTCTTCCTCCTTCTAGAATGTCTTCATAATGTGACTCCTGTGCGTTCTCTTATGACCTCTGTGAGCAGTTTTTTGGTCGACATACTGTAGTGCACTTAAAGAGAGTGTTACAATTGTCTGGAGGATTGATCTCTACACTGGAGGATCTATGCGCCACCCGCCTGGACAGCTGGATTAGCCATACCTCATCTGCCTGGACGAACTCCATCTACTTCAGATGAACCATTCCAATGCTGGGGGAGCTTTCTCTACACTGGGTGGACTGCTCCTCGTCCGCCTGGAGGAACTCTTTAAAGCCACCTCCCTCTTGAGTGGTTCTGGCTCCACAGTCCAAGTGGATGCGTCAGTCCTAGTTCATCTGCAGCCTGTCCGTCCGTGGGAGTAGGATCTCTCCTTCACTGTGGTTCTCCCCGAGGTTTCTACTTTTTCCCATGGGGTTTTTTGTAGTTTTTCCTCGCCGCGAAGGAGGGTCAAAGGACAGGGGCATTCTGGGACAGTTATCTGAACTGCTTTCTACCTGTGGCCCATAGAGGCAACTGTTGTTGTGATTTTGGGCATTATAAAAATAAATTGATTTGATTTGATTTGCAGTCTGCCTTTAAAAAGTTGATCACTGCGTTTAGGTTCTGCAAAAAGTGTTTTGTACTTTTCATGTGGGTGTTTCATTTAGAAAACATTTAGGTGGTGCCAAAATTAACTGAGTGTTTCATCCCCAAATGACAAGTTTTGGAATAATGATGCAAAAATATAGACATTAGCGGCAAAGTAATTAGAAGTTCAGTGGTTGCAAAAAGTTGAAACAAGGGCAGAAAAAGATGTTATACTAATAAAAACTAATGCTATTGCAATTAATTTTTAATCTATCACTGCTTTCTGTCTTCTCAAGGATATAAAGTTTCAACTTGACAAACTGAAAATGTTGTTTCAAGCACAAATTATAATGTGAGCTTGTGAGACTTATTGCGTACATTTTATCCAGTGTGGAATAGTTTGCTTTCCAAGACGAACTGCATTGAAACCAAGCCATTTCACAAGTTTGAATCTCTGCAAAGCTTTTCCAGATCATAGACATAAACAGTCGCGCAAAAAGGCCGTCGAAGTTTGCATTGGGGACCTCTGAAGATGCTTTTTGTAACACGCCAGTCTTCCATGGAAATAGTCTCCAGTCGGCACTCAAACGCCAGGTAAACCAACCTCTTTTAAACACGACAGTTTGGGGAATTTCATTGGATGGCTATGATGCAACCAAATTCAAAAACGGCAAAAAACGGGGGTTGACTGAAAGTTCAGCTTGATAACAGATGGGACGCTGCAGCCAAAAAAACAGGAAAATAAATAAAAACGCAAGGGCAACAAGAAAATGTCAGTGAATGCAAGGGAATGTACAAGTGCGGAAACATTATAGAAGCGTCGTCCAAGTCTCTAAGGGGGAAGCAGCATTAAATAAGTGATAAATATTCAACAGAAGCCCAAGCAGGTACTCGGGAGACAACCTTGACAGCCCAAAACAAATACTTAGTGAGCAGCAGACTCCGGCAGCAGTGCTCCAGTGTGTACCCAGAATGCACAGCGGTCCCCAGTCGATTTTCACTGACAGCAGACAACACAGGCAGAGCGGGGCGGCACGGGGAAGAGGGAGGCAGCTGGAGGGTGGAAGAATAAGGGCGATGTCGGGAAATGAAAAGTTTTTTTGCATAAAACACGCGCGTCTCGACCAATATCACGCAACTTTAGACGCGGGTAAGATGGATGGTGGCATGTCGGAGTCCCATGCGACTTTTAGAAGCTCGACTGTCTTTACCAGGTGCACGTTTTACAGTTTTAGCGAGAAAGACGAACGTTCTAGTGTTTCATTTCCTATTTGCAAACACAACTCCATCCATGACTTGGTGCCATTAGTTAGACAACAAAACGTACAAACTGTAAATTTTCCCCACAGTATTGACCGCATATGTGACTTTGAAAATGTATTTATTTAGAGAATAGTGAATACTTGCACAGGCCTGTCATGATAATATTGAAAACAATATTGAAACAACAATCCAAAAGCGGAATAATCCTAGTAAACCCTTTGGTTAGATACACAATATCATTAAAAAACATGAACTGTTACAAATAAAAAGCCAAATTAGAGGAATGAGAACTTATTTTTTACTTTCTAGAGCTCATTTCTTATCGTACTATAAGAAATTAACAAAAAATTGCCAAAAAATGCAAACGAAATATATACACTATAAATATCGAGCCCCAAAACATATTGTTCCAGATCCGATTTCTCAGTTGTGCAGCCCTCCTCCACCCCAGCACCACCTCTGCATTTTGTTGTACTGTCTGAATGGTCAAAAGGATGGCATTTAAGTTATCTATCTCTATAGAAACAAGACCGTAACATGACCAAGTGAAATCTGTGGAGAGGTGACATGTTTTGCCAAGGTATTTCTCTGTTGATGAGAACAATTGTAGTTTAATTAATGCAATAGATAATGCAGTTCTGTAGGAAGCTTTTTCAGTTCCTTGCGTGTTTTTGTGTCTCCATTTGATGCACATTTTGAGGCCACACTTTGAGACTTTTTAGCTCTTGCTCAAATACATTTACAACAGTAACTTTTTGGGGGAATTTGTTTCATTAATTGTCTGATGAAAATACACTTTTTTGATCAAAAAGAAAAATAACTTGAACACAGTAACTCCGAAAACGCTATTCCTAATGACAAAAATTCTAAATTACTGTGATTAATGGTGTTGTATTGTTAATTTGATGATTTGTTAGAGCTCAGATCACAGTTATATGTGCAGGTTTACGGAGCTCAACAGGAGTAAGATGAGCGAGTGGAAGGGGGACTGGGAGGTTCCTTTGACTGAACAGGGGCTGGTGGGTTATAGGGACTTAGTTCTACACTGCAGTTTTAACATTTGATTGAGCCTGCCCCTGGACAACAGACAAAAACATTGATTCTTGATTCTAACACTCACTGAAACATTCCAGCTTCCAAAAGTACATACAAGTTGTTGTGTCCTTATGCAAGACACTTCTTCCAACTTGCCTGTTTAAATGTGGTGTGTGTGTGGATAGAGGGTTCTCAAGAACACCAAATACATGTATGCATTTTGATTTATGATTTGTAGGTCACGATACAGTTACACTTTGAAACACCAACTTTCCCATATTTCTTGTTGCGTGAAATCTCTGCTCTTCATCTTTGAGAAGAAAAAAAAAAAATTGAAAAATAAGGTCTGACCCTTCCTAAAACCTTCTGCTTGTGGAGGCCATTCATCACGCTGCTGCCATCGCCCAAACTAGTGAAGGAACCCGGGCAAAAAGAGTAAAAGAGGCCAGATTGAAAGGTGGAAACATGGATGTGTGTGGGGTAGGCCAGAGAGTTTGGAGGTTTTAACTGCCCGGGTCACGGCGGTTAGGTCACTGGGGAGAGAAGGCATTTGGACCAATGGGAAATGAGGTAAAATGTGGGAGCCTCGTGAAAAATGGACGTGTTGCTTCGCCAGAATGACTTTCACGACTTGCTTCACTGATCAGGGTTGAGGGCGGCGAGATTTTAAAAGTGGAAACCCTGTTGCCTAGATTTTGAGTGCAAATAAAACAAAACTGAAGAGTTGATGAATGCAGCAACTACTTTTTTGCCTTTTCTGAATGGTGCTCAATAATTTTTAAATTGTTCTTAAAATTTTAGTGTCAGGATTTAACACTAAAATTGCACGATTTAACGATATTGAAGATTACTGAAACCATGAACAGTGAAATCTTTAATTTTCTAATTCCTATTGTCTAAAGCTGTGGACACACTACACAACGTTTCCAGTTGTGAGAGATTTAGAATGCTGAGGTGGGTCCACACAACACGACTGACAGTCATAACTGAGTGCACAATACACCACTTCGATTAACACCTTACCTTATAAAATACAAGCAGAAATGGCAAATGGTCACACTTTCATATAGCGCTTATCCACCTTCGAGCCACTCAAAGCGCTTTACTGCCGGCTACTGTGTTTTGTTATAATCTATAATAATTATAGAGTACAATTTATTAATGCTTTATTTAGGCTGTCGTGTTTACTGACATGATTCATTGCTGCTCAAAACAAGTTGTGGCACTAGCAGTAATGCTAACCCACTTAGAACAAGTGAAGAATTTGGACATGTTTTCTGTGGATTTACCAGAGGAAAACCTTCGTCATTTGGATCAATATACTGTATGAGACAGAGGTGAGCCACACAAGAGGAGAAGGAGAGTAGGAGGGGTGAACCACGAAATGAGTGTTTGTTTATTGCTTCAGCTGGTTTTAAGTGTAAAAGTAGTGCATGCACCCTTTCTGTATTATTAGTCTGATTTGTATGCAGGGATAATAAGCATATGCCTTACTGTTGCCATTGTTTGTGCAGCTCTCTTTCCTGTAAAGACGAAAATAGAAAGCTTTAGCCCAGATTCTTATCTTAACACGTTACTCTTCTTCAAATTTGGGATCAGCTTTATGAAACTGAATTGTCTGAATGAGGGCTACCGTATAAAGTGTATGTGTCAGATAAAAGGCAGTTTACATTTATGCGTATTTTTGGACAGTAACTCGAAGTAAGACTTTAGTAAGACTCTAAAATTATTATTATTCTTTTTTTTAGATCTTTCCATTATATTGTGACCTGAATAATCGTGATTATTGATATCAGGCTGGAAAATGGGACTCACTGCCATTGGTTAACCCTTTCTTCCTGACACTATACATACTATATCCTATAACTACACACTCACTGTGATTTCAAAAACATATATTTGCTACTATAGCTCTATTTCTGACAGCAAGCGGCGAAAGTATCAATTTGCACACCAACCGTGCCACTATGTACATTCACACCTCTCACTCAGCTTGTCGGCGCTGTCTATACCAACAGATATTCAGCTGTTCAAATCACAGCTCATCCAACACACGCCATGAATTATACAAGACGTCAAGACGGAGAATGGAAAGGTGCATTATGGTACAGTACTATTCTTTCCATTCAGATCGACTGTTAACTCTGACATGACGACAGAAGAATGGAAACAGCTGGGAGAAAGTGTAAACAAAAGGAGGGTAGGTTTGGCAAGGGAAGAGTGATATAAAACAGATGTCAATCACAAAGCTACTGGTAGAGTATGCGGCACATTGGTTAAAAATGGCTTAAAATATCCTCTCACAACATGACAATTCCCGGATGTCGTTTCTGTTCGGAGTATGCGTGTTAAGTTTATGTCAAGTTGGGTTCTCTCCATCCGCCTATCCATGGGTTTCAGAACAATAAAAACTTAGGACCATTGACATCGCAATTATGCCTGGGATCCAGAATACACATCTTCAATTCTTTACAAAAAGCGAGTCTGGTCACCACTCCCTCCGTTTTGCCTCGAGCCAAACTCAAACAGAACCGTGCAATCAGGTTTGTTTAAGTTGCTCTTTGGTTATGTATCATTTGTTTTGTGCTTTTGCTCATTGATTCTACAGAAATGTGCGATGTTTTTACAGTTCCATGTGATATTTTTCTCCTTTCCTTGTTCCTCATGAGCAGCCGTATTTGTTGTGAAACAGACCAATCATGTTCCTGATTGATTCCTGAACACCCCATGTTGCCCGGTGGTCGAGTGGTCTAAGCAGCCGCACATACGTTTTTTTGCCGGCTGCAGCATCGTGCGATCGATCCCAGGATCCAAAAATGTTCCGATTGTCCTTTCTGCTCTTCAATCCCATTTCACGCTACACAGTCAACATATGGAAAGAAGGCTTCAGATAAAGAGCTGTTCAAGTGTCAAGAAACTGAGCCAATTATGCAGAATTATCAATTGTTAAGAAATAAATAAACTGATAGTATGCCACGTAGTTTGACGACTGCTGTCATGACATATTTTGATGAAATGTCATCTTCAATTAATCTCATAGTGTCATTTGAATAAACGCCGGATTCTCTCAATCTCACAGCAAAGTATTTCCAGGAATGAAAATATGTGGCGAAATAGATTTTGGTTCTTGTAAGCGTGTTACTCCTCTTCTTCTCTGTAGTCCAACAAACCAAATCCATTATAATCAAGCAGGACTCTTATCTCCAATCAAGGAAAAACCCTATTCACAGGTTTTTCAGTGGGAATGATACTGGTAAGTGCAGTTACAATCACTTAACTCCACTCTTCTTTGTTTTAAGGGTCAAAAAGTAGAGCATTGTTAAAGTAACTGCGGAGTGAGACACCTACGCTAAATGGGTAGTGCTCACAGCCACTTCAAGTCGTTATCAGCAGAGTGGAGTGGACTATTTTTAGACACTTTGGGGGGAAAAAGGGAAAAAAAAAACGCTAGAGCCCTGTGGTTCGTTTTGCAAATGAGCCGCTACTAGAACTTCCTTAAATTTATAATGGAAGAGGTAGTGCAGTGACATTGATACTTTCAAACAGACCTAATTTGTAAATGGCTGAATGAATCAGAATTGCACTTATCAAGAGGAGAGTCTGCTTCTTTCCATGATGTTATTGCTTTGTCTAGAATGTTACACAGTACATCATTAAACGCATTCTAACATAATTGGCTTTTTTTAAAGATGTATAGATGTATAGATAAATGTATAGATAGATGTATAGATAGATAGATGTATAGATAGATGTATAGATAGATAGATGTATAGATAAATGTATAGATAAATGTATAGATAAATGTATAGATAGATGTATAGATAGATGTATAGATAGATGTATAGATAGATGTGTAGGTAGGTAGGTAGGTAGGTAGGTAGGTAGGTAGGTAGGTAGGTAGGTAGGTAGGTAGGTAGGTAGGTAGGTAGGTAGGTAGGTAGGTAGGTAGGTAGGTAGGTAGGTAGATAGATAGATAGATAGATAGATAGATAGATAGATAGATAGATAGATAGATAGATAGATAGATAGATAGATAGATAGATAGATAGATAGATAGATAGATAGATAGATAGATAGATAGATAGATAGATAGATAGATAGATAGATAGATAGATAGATAGATAGATAGATAGATAGATAGATAGGTAGATAGGTAGGTAGGTAGATAGGTAGATAGGTAGATAGGTAGATAGATAGATAGATAGATAGATAGATAGATAGATAGATAGATAGATAGATAGATAGATAGATAGATAGATAGATAGATAGATAGATAGATCGATCGATCGAATGCATAGAAACAGTGCAACATGGAAGCAAATAGTCCAAGGTCTACAAAAAGCAAAGCATAAAGTTGGGTCTCCATCATAGAAAGAGATGGCTTGACGTGTTATTGAAGCACTGAAATTATGGACAATGTGCGAAGAATCTTGAAGCGATTTAGAGACAGGAGTCCAAATGATGCAAACCGCAGCTGTCAGACGGGCCTCGCTCAGGGACTTTACTCAGACACGGAGACTGTCTGTGCTTGAATAGCCTGACGCCACCTCCCTGTCCTCGTCCCCTTCCCGCGCAGTGTCAGCCAGGTGCACACATGATTTATGGCACGTTTAGGCATTCACATATGTGCACTATTGCGGTTTTGATAGCCCAGCCTCAAGAGGGCAAATCTGTCTACTTATAAATGTATAGAATTATGAAAAATACAAAAGGACAGAAGATTTAGGAAGGGGATTTAGCTGAGAAAGAACACATTCGCAGTACTGTTTGTAAGTTTCCATGCTTGGTTAACAGCCAGAAATGTTGAGTTGCACTTATGTGAGGGTGACAAACTTTCCGAACAAATTATTTCTAAATAATGAAATCGTGACAAATAACTTCTTCAGATTATGCAACCGTTTGTCTATTCGTAGAAAACACGCACAACAGGCAAGTAAGGGTCATACCAAAGAACAAAACAACTATCCTACTTTCTGTTCGAATGCAGAAGGATCAGGAACAAAACCAAACAGCGTGTTGAATTTTGGGACGTTCCTGTTATAGCGCGTCTCTCGAATGCAGAAGACATCTCCTCTCAATAATTTGATAGCAATATATAACCTTTTTTACTTCTTATTCTGCAGAAATCCACACACTGTTTCTCCATTATTTCTTTCATCTTTACTATTAAAGGTCCCATATTTTTGGAAAATTTCCCATTTCATAGTCTTTCTTAAGGACATTTATGATAGTATTTTGCATTGTATAACATTCACACTAGTTATTAAATACCATACATCTCCTGAGTCACTTAAAAAAAACTCTAGCTTTGGCTCGCTGTCTCGGCTTCTGTCTCGTGTCCCCCACCAATTTGTGACTCCGTTCCTACTTGTTATGGTTCTCATACAAGCGGAAAAATAACTTGTAATTCAAAGCAAAGTGAAATGAGTGCGGAGTCGGCAGATACAAACTTGACGGCACAGCGGGAGCAGATGTTGGTTCTTCGAAAACCCGTCACTCCATTTTAAATGATTAAAGTTAATAAATGCACAAATGGAAGAAATAGAAGAAGAAGAAGAAGAAGAATGTTTATTTATAGAGCGCTTTTCCACCTAACAGGCACCCAAAGCGCTTTACAAACCGTTTAAACCTTTAAAATAACCATTTTGGGAGTTGTTTTTACAGGTAAAAAGCACACAAAAGTCAACTTTACGTATTACGAGGTCTTTAAGTCGCCATGTTTGACCATGCATTCGTTGGTTAATCACTGCCAACAGAAATCAGGGAGACAGGATATGTTTCCAGACCTTTGTAAAGTATTGCAAAAGCGTGTGGCCAGGCAGCTGAGATGAATTAATAGCTCTAATTCAACTCTGTATTTGTTTTGTTGGAGCCTTGTAGCCCTGATCTTGCGCCCAAATCTTCCCCATGGCAGCGGTCTACACTTTTCACATTACTCTCAAGTCAAGTGTTTCTTATTCTTCGCACTTTTGTCCATTTTGAAACCTCTTCTTCATCTTTTTTCACTCAAGATTCTGCACAGTACGATGTATCAATTGCAAACCATTAAATTGCTCCTGAAATGGCCCATTGACATTTCTAACATCCTCCTCGCACAATCCACTGGCTGACCCTCTTCTTCCCTCATCCCTGCGTTCCCTTTTCCGAATCATTAATAGTATGTAAATCCCATCACGGACCTCGCTCGGGGTGTCTTTCAAGCAGATGTTGACAGGCGCTGTATTTTATAGGTCAACAGCTGAATGATGGAAGCCTGAACTCCGTAGGCCGCCGGGACGAGCCGAGATGAGAAGAGCAATACATACGCCCGTGGGAGGGGTGACTAGGGTGCTCTGATCAGCGGCACCCCACGGACTCGGGACACGCTTTGCTCTTTCCTTCTGCTTTGGTCGAGTCGTTTTCAAAAAGCTTTCAGTCAACGGTGGCAGGCAGCATGAAACACATCCGTCATATCAACCACTGGCAGCTTTTAATCTTCGAACTTAGAAATAATTACTGTGCTTTTAAAATATAAACAGCCCGACTGAGCATTAATTCATCAAATATTTAAATGATTGTGAAGAAAATAGCTGCTCTAAAAGAAAAGCGCAATGAACAAATGTGATCACAATATTTTAAGAGGTAAAATTGTCATTAGCAACAGCAGTGCGCAGCTAAATTAATCGAGAGCTTGACAAGATAGATTTTTGTTAGCATTTGAATTGGCACATCTATCAACACTCCAGCAACTATTCATTTATGTTAGACAGCATTTACAAAACAAGACAACATTTGTTTGAACATATTTGCAGATGTCATCAATCAAAATGAAAAACATATTCAGATCTACATATGGACATAATTTAATCACAACTTTTCCTTTAGATAAATTTTCTGGCGAAGTAAGTTCCACTGCTGTTTTAAAATTAAAGTGAATTGCAAATGTATCCCTGCAGTTTCTGTTTTCTTGCAAGAAAGCGATAAACCCTCTTTAGAAAGCTAGCACTGAATCATTTCTGAATTTTCATCACAGCTACATTACAGTAAAAATTACAAACCGACACTTGATTGTAAAAATAAACGTTAAGCAATGAGACAAAAGACGAGATGTTGTTACTCCCAAATGTTGGCGTCCAGAAAGGAAAATTAGTCAAACGCAATATGATTTATCTTTAAAGTTTACTTAATAACGCAATGCTTTTTTCCCTATTTGGCTGTGTCTTTTTGTAAGGTTTTCAAACTATTCAGTACGTTCGCAACAGTGACAGGCAGCAGCAAGCAACACATTCGTCATACTGTTCACAGACTGCTGTTAGTAGTCCTTAGAGAGCTGCTGAGGCAAAGAGAGAGGGATGACTTCTACCTCCCCAACCAAACGGCACGGCGACAGAGAGCTATTAGGACCACGCAAGGAATGGCAAAGACAAAATGTGATAATGTGAATGAAAAGGAGGTGTATTAAAGAGTTCAACGTTGCACACCGCATGCTTAAGTTTAGTGCCACGTTGTAGAACAATCGAGACCGGACTTCCTGATGGGCCAGAGGCATTGCGAGCAGCTGGGGAAGAATGTCTCGTACACAGGTGTTCCACAGGGCTGTGTACTTTCCCCTCTGCTCTTCATCCAGTATACCAACTGTTGCACTTCCATTCATGACTCGGTAAAACTAATCAAGCTTGAGTCTGTCTACAGGAGGGGGGTGGACTGGCTGGCGTCCTGGTGCAGAGACAACAACCTGGAACTCAACACCCGGAAAACAGTAGAGATGATAGTAGACTTCAGAAAAGTCACAGCCCCCATTTCGCCCTGACAGACTGCCCCTTCATCTATGTGGACTTCTTCTGCAGCTGCAATCACGCCCTCTATACTTCCTGTGGCAGCTGAGGAAGGCCGAGTTGCCAGCCCAGATGTTGGTTGCCTTTCAGATTCCAGTGTACAAGGGCAAAGTATTGTTGAAAAGATGTGTAGTAACAGAAGTTTGAGGGAGTGTGAGCCCTGGATGTTCAAATGTAGGTAAGTGAAACTAACAAAAGTGTATGCTCTTTCCAATGAGAAAATTCACTTTCAAAACTTCAAAAAGGCCTTTACAAAAGTAAAATTGAAAAAAAGATAATCAGACTAACTTCCTTTTCTTGTCAAAGTATTCTGACAAGTAAACTTGGAAGGGTGAGAAGAGGAGAAGTTTTGTTTGAAAGAGCTAGAAAATAATAAAAGATAGAGATAGAAGATTGAATATAATGCACTACAAAAGCTTGGCGTGCATGAGATAACCCTGAAATGTATTTTATAGTAATTATATTACATTTCTCCGAGCCAAGAATACGAAAGTTACATCTGACGAAAAAAATCTTTCAATTTTCAAAAGGGTCTATTTATTACAAAAAAAAATGGCAGCTGTTTTAAAACCACATGTGTTTTTGTAAAGTCTTTTGATTTAATCTTCAGGTCAATCCGATTACCAAAAAGTATCACACAGCTTCTCACGCTACAATCCTTTGGTAATACCTTTGTCTAGCGCTGACAAAAAAAAAAAAAAAAACTCTTCCAGACATTTTGTGCAATGAATTGGATGAAAACTGTGCACTTTCGTTGCCAAGTAGGCAGCCCGGCAGTAAGTGATTGCTGCAATTAACGTCAACGCATGTACATAGATCAGATGAAAAACTACCTGACCACCGGCGCCCAGCTCCAATCCCACCTATTGATGGCTCATTTTGCGGTCCAAAAACTGCCATTGTGTTTTTTCGCTTGTCCTTTTCCCCCTGCTTTTTTTCTAAATTGAGTTGTCAGACCTTGGACCCTTTATGGTATCAGATTATGATGTTTTGTTGCTTCGATGATGCGTGTGCACAAGATGGATAGAGATCCTGATAATGGGGCCAAAGACAACAGCTAAGTGTAAATCAATCATACACAGGAAGTAATTCAGTCCGGCAGCGCGGGTAGTAAAGGGAAATTGAAAGCAAAAACACGGGCGAGGTGACAAGCATACGCTGATAATCGAGGTAGGGTAGACAGGAAATTGGACATTCAGGAAGTACTCTGGAGTAACAAAAAGCGGAGATGGTTGTATCAGGGGAGTTCGCTTTCTGTTCTGTCTACGACTTTAAATAGGTTCACGTAATTGGTTTCTGTTCTCCACTAGAGGTATATTTCTTTGGGTTGAAAATGTAAAAATGTCCACATATTGGACCAGTGATGCTGTAGGGGAATTGCAATTTGTTCAATGATTGATTTTGCAAAAGAAATCTTGGAAGTTGTAATAAATGTATGGAAGCTGGTGGTGACTTAAACAGGCATAAACAAATAAGTGATGTCTAAGAAATGATTGTAGAAAGAATAAAGTTTGACGTGTAGATCCCAGCAGGTAAAAAGACATTTTGAGAAACATCTACAGCTGGAGAAGAGACATTGATGGTGGTGAAGGAGTATAAAACCTTTAACATCCCACTTTCTCTCCTTTCATATTAACTGTTTGGAGTTTGCTGATTAATGAACCAGAACCAGGACACGGGCTTCAGTTTTGGTTTTCATTCAATGTGGTGGGTCTATAATTGATTTAAAAGTGCTTTCTTTTCTGACGTAGCTGATCTATAATACTGTACAACTGGATGGTAAAGCCTGTCACGATAATTACTTTATCGACTAATCGTTCAATATGTGACAGAAAGAACAATATTTTGGGCGCTCAGTTTTTATCATGTACACTTTATATGCATTCTGGTTAACTTTTCCTGTATTTTTGATAAGATTTGGATTCCAGAAAGTGAATTACATAACTTTTATGACTCATAATTGGCACCAAGTTCATGAAAAATTGTTTTACTCGGCTAACTATTTATTGTAGCTTTAATTTTTAACTATATTTCAAATTTGTACAGAGCATGTTTAGGATTTTCCAGCTTTAGGGTTACTGTATCAGTGGCATAAAGTGGTTTCAACATGATCATTTCTTGTGATATTTTCTATAACAACACATCTCACTTTAAAATTGGTAACTGTGACAGTCTATGGATCGATGCCGAAACATTGTAATCGTACGACTATTTCTGAAACCTTTTGAAATCACTCAAGATTACATTGAAACATCTACTACTTATACTTGTGCAACAGCTTCAAAGCGGTGCCTCTTTGTCAATGAGGGCTGAAAAATGTGTTTCAATTCTTGGAAAGCCTTGTAAGTGACTAAATCTAGTTACTTTTCACCACTGCTATTAATGCTAGTTTGTCTGCAGGTAGCTGTGGGCAAGTCGCGGTTTGTCCTTATAAATATTTCAGCGTGTGGGGGTAAGATAATCACTCTGATGAAATGGCTGACATGCTACAAGCCTGAATGGACAGCGAGACGCTAACATGAAGTGAAGTGAGAAGAGAGAGGAGGAAGAGAGGAAGAGAGAGGGGAGTGAAAAGCAAATGTTTAATGTTTACTGTAGCAATGTCAAGGGATGGAAATGTCAAAATACAGAGCAGCGGTGGATGGCTTTGTTTTGTCGAGAGTAATTGTGGATATGGATTTGCCTGTTAGAGCTTTGGACATGAAAAGACAGGCCTGAATTACACAGCGCTCGTGTCTCAACAAAGAAAAACAGAAAATAGAATCATTTTTGATCAAATAGATGCAAATTCACAGAATGTAAAAAGGAAAAGAAAGGAAGGGGGTAAAAATAGGTGGAGCTTTGAGCTTCTCATTAGTTTGAGTGAACAATATTAGTTTGAAATGGGAAAAGTACTCAGAATGGTTAATATAAGCAGGAACTGAAACCAACATAATGCACTCGATATTACTGAAATATTTGATAACTTTTTAAGTTTTATTTTTATTATCGAAGGGTGAAACTGATTAATTCAACACAATATATAAACATTTTGAGCTGACGTCCCTTTACAGTCATTTTACAACAATATGTACAACAGTAAATGCTCAAATGCACATAAAGAAAACATTCCTGGTACCGTTTTGAGGGGCTGAAATTAGGTCCTGATCGAATCTAATTAGGACTAAACATTGACTAATGGTGCATATATGTGGGTTCATGATATTGGGACTGTGAAATGAATCCACTTACATTGCATTACATTAGAGCAGCACTCATAAAGTATAATATTGCACTGGTAGAAGCCAGAAGGTTGTGGCAGTGTCAAGCATATAATACATTGTTTGAAGAGTACAAACTCTTCTGAAACTAAGTGAGATTTCAACAAGCTTTATCCTTTTAAACAAATCAGATTATTTATGTGGAGCCCAACATCACAAAAGCAGTTGTCTCGGAGGGCTTCCCAAAAATTGTTGACTTAACCAACAAAAGGTTAGGAAATCAACAATGAGACAGTAAGACAAGGTGGGAAGAGGGGGAGGAAAGGAGAAGGGAGAAGGAAGAGGGGGGGAGGGCGAGAGAAGGGGGAGAATGGAGAGAGCGGGGAGAAGGGAGAGAGATGATGATGATTTTTATTTATAAGAGAGAAGAAAGGGAGAGAGGAAAGGGGAGAGGAGAGGAAGGGAGAGAGAGAGAAGGGGAGAAGGGAGACGGAAGAAGGCAGAGGGGGGATGGTTAATGTTGCCCTATTCTGGTGGGAGGATCGCCACCTGCTGGTCTCCATGGAGATGATATTGCTTTGCCTGGAATTATAATTATTACATAACCCGTTATTGTCTGTTTATGGACAATGGTGGCAGTTATCGAGCAAACTTTACAAAAATCCAAAACAATCTGATTTCCCCATACAAATTCATCAATAAGTTTAAATTGGACACAACAAACCCACTGGATTTCAGAACTATGTACAGTATTTGGGCCTCAAAACTCCTGCCATGACACAATGAATGGATACCTTTGGAAGATAATCATTGTGGCCGGGAAAAAGGTCAAAAAAATGGATGACACGAACCAAACCAACAATCAGATACTGGGCAGACATTGTAATAGACATCAGACAAATGGAGAAAAATGGGAAACATTACATTTGGATTCAATTTGAAAAAGTAAAAAATAGACGAACGTTGGACTAGATGGAAAATGTATGCCGTACAGTATGTGCCGTAGCCTCTTTAGATGTCTTTAGCTGACCTTTTTTGTTTGAAACGTTCTTACTTTGACCTGATTTGCTTGTCCACAAATCAGAGTTTGTATTACATGGTGCACCTTTAAGCGTTATACAAGCTTATCTCAGAATATTTTGTTATTAAAGTTTAAATTGGTCCAAAATTGGGCTATTTTTATCCATTGCAATTCCCTTGACAACAGTCCCACATGTAATTCTCGCATTCAGTCATTTTTTGCAGTAAACACAGCACCCCCAGCACGCTCACACGGCACACATTAAATAACCAATGAGGTGCCTATCCCCTGTGGGCCATGCAATTGTCTCCACTCCGCTTTAATCCCTGAAATATTGCTGTCGCGGCTAAAAACGGCTAATTTAGCGTTAGCGTCTTGATGAAACACTTAGAGGGTCAAAGTGGTAAAAATAACATCATAAAAGTGCTTGAGTAATGAGCTCCTAATTAAATTCTTGCGTTTGTTTGTTGTAGCGCTTCAAGTGTGTCCAGCTATTTGCATACAGTGATGAAAGTAGCGAGCGAAGAAAGGGGGGGAAAAATAAAAATAAAGAAATCATTGTTTGTGACACCACCTGAAAGAAAAGATGAAAGAGCATTTATAATTAATCAGACTTGTCTAATGTTTTAATCAAGTCGCTCCAGGGGTGGAAACTGATTTGGGTGTAAGCAGGACCCACCGGTGTAATGGAAACGCTCCCTTGTGGCCTGGCTTTTGTCGAGTCTATTCCAGGGATTAGCCGGGCTCTATGATAAATGGCGTCATCAAAAAACGCCCTCGTAATTTGACGTAAAGATAAAGAAGATGAATTTAAAAGCTAATACTCGCGTCCCTGGTTGTAATGCATCCCCGTGTATCCTGTGGCTAGATAGGTCTTGTGCCCAATGAAGTGTAGTGTCTGGGAGGGCATTAGGAATCTATCATCTTGTGGGGGTAAAAAAATCAATTCAGAAAAGGTAGGATCCAGAGTAAAATGTATATAAAATCAAATTGTTTGTAAGAGTCAAATTCATATACAAGCCAATGTTTTGATGGATTCTATGTGGTTTCCGTTCATATGCTGCTGAAGAACGTCAAGATTAGTTTCCAGCACATTCAGGACTATTGTTTGAATGTATTTAAATGCCTTTCTTGTTCGCACTCTTACGTTACAGTAATAGGCACTGCACCAGCGAGACTAACATGTCTGGCTGAGATCAAACAAAGGTAAGCTGATTCCCACAAACAGGCCGACTCAAAGCACAACATGCAACTAAACAGTGCTTATGTTTGCCTGAAATGAACTTGAACTGAACTTGAACCGGACTTAAATTGAAGTTGAATGACAAATGAATTGATATAAAACTGAAATTGAATGGCAATTGAATTGAGTTGTGCCACTCGGTGGTCGAATGGATAGCACACATGCCTGCCGTGTGAGCGTTGTGAGTTTAAGTTTGGCTTTAACAATTTGCTGCATGTCCTTCCCTGGTCTTTTTTCTGTTCCACACTGCACTGTTCTGTTAAATAAACCCTATGGGCTTTAAGGGGAAAAAAAAAAAAAAAAAAGAAATTAAATTGAACTGAAATAAAACATATGTTGATATGGATTTAAAATGAATAGAAATTGAAATTGTATGGACATTTTATGAAAATTATATGACATTGTATTGAACTGAAACTGAATTTAATTTAAATCGATTTGATGGATGGAAACTGATTTGAAACTGATCAAAATCGAATTTAATTGAAATGAATTAAAATTGAATTGAACTGAAATTGAACTGAAAGAGAATTTATCTAAAATTGAATTGATACACAATTAAAAATTAATTTCAAATGAATTGAACTCTAAATCAAAATTGAATTTAAATTGCCAAAGCGTGGCTATGTTTAGTGTGCATTTCAATCCCTATAAACTAGTACTTTTCTGCCCTGTGTTTGCTGCCTTCAAATACATGTTTCACAGAACAGTACAAATATGTGCAGTTACTAAATCTGTTGTTTAAAGTTGAATACAAATATTTGCAGATTTGAACTAGGGTTGACTCCCCTGTAGCGCAAACCTCAAACCAGTTGGACGCGAACCTCCTGCCAAAGTATAAACCATCTTTTTACTGCCGACACAAGCTGAGTCTGTCTATCGTCTCTGCTTCGTATTTTGCCCTTTTTCCTGTCTGCTCTAACTGTCAGATGGCATTTTCCTCCGCATCTATGAACTTGATACTGACCTGGAGTTACTTCTCGGAAAGGTTAAAAATCGGTCAGGTAATTGATCCATCTCCCAAATAGTTTCTGACACCTCCTCACTCAGGATCGGTGCAATATACGATGGCCCTTCGACTGCAAAAGTCAGCTTCAAAAGATGGATTCATTTGTGTGCTGTAGTCCTTTCAAACTATCACAGTAAATCACAAAATCCTGAAAGATAAAGCAGAGGGCTCTGTTGTTAAAATATGTAAAGAGTCGTTTTTAGACTGGATTTTAGTCAAATAGCAACCAAAATAACATAAATGGACACTTGATACCTGCTTCCTACTCTTGGATTTTTCACATGATCAACAGTTCAATTTGAAAGTATACTTATGTTGGACAATGTGAACGTAATTAAAGTGAAATACAGCAATGGAAAAAAGGGCCAACACAATTTTAACTACATCAATCTGGACAGGCTCTCGCGGAAAGCCGTCGGGAAAATGCGTAGCGTCATGATGAACATTTGAACTGATTGGTCTCAGCGTCGCAAAAGCGGAATAAGCCGAGAAATCAATAAATCCAGTTAAGAGAAAAGCACAGACTTCTTCCTCGTCCCCAAATGCACAAAGCCCTTCTATGTGGACGTTTTCAAAAGTAAAATAGTACATACATGTGTTGAAATAGGCCGAAGTGCGTCCGTCGGCGTCGCTGTGTTAGAGTTTGTCCTTTTGACTTCCGCCCAAACCAAAATGCACCGTCCAGATGGATTCTTGAGAGATTGGGAACTCACAAAGATCACAAGAATTCAAATGGAAGGGCCAGGTTAGACATAAGGTTGTTGTTTATATGTTCATCCCAAGTTATAACTGTCAATATCAAACTTCAGACTCTAGTTTCTAAATTTGACTTATTTCTGTAGGATTTGTGGCAATTGGCGAAACAAATGATCTGTTTCATAGTCGATTTGTTGTGACCCGCTTTATTTTGTTGCATTGCTGTCCAGAATAATAGTCGATTTAAGAAATGTTTATTACAAGGTTGTTAGCATGCATGCTAATTTCAGCGCCAATCGCTAGCACTAATCTACTCATCTACATGTGGTAATGTTGTCTAACTCTGCTCTGGTGTTACTCACGTGCGCTCCAGCGATTGTCAGTCGCCAAAACAGACTTGTTTGCAAAGTTTGGAGGAGGTTTTGGAGGCCAATTGAAAATACATTAACACTAAAACATGGAATAACACAGGCTAATGGAATGAAGCGTTTTGGAAGACGGGAAGGGTCGATAGTCGTTTAATTATACTGTGGAAGATTCCAGGCAAAGCAAAAACATCTACAAGGAAATCTGAAAAGTTTATGGCACGTTTAAGAACTTATAGATATATGCATTTATTTGTGTGTTTTTCAGAGAACACAGGAAAAACTGCACCAACCAAATTGAAACAAAATGTTACCCTAATACGTTCAAACAAACTGTGAGTGTAATTTCAAAGGTTTAGAAGATTCAAAAGCACATATTTGGCTGGCATGAATCATCTGTATTCGTGACAGGATTTGCGTGTAAACACTTTCCCTTTGTGCATTCTGTTGTGATTGGTTACAGTGGGCAGGTGCAGGGATTTACGGGATTTGTGGTTCTTAAATCGTCGCGGTGCCTTAATACTAGACACCGACGGCACGCGTGTTCGCAATTCCACGTGGAGCAGCCTTGTAAGTCGCCGTTTACAGACACATCCATATACACACCAACAACGTAACACCATTTTTCACTGAAGCGCGCGTGCTGCCAACTCCCGAAAGACCTCCAACCCGAGAGTAAGTCTTTTGTCAAAAACGCCATAACCACACATGGCACATATAGCTACAATTTCTCAGGCGCAAAGGTACCCCAAATCCCATCTTCCTTCTATAGTCAAGCTCAAACCGGAGCTATAGCATCACATTAATATAAAAAGCCTCCCAGCAGCCCCAGTGTAAATAGTCACATA
The DNA here is from genome assembly GCA_019453435.1 of Rhinogobius similis. Lineage (NCBI taxonomy): Eukaryota > Metazoa > Chordata > Actinopteri > Gobiiformes > Gobiidae > Rhinogobius > Rhinogobius similis. Next base: position 20,877,730 of record CM033636.1, read on the forward strand.
ATTAGCATAAAAGTACTTGTCGAAAGGGGGCCTCGAAAAGCAGAGATTAGGCATTTTTCACACAGGCAGGAAAAAAGCTAACCAGCACGCTTCCATATGATAATCCCAGCCGGTATGAAGCGCGAGCAGTTGAAAGTGTAATTGGAGAGCGCGCATGGAGAGAGGAAATCTTCTCATGTTGAGCTAAATGGGAAATGTAAGCAGTTCTCGGGCATCACACGAGGACATGATGACATACATGTGCATCGGAGGGCTCGAGGAAACACATGTACAGGGAATAAGAGGTACTGAGCAGCAGTAATGTAAGAAAAACATATTTCAAAGTTGAATTTGAATGGGGTTGATAAAGATCGTTTCCATGGGTCAACGCGGATCGGTGCAACGATTGCGTGTTGGTGGTTTCATGGGGAGCTCTGTCTCTGAAGTTACTTAGTTCTGCTTTAAGTACATTTTTAATAGTTATTTAGTTCTTTTTTTATTATTGAATGTTAGCTTCAAATGTTCACAAACAAAGGTTCAATTTATTCTGTTTTGTTTCCTGGTGCAAAGTCTTTAACAGACAGGCCAGCTGTGGTTGGGAAACAGGGGAGAGAGGGTTGAGACATTCAGCAAACATTGCACTGATTCTAATACGTTGACAAGAATATGTGCAACTCTAGTGTGATGTTTAAAGGTCTGTACATGACTTTTAATGTTTCGAAACATCAAAACAGAACTAGTTCATGTACCTGATTCTTAAAAATGTAATAAAGTAAATATATGTTTTGCCCCAGTACAAATATTCCGGTGAAAATGAGACCACAGCGTTTTCTCTGCGTCTATTCATAGTGTTTTATTCTACGAGAAGCAGGAGGTGCGCCGTTAGCATGCTAGTGATTGTTAGCTTTACCGGGATGACAAAACTCTCTCAGAGAATTATGAAAAGTGCTTATAAACTCAATGCGGTGAATATTGAAGATGCTGGGACTGCTTTAGGAAAGTGGGCGATACATTTGACTGCAGTAAAGGCTTAAAAACAAACTTCTTTTTTTACATTTCAAAGAAGTAAAATCAGGTACTGCACCTTTAAGAGTTGATTAGCAAGTATGTGTTTTTTTTGTCTTCTCAATTTTATCTTATCAATAGCAAAAGTAGAGGTTGAATGCTACCAACTGGACAAAAGTTTTTAGAGTTTTAGACTTTTGTTCAGCCTTCTTTGGATGACAAAGGAATTAACGCCGTAATCTTATCAATTACATCAATTGTCTCGTATATAATGGACCACTTGAATAATCATACGGCACTCTAAATATTCTAAATAAAGACATTTTAATTTCTGGCTTGTCCTGTTCCAACTTGGTAATTAGTATTTGTGGAAAATCAGCCACAATTATGACCACTGACCCCCTTGAAACCATGATATATCCTTCTAAAACATGAACTGTACAGTATGTTTAGATGTACTTACGTTCTTTCAAAGTTACACTTCTTCGTCCAGCTCATCCCTGCACTAGCATTACCCGCTAACCCAATATATGCAAAATGACACATCACAGGGGCTACGATACCAAAATGCAATCTCACACTGGGAAGGCATTGAGACGAAAAGAACTCATCCTCCTTTCTTTTTCATTCTGCAAATATGCACTCTCCACAATCCATCTCGCTCAATCCTCTCCCCCCAAAGGATATAATCTTGTATACGGCGGAGAAAAAACTATACATAATAAACATCTAGTGGAGCATCTTTGCGTGCGGCTGGGGCCCTTGGACTTTTGAGGCGGAATGGTTGGGGAAGGCGTGGAGCATAGTAAGTGCATTGTGAACACTCCTTGCTTTTGTTACGGCTGTGATGAGAGAGCCGAGCGGGAACGGGGACTTAGTTATCGAGGAGGTGAAGGTGCCGTGTAGTAATTTATAGTGCACTGATATGGTGCACTTGGATATCATACAGGCAGGGTAATTGTGTTGATGGAGTTTCTCTAGTTCCTCTACTGCGGTTCACTTTGGTTTGAAGCAAAGTTGGGTTATAAGAGACTTGGGATGTATGCAGTATTTGTTCTACTGAGTAATAAATACTGTATGTATGTGCATTTTCTGATGAAGGATCCATAATCTTCATGCTTAGCCTGGAAAACCTTTTCATAGCTGATGACGCCACCAAGTATTTGGCAAGTAAGGATGTCACAAAATCAAATTTACATAACACGATTATTGTGTGAAATATAACAACTTAATGAATATTCATAATTATTGACACCAAAACCAAACGACAGTTAATTACTAAATTTTCTCTTATTTAAATATTGTAATAGATCACAATTCCTCTAGTTTGCAGACCAGCTTTATGAATTCAAACTTTCTGAATGACAAAGTTAATGACTTACTGATGCACTTAAAGGGGCTGTCCCTGATTTTTACTGTTTTGAAAAGTGACAAACATTTTTGTGACAACATATTTTAAAAACTTTCAGTGGTCCACATGTATCGTCCACCTAATGCCGTCCCAGCGTCATAAATATACAGCAATGTGTTTATAAGCCTTTTTCACGAGTCTCTTAGCCCTGGGTAAAGCTAATAAACATTAGCAATGCTAACGGCACACTTCCTGTGTATTGTAGAATAAAATGCTCAATAAATCAATGAAGGGAAAGCGCCGTGGTCTCATTTTCACCCAAATAGATATTTTTTACATATTTTTTTCTTTTTTTAACATATTTGTACTGGCGCCAAAAAATATCGTACTTATGCAAAAAAAAATTTAAAAAATAAAATAAAATGGGTGCATGAAGTAGTTCTTTTTTTCACATTTGAAAACAGTAAAAATCAGGTACAGGTCCTTTAATTATGTGGTTTAACATAAACATTCAAGGTTATTTTAAACTTTAAACTACTTATTTTTACTCACAATTATTATTTTTTAGTACATATTATCTTATTGTGACCTGAATAATCACAGCTATCAACTAACAGAATAATCTTGACGCATCTATCTTAATATCATATCATACTGTGGAACGTCCCCAGCTAATACGTCAGGCAAGTGGCACACCCTCCACCATATAACCTACAGAATTTTAACTATATTTATTTAAGCTGACCCCTTTTGTTTGAAATATTATTGGCCGATAGAATGCTGGGTTTCAGATGACATCACAGCATTCTAAGTAAAGCATCCTAATACTGTACTTAATATGCAAATGGTTGCGGTATCGTAGCCATGGTGGTAGTAGAAACCACTACCGCTATCAAAGTACTATAAGAAGTTGCAGTTGTTGTTGTGGTTGGAAAATAGCGCAATGACTGAGCGTTGACAGCATTTCTAGCAATGTTACACACTACAAGGTTCTTTACATTGGAATCCACTCTCGGCATCCCACTCTTACTGGTGTTAAGTGTCTTCTCTAGCCGCTGCTGTCGTTGGCCTTTCTGACCATCAACAATCACTCACGCACAACACATACATTCTCAGGCAAGACGGATGAGGTGTTTTGCCCGCTATCCAGACCTGCGAGTAAGCCAGGTTTGGGCATAATGTCATTTGTGGTAGTAAATCTCATGTTTATATCATTAAATTGTGCCTGATGTTTCGAATTAAAACCCTTGTCTTCACATTTTATCTTTGTTTGACCCAAGTATACGACATCCAAACATGGTATAAACACAAAAGTCCACAAATTAAATTCATTAGCCACTATAAACAGTACAATAAAGATTAGGATCACTTGGTTATGAGCACAAAGAAACCTCCACAATATTTGACTTCATCGGGACACAATGGACTTCCTTAACACAAATATATGCATAAAACATAAACACGCCATCTGGAATACTAAAAGAGACCAATTAAAGTAGTGAAATACGGCTTGCTGACCTTTTACAACTCAACAAGGAAGTTACATTTGTTCAGCGGAAACTTCTAAATGGTCTGGAGAGGTTGCACTGAATAACAATACATTGACAATATCGAAATGTAATGAGTTGTTCAATGAGGCGGCAGATGCAATACGTTTATTATTATGTCACAATTGGTATTTTCGTTTTGTTTAGCTTTCGGCGCATTTTGATTTGCTTATCGGTTCATTTTTTAGATTGAATGTTTAGTTTCGAGAGAGGGGAGCGAGGAAAATGAAAGGGGTAGTTTGATGTGGAAGCTGGAGATGCTGAGGCTCGCTTTGGGAGTGACAAAGGCGAATAAACGACAGCACGTATTAGATTTTGATTTTTATATATGAAAATTATTGGAAGTTATCATCTGTTACACAATTTGACGAAAAGTATTCAGTTTTTCTTGATTCCTGGGGAAAAGGATGCATGAAATACTTCCCAAAGATCAGCAAAATATCAACCTTTTTTTTTCTTTTTTTAATAATGTTATATGTTTTCCAGTAACAACAAACTTACAAGTTAAAGGTGCACAATGAGTTACAAGTCAAATCTGGGGAAAATATATTGTTTTCAAGGTATTATATTCGAAATAAAACAATGTAAAATTGAATAAATGCAAGCAAGAACTTTACTGCACAATGAATTGCTGGAAATAGGAAAAATAGCTCATTTTAGATAGTTTTGTAGCTGAAGTTAGAAGCCAGACATGAACAGTGGGGGCAAAGTGATGATGATAAGATGCTGTTTTATGGAGATCTGCGACTGGGGTGATTTAGCTTTGTGTAAGTCCAAACACAAGTGCCTCCTTCTTTTGCCAAAAACTATAATAATCCAGTCCGTTTGGTCGAAGTATGTGATCCACGTGCTCATGACACATCCAAGACTAAAGTTTATTGAAAACTACAATGTGTTTTTTGAACTAGTTGGTTCAAAGTCTGCTCCAACCAAATGTGCCGCCTGCTACTGTAGAAAGGCATTGTGTCATTGGTACGTTCATTATTTGTCGCTGGAATGGGAAAGACTGTTTATACAGGGAGAGACGTGAGGAGATGTGGAGAGACGAGATGTTGCCCTGACTCGGTGAAAAGGGCGGGTGGCCTTTAAAGTTCAAATTTGATTGGTTAAATCCAGCTGTCACTCACTCAGAGCCAGAAAGTGCCGATAAGAGCAGTGGGTGGGAAAAAGTGCCTGCGTTTGACAGACAGCTGCATTAAATAGAGAAACAGAAACATCACAATATGACCATTTGACCATAATAGCAGATTATCAAAGAGATGTGACCGTGTTTTGATTTTAATCGCCATATTTCTCGACCATAACCGCATCAGGATTGGAACTAAACCGGGACAATACTCGGTTTACTCTTTCGCTATTGTCCTCGCTTTACCTCCCATACACTCTCCTCCACGACTTTGTCTCCTTGACTCCGTGCACCCCGGCGTTGACATTTCATGCCTGTCGCGGCCCCCACTGTCTCAGTCTTCGGCCCCTGTGTCGCGGCGTGCAACTGTTAGCATAGTCACCAGCGGAGTCTATTAAAGCCCCGCCACTGTAATTCTTCCTTTCACGCTTTGGGCTCGCCTTCACTCTCAATGACACGCACTGTGATATGTGGAGAAAGCCCAACCGCATGTGGCAGCAGGCGATTTACCACTTTTCAGGTTGAGGTGCCCAATGTACGGCATTGTAATTTTCCAGTCTGCTGCGCGAGATGCTCTGTTTCCAAAGTGCAGTGTAAAGTAAATGGCGCAGTCGTCAATAGTTCTTTTACAGTTATTCAGATCGGGCTTTGGTGCCGGCGTTAAGGAGGACTCCGCACGGCTCCGAGCAATCGCAGTAATGTTACAGGGAGATAGAGGTAGGGACATTAGGAGAACGATGAAAGGCAAGGTTCTTACTAAAAGATCACTCTATCATGTACGCACGATCAAGCAGAATTACTCCACTGAGGAGGCAGGAATCAGAGAAGGGAGAGGAAGTGACTAAGGGCTTTACGTGGCATACTGTGGAGGATTTTTGTATTAACTTTTCATTTTCGCAATTTTGCTTGAAGCTTTTTCAGTTTCAAATCGTACACTGGCACTTTACAATTATTAATGAAGTTAAATATTTAAAACGACACAAGTTCACGGGGGTTCAGGTTGGGAGTTCACGCGATAACTGGTAAACAAAGCCGTAAACAAACTCAACATTCACGCTAAGAACTTCTCCTGTTTCGTCCCAGGCCTTTCCCTTTTTGATGTTATCCTTATAAAAAGCCTCCAAGATCAATCCCTCGTCGTCTGTAGTCTTGGATAACAGATCTGATGAGGTGCAACATACTTTGTGACCCCCATATCACCGGTTGCGACGTAATGTTTACATGCGCAGAGGTAGAACGTAATAAGTCTTAGAGTGGTTTGATTTTGAAAAACCGCTACATGATTTCACTCGCGCTCGTTTGTCTAGTCTCATTTTGAAGGCGGAGGTGGGCTGTGGCAGTCCAGCGAATATTCAGTGAAATGGAAAAGACCTGGAGCACCGCACCACTGCACTGCACGGTGTGTTCTGAGCTCGTCTCGGACTTTTAAAGCTACGGAAAGCCTGCGGTAGCAACTGGACTGCGTGCAGTGTGAGCTCGGGGTAATACCATACTACGCAACATTCTTGACCAAGCAACAGCAAGTGGCATACCCTTCACAAAAAATGTACAGTGCACCTTTAAATATTGATGTAAAATATTAGATAATCACATCAATCCATTGTAAATCAGCATTTTCCCATTAGCCAGAGACAGTATCCTAATTCATAGCAGTTAGTTTGTCCAAGATTTTACAACTGTACCTGAAAATATTTCCAAGCGTATATTTATAGCAATATTGAACATTTTACAGCACAACCTGGCAGTTCACAGACAACATTCATGAAATACCAATGAGACAAAGCCAGAGAAGGAGGCAACATGCGGTTTCAGATCATTACCAGGAAAAAAGTGCATCGGACCTACGCTGTGATATTCTACTGTGCATGAAAAAGATCTGCTTTTAAGGCATTCTTGAAAGCCCTCATATTGAATCCGCTGATAAATAATAGACACAAACAGTAACGGAACAACAATAGAGGCTGGGAGTTGGAGTTATTTTTTCCGCTGGCCTTCCTCCAGCTATTTAACGTGACCCTGACGAGCAGCGGGCGGACTGAAAGAGCAGAGATGAGTGAGAAAAGTGGACACAGCGAGAGATGACAGAGACGCATTGTCGCCAGCATTAACAACTACAGGCACTCTGGCAAAATGGATTCTGCATTTTGACAGTTCTTTTTTTCTTTTCAACGCAGCAGTTTTCTGTACGGTCTGTATGAAAGTAGCAACAACATTGGGTAAAGGTGATGCTCAGCAGGTAAAAAGCAAAATTCATTTGAGACTGACCTAGAATAAACCAAAACAGCAAAGCACCAGGATTAAATAAGGACAAAGGTAGGTCTAGAACTAAACCGGGACTTTGCAGAATCTAACATACAAGGACTAAACCAGGTCTATAACGGGACAAAGCCATTTAATCTAGAACCAGACAAGATACTTTGTTATCATTTTAAAAAGATAAATCAAAATGAAATCAATCACAAAAACAGAAAGAACCAGATCTGACCAAGGCTAAACTAGAACTAACAACATACTTCTAAACTACACAAGGTAAAACCAAGGCTAAACCAGGTTTAGAACGGGACCTAATCAGATATAGAACAAGACTAAACCAGGTCTATACCAGGACCAGTTATGTGTCCAGCAGGGCCGCCGCTTCCATAAAGCACGTAACGCACAGCGCGTAGGGCACCAAGTGCTCTGAGGGGGCACCACATCGGCTGTGCCGTGGCCGCCTGGCCGTGGCAGCGGCGGTGCCCACGCGGCGCGCGCCTGCTCGTTCGGCGCCGGCGGCGCGTTCCGGCGCTCGCCAAAGTGAAGCGCATGCACGTAATTTAATAAAACCGCGACACCAAGGGCTCTCTCTCTTTCCTCCTCGGCTCCTCCCTCAGAGAACAGGGATGGCCAAGACCCCAGGCAAAGTTTGAGAGAATGATGAAGACGAGAGAGAGAGTCAGCGCAGGAGCCTATTACCTGCCACTCTGCAGCTGACGTCTGACTCTGAGGCGTTTAGGGGACGTTAGGGGAATAAACTATTTTTATTCATTTTTTGCAAAAAAAATAAAATAAATAAATTGTAGTAGTAGTAATCATTTACAGTTACGAATATTTCGTTTCTTTGACCCCTTGAACTCACCACCAATTGGCACAGAAGCTCTCATATGATGACTTGATAAACAACTTTGCAGCTAGAAAATGTAGACGTACACATTTGTAGGAGCCTGTTAATGTTCACATATACTTCACTTGTTGGATGATTCTATCTATATTCGTATTTGCACTTTTATTGGGTGGTATTTGTTTTACACTTTAATATTTAAGTTTTATTTAGTTTATTAAGTTTATTAAGATATTTATTAATATTTTTTGTTGTCAACTTACATTTCCATCTTGTGTTTATAGTACAATGTATTGTGTATTAAATTTAAGATAATAAAATGAACAAGGAAATAAAAGAAATTAATTGTGGGTTTGGTCATTTAATGCGGGCGGGGGCACCATGAAGACATTTTGCATAGGGCACCAAAAAAGCTAGCAGCGGCCCTGGTGTCCAGTCCAAAATCTCAATCTGAAACAAGATGAAGTCAAAAACACAACTTGAACTGGACCAGGCCTTAACCAAGACTAAACCGGCCCCAAATTACGCCCAGATCAGGACCAATCAGGGCAAATCCATGCAAACCAGAACAAGTTTGAAGTAATATTGAACAAGAAAACATGCACACATACAAAACTAAACCAGATCCAGGACTAACCATGTGCAAAACCAGGCCTAGGCCAGATTTCATCAGTGTAAAGCAAAGGATTAAACAAAGTCAACACCAAGACTTTCGAAAAACAAAAGATGACCAGGTATGTACCATGTCTGAAACAGGAATAACCAGGACTAAATCTGATCTTGACCAGGTCTAAACCAGGCCCAAACTAGACCCAGATCACCAAGGTCTAAATGAGGATTCAACACAATAATATCAACCAGGATTAAACCAGGACCAAAAGTTTGCAAAACCAATCCTAAACACTCCCAAACTACACAAGGTCAAATCAAGGACAAAAGCAGGAACATAAAACTTGGACTTGAAACCCACTGCACCAGGGACACTGAAGCGTGAAAAGACATCACTGGAGCCAAGGAAAAAAAGGGGGAAAAAGTTGATGACAATGGACAATATGCTGCTCTTTCGACTACATAAAAAGTTAAATAGGTGGTGGTAAATTATACATGACTATATGGGAAGACATCAGGCTGCACATCCATAAAATTGTCAGCTGTGTATTAGGTATTCCCTTTGTTGAACCCAACATAACAGACGGGTTTGCTCTCCACCATGTGATTGTCTGCAGTCGCCGCTTCAAATGCAAGAAGTTGGAGTGCGTATCGTATTGTAATTTATGGATGTTAGAAGAAGGAAAGGACAAGGTTTTGTAATATATATGAAGGCATGATGTAGAGAACTTATGTATATGACAGGTTTATATGGGTTTTTTTTTTTCTTTTTCTGGGATTGGACCATGTTTTTCACAGTTTTGCATCAGTCAAGTTGCAGTTTGTGAAGAAAAATGTAAGGAATCGTTCAATCTACGTCATCAAATCACAAAATTCCATCCAAAAACCAGGGACAACACATTTCTCTGACAGTTTAAACATTCATTTAACAGAAGTAATGTGTCGTCAAATCCTAACCATTGTCTGAAATAAACAAGCTATGGCCTTTGTTTGCAGTATGGTTTCTAGGCAACAGTTATAGGGGTTGTTCAGAGTATTGAAAATCAGATACTAATTGATACTAAAACAGAAAGGACAAAATTTGACCTTTCCTGAAATGTTTTCGAATGATCTTGAGCTTTATTAGAAGTAAAGAGGAAGAAAGTGCAATTATTTCATGGTGGTATTGAAATCAACTCGAACTTTAGTATCTTAATAACACTAAACCATTATAGAATTACTTTTACAATTATTTCACATCTGCTTTCCATGTCCAAGCAGGAAATACAATTATAAACTTCACCAAAATGCTACATTTTTGTGAATTTTCTTGTCTAACTTGTTGCACTAATACACTTACACTAATAGCTGTGTATATTTGCTTGTCCTTGTTACTTCCTGGTCTACACTTTCTAAATATGAAGTTTGTACATGGTTTGGAATAAAAAACGGAGACGCTGAGCTTCTCCTATTGACACCAATCTCTCGGTGATATATGGTATAATAAATATAGCAACATTCTGAATAATAAATTCAGCTATAAAATTGTGGGGTTTTTTTGTGATAAAGACTTGACAAACCAATCAAAATTCAGCTAAAGAAGTCTGGACAACACATCTGCCAATCATTCAACAAGAAACATAATTGGTTTTGAAGCATCCAGTTAAAAATATAATCTATTTATGGAAAACAATGACATTCTACGGTTATTTAGCCTTCCTTTACCAACTGCCCTTGCACACATGTCACGTTTAATAGGATCTTTTTGACCTGGGAGACTCTAGATCTGTATATATCTGTAATTAGGAGAAACCGCCGTTTATTTATTTATTCACAGCTGATAATGATGTGGGCTGTGTGAATATATTGTCACATTGTCTTCTGTTGTGTGTACCCTCCTCACACTGTGACATCTGCGGGTGACACATTGACACCATTACGGGAAATCCCAGCGTTATTGAGTAGTTTAGTTGCTAATCTAATCAGCAAACGTACTATTTCCAACCGCACATGTTTAAAAGACAGCGCAGAAGGTTATTCCTGCAGCATACATGACGACGCTCCACCTGACCTTTCAAATCCCTGATACACACAATTCTGTTTACATAGGTGCAAACTCATCTAAAACCTGTCAGATCCATCCCCATGTCTTTGCGCTGCCATTATTATCCGGCGTTCAAATGTCCTTATTGGTATTCACGTGCCGTTCTATGTTCTTTACACTGACTCCAAACCGGCTAAGGCTAACTAACAAGATCTGAATTATGGATTAAGTAAAGTAAGATTGACAACGTATGCATAAACAGTATTGTGTACCGTCTAATTGGTAAAACAAGAAACTGAAACAGAAAAGATTGGATTTTTATTGTCAGCAGGGGCGCCTCTCCGAAGATTTGACCTGTAACTTGACCTGGAGGCGTCACCTGCTTGTCTCCACGTGGATGGATAAGTTCAAGAGCTCATATAATGCATAATATGTAGGCTATTGTTATTGTGTTCGCTTTTTATTTTTGAAAACACAATCGTTTTGTATTAGCTGGCTCCCTTTATTGGATTGGATGCCATTTCATGACATCTTCTGGCAGCAGTGGAAATAAACCATGGGTGGTTAAAAAATAAATAAAACACAACGTGGCCAGCATGCTAATATAAAAACTCAGTTGTAATGAACACAACTTGACAGCAGAAATGCTCAGAGCAAGTCTGCTGATGGTTTACAGACTTAAAAATTGTGCAGAACACCTCCGGATTTCAACATGTGAGACAACCAGGCCTGTCACGAATATACTATATCGACATATTGTTCAATAAATGGAAGCTAAGACAATATAATTTAGGGTTCAATTATTTATCGAGTGTTCATTTTCTTTTCGTTTGGTGTATTACAATAAGATTTAAGCTATAGAAGGTTGAAGTCAGTTCTATGGCTAATTATTGGTTCAGTCTACCATTTATTTGATGTAGTTCAAGCCCGTTAAGGATTCTGTATAGTTAAATAAGTGGTTTATCTTGCTTTAAGGTTAAGGTCTCAGTGGCATAAAGCAGTTTCAATAATATCGTTTATCGTAATATCTTTGTGTAGCAATGTATCCTGCTTCAAAATGTATTATCGTGACAGGTTTAGGCGCAACAATCTGGGGAAATTTAAACTTCCTCATAAACACGATTAATTAAACAAGCGTGAAAGACACAAAATACTCCAGGTATGTTTCGATGAGAAGACAACTTTATAACAGGCGACAACAGCTCAACGGTGTGTCCTTTAAATGCCATTCTGTGAAACATCCCGGGCAATGTTTAATGAGAAATTCAAAGTACCACATGACGGCCCCATACCACATTATGATCACCGCCGCTTTAAAATCCTCAGACGTTACATTGAAGACACTGTAAAGGACACGGAGACGGCACAGGGAGGGCAGTGGGCAAGAACTCTGACAAGGCCATGGAGGTAATTAGATCCTTGTACATTATGCTAAACATGCCGCGTCTATTTCCCCAGACTACCTGAGTGAATCTACGCTCCCAGCTCATTCTACGTCTGTCAAGCCCCGCTCATTTTCTCATGGCTACTGTTACAGGTTAGAAAAAGGACCTAAGTGCTGCTGTATTCATACGTGTTGTCACAATAGAGCTTGGGATTGAGTGCTGATCGAACGTTTGAAAAGAAAACATATGGTATGCAGCAACACGTTCCAAATGTCCATGAAGCAAAAATATATATATATAACTGAGACATGGAACAACCTGATAAACTGCTGGGTAGATACGCTATCAAATGTGTCAGAAACGTTTGAATGAACACTAAGCAGTTAATGTAGTCAAATCTTTATTGGTTTAACATTAGGCTGAAAATTTAAGACTCAATACTCAAGTTTAGACTGTAATTTTCAACAAAAAATGATGGTACTTTCTATAAAATGATCATGTTTATACCTGTTCTGATATCAAAGCCATTCTATAACTGTTTAGGACTTCCAGTATTCAGTAAAACGCAACACAAACGCGTCTAACAGTGACATAAACGCGACTGAAAGTGACAAAAACGTGATTAAAAGTGACAAAAACATGACAACAAACATGAAAAACGCAACTAAAAACGACAAAACGCTGTTAAAAGCGACAAAAACGCACTGAAACGATCAAAAATGCGATTACAAATGACAAAAACGCACTGAAAAGCAACAAAAACGTCACCAAAAACACCACAAAAACCAACAAAACCATTTCGAAACGTGATTCTTTCATGTGTTTGAGTTCATATTTAAGTCTTTTTGTCGGTTCTCCTGGTTCCGATTAAAATGCAAACTTTGAAAAGAATATCATTAACATTAAAACATAAATCGCAAATCTAATCGCAACACTAGTTGGTCAAGTATTTTCCCAAATCGTGCAGCTCTAATACGCTATCTTTTTCTTTTTTGTTTTGACAATCCAAATTCAAGATGTTGTCGACTTACAGTATCTGATGCCCTCACCTTAACCTCCAAAAAGAATCATATTTTGTTGACAACATGGCATTGCAACAACCCATCGCAACCCTATTATACATTCTATCCAAGATCATTTTCCAGTCAGATGTGTCAGAATGAGTTACGGCCTAATGGGGTGGGAGTGCCGCAGTGTAACAGGCAGCTCTTTTCATTTGGATTTGTATGCACGTATCGCAGAGATGGTCACTTTTCGGAGAGCTGGTGTTGTGTTTTAGCCTGTCATCATTTACGTTTACGCTCCATTGAATCGGACAATTGGGCTGTTCTGCAGACTTCTCAATTTGTGTGAAGATCTCCAAAGATGCGATTGTCAAAGTTAATGCAGGCGCGCTGACGGATAGTGGACATTTATACAACTATTCTCTACGGGACTAATGGGGAGTAACAGGTAGCGCGGTTCAGATTTGGGGCATCGTTGTTATTATGCACGTTGCATCACTTTGCCGGTCATGCTTTATAATGCCAAGGCAACGAAACAACATTGCGCAGTAGTAGGAGGCTAATATTTACTCTACAGCCCTGTCCCAATATGTGCGTTCACGATGAGGTGCTGAACAGCAAGATTTGGGAAAAATATCTAATTGCGATTTGTCTGACGAGTATTGCAATTGCGATTAGATTTGCGATGTGTGTTTTAACAATGGGATTCTGTTCATGACGCTTCTTGTCACGTTTTGTCGCTTTCTGTTATGCTTTTGCCGCTTTTAGTAGCATTTTTGATGGTTTTAAAGGCATTTTTGTCACTTTTTGTTTTGATTTTGTCATCTGTGCGAAATTAAAAGTTGCAGTCTTTGTGATTTGATTATTTTTTGATGATTGCGTCCATTCAAATTGAAATTTCGATTCGATAGTCCAGATCACAATAGCAATTATCGAAATAAGACTACGATTATTTTACTGCTATTTGTTATAGTTGATTAGTTACAATTATATTATTTAAATGTTGCAGCCTATAAAATACAGTCAACATTTTCGTGTTTTGAGTGTAACATAATTGTTTTATGGCGAGCTAAACATCTAATGTACTTCCTCAGGCCTAAACCAAAATAGAGGAAACAATGTGGCTAATCAGAGTAAGCTAATAGAAGTTTGATGACCCATTAGGTCAGGGCAATTCAACTTTATTTTACTGGGGGCTGGATTTTTTGGATGGTTTTGTCCTCAACTCTTTTGAAATATGAAAAACATGCAATATGAAGGACTTTAACAAGATCTGCAGAACTGCCCATCCAGAACTGAACCAGAATATACTAAACCAGGTCTAAACTGGGACTAAACCAGGTCTAAACCATGTCTAAACCAGGACTAAACCAATAAACTAAAAGAGATAAAATATTTTCTGTATTTTTGGAAGATGGGTTGAGGGCCGGATCATATCCCTTGGAGAGCCTGATTTGGCCCGCGGGCCTTAAGTTGAAAAACCCTGATAATATGTTATGTTAGTTTTAGTGTGGTTAGCTCCTCCCTTCAGACAGATATAAGACAGTGACTCACCAGTTCTCTGTCAGATGAACTGAAGAAGCAACTTGATGAGTGGCAAAACTACTTCAGTCTTAAAATTGTGTCCAGTTGGCAGCCATACCACGCTCTCCAACCAGCAAAGACATACAATAGTGCAACAAAGACTTGCAGCAGTTTTAGAAAGGTTGAACAACAAAGCATTTAGTGAATTTAGTTGTTGTTTTTACCCATCAACTCAATAGAACACATGGGGAGAGACATTTAGCTAGCATGTGTGCGGAAACCAAACCTCTATAGGCCATTCTTGAGCGCAATCATTTCTCATTTAATCCATGTTGACAGTAAAACCAATATCAAATGTTTTGCTGTATGAGAATTTTAACATCACAACTCAATATTACAACTTTGCAATGATCATCCAGTTTATGCATAAAAAAATAATGGAATAAAATAAAAAACCCACTAAGAAGAATGTTTTTCTAATAACAAAAACACAAAGATAGCCTTAACATGACCTTGAACCAAAGCGCGCTATGTTTTGTAGTTAAAAATGCATGGTTCGCCTTAAGCAGACGAAAAACCTCCTTCAATACCAATGACCATATTAATACAAGAAACCCTTCTGCTGCTAATTATGGACCGCATACATTATAATTAGTAATGCTAATTGATTCTGCTATATCCAGCCATCTTAGTCTTTCTACCCCTTCATCAATAACAACCATATTATAGGGTGCACTTGCATAGCTATCTTATTCCTTATGTCCGATCCATTAAGTTGTCAGTTTGGACGTGTGGATATTGGAAAAAAATTAGGTTCCTTTGCCGTGCATATGAGCTCTGCCCTCCTCCTCCATCTCTCCATTGCTCCATCGCACAGTCTTTTGCACACACCGCGAGTCATTTTGCCAGCCTCAGGGAAGGGTGTAATTGAAGCCCGCTGAAAGATAATGTAATTTGAAATAGATCATAAATAATGAATAGTCGGGACCCTAGCATAAGTATATGGGAGGAAATATTATCTGGTGTTTTAACTGTAGGCTGGTAAGTGATAAAGTGGATGTATCGGCACTTAATACTGCCGTTGCCGTCGTCTGCAGCCTTTGGGCAAAAAGAATTCAAACAAGCAAAAAAGGGACATGGAATTAAGCCTGCGAGCAAGATCAGATGTAATAGAACGCTTACATTTTCAGTCATGACGTTAAGGGGTTTGGAAATGGTAGGGACTGAAAAGCAAAGACGCCTCCAGCACTCAAAACAAAACTATTTTTAGTCATTTGATCCAAATAATTAGAAGTTACAAGCAAAGCTACAGCTGGAATAATACATGGATCCAATGTTGCCCCAGTATCACAAGCAATGACCATAATACCGTGATTGTAATGCAATAATTGTTAGTATCCATATGATTCTGATGAGAATGTGTCACAGTATGGCATTAAACTTCTATCTTGCTCTAAAGCAGCTTGACAAACTCACATTCTTACTGTGAGCAGCGTTGCCTCTCCACAGAGCTGGGGTCTCATCTATAAAGCTTGTGTATATATAAAAATGTTGAGTACTTTCAAAGTTAAGTTTGTGATCTATGAAAAGACAACTTGAGGAGGAAATGAGCTGTTCGGTCCAAAAAACTCTGAACTTTGAGCGCCTGAGCTTTCAGAGCTGTGGCCAAATATGATCTGAGCTCAGAGAGATGAGAAGAGAGCATGGAAGTTTTAGAAAGTTTGTGTTTTGTCCGTGCAAACACTTTTAGTAAGAGAGGAGAGAGATTAGTTTAATGCCATACTGTGGACAATTCCGGGGAAATCAATATTGACAACATAGTATATTATTTCGAAAATATTGATGTAATATTCGTGAAAAGCCGCAGGCAGACCCTCTACTACAAGAGTTACATTGTGGACTTTTAATATAATTGAGTACCAGCTGGAATCCAACATACAAAAACTGCAAATGCTTCATTGAGAAAATCATAATGTGTCCCATTACAGTGATAATTATGTTTATGCTATGTTATGCTACACAATGTTATGTTTTGTTATACTACGCTATGTTATGCTATACTATGTTATGCTGTTTTATGCAATCTAATGCTAACTTATGCTATGTTATGCTAAAGTATGCTAAGTTATGCTATGTGATGCTACGCTATATTATGCTCTGTTGTACTATGATATGTTATGCCGAGCAATGTTATGTTATGTTTGTGCAATGTTATGCTATGTTATGCTATTTCATGCAATCTAATGCAAAGTTATGCAAAATGATCCTGTGTTTGCTAAGTTGTGCTGTTTTGTGCTATGTTAGGCCACGCAAAGTTATGCTGTTATACTATGTTATCTTATGTTATTCTAAATTATGCTAAAAAATGCTACATTGTTCTACGTTACGCTATGCTATGTTAAAGCCCTCGAAGTCACCTTAGAGAAAATACTATCGTGGAAACAATGCAGTTACATGAAATACATGAAACTGCATCACGACATAACGGCGTCGCAATGTCATGTGTGATGTGCATTGTGTATGTGAATAGGCAAATCGCAATACATTACAACAAAGACGATTGATTTTTGTTGTCGTAGCAAAGTGGATGCCATTTTCACAATACCTCAACGCTACTGTGAAGACCACCATCTTGTTCCATGGACCTTCCAATCCCCCATCTCCCCCACGTCAACCCTCAACCCCAAGTCATGCATCAAACTAACACCGCGCCAAACTAACCTCTTCACCTCAGTTTGGGTCCAGCGGGGAGATGAGAGCGTGGGGTACAAATGCCTTTCACGATGGGCTTCAGGTCAATGATAACTAACCGAGGAGCTTTGACCCGGTGACCCCTGCACTGCCAGAAACAACCCCCATGCCAGGGTTTGCTCTTGGGTTAAAATGATGGGACAGATGAGGCGCCGATGGGCTGGGAGGCGGAGTTTTGATCTGTTTTCTGACGTTGATGTGTGCTGGCTATCAATCAAAAACACTGCCATGGTGTCTTTCTAATGGTCCTCGGTGCCAGATGTGGGATAATAGTGGATGGAATGTTGCAGAAATGTCTGTAATTTATCTTGTAGGTGGAGCAAAATGGTGTTGATGCAATATTAAATGGAGGAAGTCCTGCAGTGCATAATGATTGGGCATGTATTTTATGTCAGACGCACTACATTTAACCATGCTTCGAACTGGCACAAAAGTATAGGTTGCACACTGGCTACGTCTATATTTTTTGACGAGAAGATAGCTGAAGACTTGAACTGGAAATCTTAATCAGTTTCGGGATAAATGCTTCACTAAAATGTGTTTTGCTTTGCTGTCTTGTTGGGATGTAATTGGAGTAAGACTTTTGGTTTCATTCTTTGCTCCGTCCTTAAAAACTGTTCATTCATTGGTTTTGTGCACACAATTCCTGACGGACTTTGTTGAGAACTTTTTCTCATTCAAAAGAAATAGCATTATATTTGAATTGCGTTAATAGTATGAAAGCGTAGGACTGTTGCAACAGCTTGAAACCCAAAACCCTGACAGAAAAAAGATTTACAAGAACGTATTTGGGTAAAAATGAGTAGCAGAATTTATGATCCATATTTCAAAAGACAAAAAACCAAGGGACTCTGTAATTTTAAAAGAAGAAAAAACATCTAAAGCCTCAATACTTGTTGATATTAAACTTGTGTATGCTACTTAACTTTTCTGTGTACTTCCCTTTTTCTACTTATTTCACTGTAAAACTTGATACTTTTCCATTGAACACACCTATTGACCCAATCTATTTCCATCTATCGCCCTCCTAATAAAACGTTGCGCGCTCTCCTCCATCATACCATTGTCTTACTCCAGTTTGGGACTCAGCGCAACTGGCCTAGTTTCACAATTGTCTACCCACCACTAAGACGTCAAAGTCTCTTAACCTCAGTCCCTGGTGCTTTGCCCGGGACGAACAAACAAAGACAGAAAGGCCAGAAATATCTTCGGTCAGGATAATTGTCAGGATACCGCAAGCTCACAATAAACTCGGCCGGGCCACAGTCCAGACCGAGGCGTTTATAGGAACTTAACACAACGTCAACAGATCTAAAAATATGGGGAGGATTCTGCTGAAACGTAGAAAAGTATATTGGTAAATTGTAGTGGTTAGACTGCGCTGTGCTTCCAAATGAGCAGTGACTGTCGACATCTAGCAGGTCTTGAAAAATAAATGTGACAAAAAGTGGAAGAGTTCGTGAAAGGGTTGTCAAAAGTATAGATACCCAGATATGTATCGATTCTAAGACGATTATCGAAACTTTTTGCTCATTAGAACAAGTAGATACTGAAAAAAAGCACATAAACAGAACAAAATCTACTATTTCCTGAGTAGTTTTAGAAAGGTCTTAATCTATATCAGAGCTATTATGAGACCATGTCGTAACATTTAAGAAAGAACTGTTATTTTGTGTTACATATTACATTCAACTAACCTAAAGTTGTTAGTATTGAAGTTTGAAAAGTTAATGCTGACAACACTTATTGGAGAAAGACATAAATTGCTTGGAGAAGATAATACTTTGGTGTAGAATTGATGAATGATTTGACGATATATACAATTTAAGACTAATCCCAGCATGTTTGAATAAAAAACATCCTTAAAACTGAAACTTTACAGCATAATTCTCTATACAGAGCTCAGCATTGCAATCTCACTCAACTTCAAATTATCCGTGATAAGTTTAATTTTATTCACATCAATTTTAAAGCCAAACGGTCACCAAAACTGCCTGCAACTGTCAGAGAAATTGGATAATCAATGCTGTGAACTGACCTGTCTGGGTTTTCTACGCACAAATATGACTTTTGAGTGGTAAAAAGTTTCATAATTAAATGTGTTTTCCCCACTTTTGATTAGACCACAGTGCTTTTGGCTGAGGCAGGGCTCTCTCTGTGCGTGCCCTCTAAAGCTCAGCCACCCTTGTTGTTGATAACAATGTTGGCTGGCTCTCCGCCCGGCTTTTCCCCACCAAATGCCACCATTTGTCCCGAGTTGACAGATTCCAGACCTGGGGAGCAAACAAGGAAAATAAAAAAGTGCGCTCGTGCCCTATGGCCTGGTCCAGTGTAGGATCAACGACCTCCAGCCTTAGCGCACTACCATCTGTGAAGGAGTATTTTGAATTGAGCGGCTTGAATGATCTTTTGATGCATAGAAAACGGTATGTTTTAGCAAAAGATGTAGAGTTTGCATGGTTTTTATGGGTCTGGATAGCTTTGTTCTTACATGATACTGATACTTAGCATTTACTAGTCTATGGATATCCTTTTATTTATATGTTGGTCATTGTGAACCATAATATTGATCTAAAACAGCTTATTAATAGTAAGATAAGAGACATTTCGCTGTAGCAAGCAGATTTGAATCAACGTGTTGGTGTTTTAGAAAAAGGACATTTTTGAAATCTGCACCAATGACCCAGATTCTACGTTTGATGAATCGCAACTTAACTACAGACCTTTGGGAGATAAGGGGTGGGTGAAAACTGACTTTTTCTGAGCACTAAAGCCCCAAATGCAACACAATACAGGATTATTCAAACATTCATTAATCATCTGAAATACTCCGAGTAAGCTAATGATGAGGGAACACTGCAACAACATAGTTAAAAGCTCATAAAAGTTGATTTTACATAATATATACCCATTTTCTAGACCAAGATCCAAGTTCAAGATTGAAGACTGGGTCAAATGAAGTGGAAAAATGTCTCTGCAGGAAGGCAATAAAGTCTACAAATAGACATTGAAAAGGCAGAATTAATGGGTAGCAGACTTATCGACCCAAGTCAGGGTGAGTTTCTGAATCTCTGCTTCCAAATCACTACTAAAGACCATGTGCTTCATTCTTGGTCTTACATTATCGAAGAAAGCCAGCCAGACAAATATTAAAGCCGACTTAACAGACTCTAAAATTGACTATCCGAGTGAATCATGTTTAAAGAGTGTGGCTATGGATTTTGTAATTGTCCAAAAATCAATGGGTACAGGGGAATTGAAATCTGGATATAAGAAATAGCCAGTGTAAAGGAATAATTGTTTCATTCATCTTCTAAGAGGTGTTTCTGTTAAGAGTTGATGGTGGATAAAGTTTATGTTGAAAACTCTGTGCTGGACAATTAGTGACAGGTTAGTAACAGATCTGACAACAGGAGTAACAGAAATTGACAAAAGCATTTAGTCCAAAATATTATGTATGTATCTGCTTGTAACTCTAGTTAAAGTGGTGTTTAATGCAACTCAATGGGGCAATATGCATGTTATGGCTTGGACAGTAACAGAGATGACATTAAATGGCAACAATTACCTCATGATCATTCATTTTACTGATATTATTGACAATTGAAGAGACTAATGTTGTCACAATAGAAAAAATGTCAAATAGAAAGAAAAGGTTTGCAATGCAATACTGATTTCGATACCCAGCCGTGTGGAACTCTCCAACTTAACAGCTACAGGACTTCACTGGCCTTTGAGAAACTACCCAAGCTATTTAGAACCACTTTTAATGTTCAGACTGCTTAATTACTATATTCTGGCTGTTTTGCTTTCTCTTCTTCCTTTACTATTGTTATTTTACCACGTGCGAATGTTCAGAAAACCACTATAAATATTAAAAAACATATATTTCAATGACGATTCTTTAATATCACATGGTTGTATACAGTATTCATTTTAATGCAGGTCAAGAAAAGCTAAAACTATTTAAGGAAAGTTTAGTTTTATGTATGTGAAAATTAGTATATCGTTTCAATAATAAGTTTTAGTATCAATTAAAGACTGGATATTGGTATTTTTTTGACAACCCTACTCAGAACAGTCCCTTTATAACAATAGTTTGGGCAACATCTCTGGATAGATGGCCGTAAGGTTGACGTTACAAGGTCAATGTTACAAGGTTGACGGTATGAGGCTGACATTGCGACATGTTGGCTTGTTACACAGCCAACATTTCAAGGTTGACCTTACAAAGTTACATGAGTGACCTTACAAAGTCGACATTACAAGGTCGACGCTACAAGGTCGACATTGCAAGGTCGACGTTGTAAGGTCAGCATTACGAGGATGACAGGTTGATGTTACAATTTTTTACAGTTTTAGTTTAGCAATCCTAATTTTTCTAGCTGAGAACCCACTGAGATCGAGACCTCTTTTTCAAGGGTGACAAGGGGGAAAGTGAGAATTTAACAGCACACACATTTCAAAACAATGGAGGAGATTTTAAGGAAAATAAAACAAAATGGAGATTTTTGAAAGATTCCCTCTCTTTGTTGATGTTTTTTGACATGACAAGGTTGACAGAGACATTCCATAACAATACATACATATAGTTTATTCACAAATGTTGGCATGTTTCCATTATTGTCTGTTTACCTAAAAAGCATCTAAAATTATGTTTCTGCAAATCCAACAGTTACTGGCCGACAGTGACCAATTTGAGACTTTCATTCACTTTACGGAACTTAAATCCCTTCATGTTGTTGGACACTGGGAAGATATAAAAATGCTAACAACTCTGCCACTGCCAACCCCAATTAAAACTCATCAGTCGCACATTTTAGTCCGAAAATATCAAGCGAGACACGCAGTCCCATAAGCCCAAATCTGCCAGACCTTTTTAAGCAAAACTGTATAGGACAGTCATTACTACAGAACGTTACAGAAGCCTTTGCAATTTAGCAGAAAAGTCAGTTGTTTGTTTTGGTCAATTAGCAAACATAGCTTTATAGGCGGCATTTATACGGATCACAATTTCTGCTTCAATTAAAAACATCTACACTTTAAATACAAACCACCACTTTTCATTAACTGTGAGACGCTTCTTAAGGTCTTCAGAGAGCTACTAATTAAAGGCAGAAATGGTGTTTTTTGTTCTCCGGAGACACGAGGCCGGCGAAGAGAAAAGCAAGAAAATAATGTCAAGACTTCACTTTTCATTTTCTACATTTGAGCAAATTCCCCCATGAATCACCTTGTAGCGGCAACAAACAAAAAGACAACTGTTTATCAAATCCCTCAGCATCACCCACTGTTCCTACTGCCAAGTATCTCGGAAAACTTTTGTAATTTTCTCCGCAGTAATTAATGCCGTGTCAAATAAGGCTACATGCGACTTCTTAAAACAATTCGGTCAGGTTTTATTGTTTGTTTTGTTGTTTCGCTGGCTTTAGCTTTTGTCCACGATGTAGATTTATGGATTCCTGACTTGATTACACTGAATTACTCAAATTGTGAGATGGAACGATAGAAGAAAGACACATACAAGAAAAAAATCACTGTCCTCAAATTTGACCTAACGGTTCAATACAGCAATGTTTCAAAGGGTGCTTGGAATAGTTTCAGATTTTAAAAGACGGAGACATTGAAGAGTATTTGAATAGGAATGTTATTTGTAGAATTTCTTACATCATTCAGAAGGTTTTTGGAGGCTTTTGGACACGAATGTTACTAAAATAAAAAGCTACGACAAATAACTGAGAATAAAAGTCAGCCTTTGAACGAATGTAACTGAAGCGAGGTGGTAAAAAGAATAGAAATCGACACAAAAACATCAAAACTGGACAGTCATTTGAGCAAATACTGATTAAAAAGAATTAAACAGAACACAATTTGACCTTTCCTGAACGGTTTTAGAATGATCTTGAGCTTTGTCAGAACTACTGAAAGCCCGCAAGGTAACAGAAAGAAAGTACTTTAATTTTGTGTTGAAAAGGACTATCATTGTGGTATCGACATCTGTATCAAGCCTATTCCTTGGAATCGCAATCAAGTTTGAAATGTCAGTACACTCAGTTTGAGGTGTACCCTGCATCTTTTCAATTCAAATCAAATCAAATAAATAAATTTTTATAATGCCCAAAATCACAACAACAGTTGCCTCGATGGGCCACAGGTAAAAGCAGTTCAGATAACTGTCCCAGAATGCCCCTGTCCTTTGACCCTCCTTCGCAGCGAGGAAAAACTACAAAAAAACCCATGGGAAAAAGTAGAAACCTCGGGGAGAACCAATATTTTCCAATATATAATGGACCACAACTTTTCGAATTGTCTTTCAAATCTACAAAAGCGGTACCTCCCATGCACATTCCCCATACGGCGGCCATTCTAACGTAAACACCCTTAAACATCCCTTTTAAATCCTTTACTTACCATTACTTCTAAAGCCCATAAATACTTTGAATTTGCACGCTTGCTCTCCTTATTTCCCATACTTGTAATTACATTCCCTTTTAAAGTGCATCTTGTTTACAGCGGTTTCTCTTCGCTCGACGACGCTCCCTTTCTTCCTTCCCCTTATCCCTAGCGCATATATCTACAAAAGCTTATTTACTTGCACATTCTGATCTCCCCTTTTGAAAACCACTTAATTAGAAAAAGCCTGCGAGTGCCACATGTCCTCCGCCGTAACACTGCAATCACCCTCGCCGTGCTATTCAAACAAACTTCTTTTTTTCGGTTTTCAAGCGTCCCCTCGTGTTTCTACCCGGCTAATTACAGAGAGAGATTAGAAGGGATGCTGTGGCCGAGTAAACAACAGAACACATGTAGCAGGGACATTAATATTTATCGAGGTATTATTATTATTATTACGAGAAGTGCGCTACAAGAGTGAAGGCTATTGAGCTCGGGGCATGAGGGGTACGCTGTCCGGATCGAGAGGCAGCAGCGATGACGGCGAAGACGTGCCCAGACCAGACAACACGTTTTTAATTAAGAGAGACAAACACGAAGGGACTGGGGTGGTCAAAGTGGGTGAAGGATAGAACAACAGGTTTGATAGAGCGGATTACGAATGAACATGTCTATAAAAACAAACGCCGCGTGCCAATTGTGAGGATCGCACGGAACGAGGAACTTTATCTCGCTCTCCGGTGGATGGTTTGCCACCCAGTCTCCAGATACACATTATTACTTGCTCTAAAATAGTTTCACAGCACGGCATTGGATGAGCAGCCCCGGTATTGAGTGGATTCTGGCTCAACAGGCTTGAACTCCATCTGCAAACGGGTGCGTGGCAGTCCAGGACGCATCTACAGCTCGTCCGTCCTGGTTAAGACCTAGTTTAGTTCTGGTTCAGTCCTGGACGCATCTTCAACCTGTCCATCCATTGCAAACAGGTTTTTTGGAGTTTTTCCTTGCCGATGCTCTAGGATGATTGCTTATTTCCTGTGAATATAGGTTAATATGCTTCTTTCTATCACCCAATGACTTTTTTATTGCTTGGTTTTCTGTCTTTTGGTTAAATCAACAATTTTGTGAAGCCCTGCGAGGTGGCTGCTGTTGTGATTTTGGGTTCTAAAAGACATAAATCGAATCGAATTAACCTATCCATCTCCACGAAGTCGAGTTACATGTGAAATCTCCAAAGACGCGAGCCCGCTTACTGTAGTAATGTATGTTTTCAAGGTAAATTTCAGCTACAAAAACACAACAAAAACTGAACTAATGCAGTGTAGATACATTTAAGGCCATACTGCGGTACTGCAACAATGAATACGTAGCTTTTATCTGTGTTCTTTATTATTATTATTTTTTTTTTTTACAATTCATGGCGGTGAAGAGTGAATAGCGGCATTCAGCTAATTGTCAGAGCTGAGAATTGATCTCTGAAGCTGAAGTGAAGCTGTTTGAGGAGTGCAATTATGGGCAAAAGAGTAATTTCATCGAAAACAATAAATTTACACATTTTCAGCATCATTTTCACGCAACTGCTGCTCAGTTTGAGTCATAAAACTTTTTCTAAGCTCATGTTTGGAGCCAATGTATAGACCAGTTAACAATACTAAATTAGCTGATTTAAATAATCAATGAGCTAGCATATTTAAGGTTACACAATTGACAGAAAAACATGTCAATTGTGACGCAAAAACATCCAACCAATTAAACTCAGTCGTACTATAACTATATTATTTCTCGCTTGTTCTTTTTGTTTACAGTCTCCAGTCAATTCCAACTTAACATCTGAGTACAAGGGATCTCACCATGTTCCTCTCCCCATCTTCTTTTGCCATCCCAAAGTATTTTCAACTTCAGAGAACAAACTTTTTTAAGCGAGATAAATCACAAAGTTGTTTATCCCCCGGTGCACCGTAAGGACACGTTTTTGAGGCGCTCCAAACTCACAGTTGCTATCGTGAACTCTATGAGGCCATGGAAAAGTCCTGATTAAAACCACGCGTCATTCTTTCCCCCTCTCTTCGCCTCTTTGTTCTTTTTCACCAGTGACCTGTGTATAAATATTCCCACATACACAAATACTTGGGAGGTTGAAGCGCGCACCACGACCTACTTACCCTGACAGCCTCCAGTGCTGCTGCTGCTGCTGTTCAAGCCCAGACTTGGAAAACTGTGACGATTAATACGCTTTATTTATTTTTATTTTTTTCTTTCGCATAAATTACATTATAGTAAAAAAGGGGAAACAACGGGAGATGGAAGAAGGGCAACCTAGATTGTGGGGAGTCTGATTGGAAACGGTCTCGTGTCAAATGTTCTATTTATAGCGGAAGTCAGAAATGGGTTTGATAAGCGTTACTTGGGCTGCCGTTGTGTCTTTAGGCTAGACATTTCCTCCAGATTGCCTATATATGCTTGTGTGGTCAGAAGAGTCGATGGCACAGATTGGGGTTGCGCGATTTGGCAAAAAATTTCGATTTTGTGGGAAGTAAAAATGGGTCGTATCGCACTTGTTGTTTTGGAAGTATGCAAAGTTAGGATATAGTATACAGTGATATTTCTGCACTTTTGGAGTTCATTTTATGGTCTATTTATGTTTTGTGCAATCCTTGAACCTCAACCGAGACATTTCTAGACACATTTTGTGCATCCAAGAGGAAATTACTGAAAGCAATTGTTGATTTGACCAAAATGGCAGATTGTCACAGGTGAGGAATAGTCTATTGGATATGCCTTTTGCCATATTCTGTGTAGTGTTTCCCATAGATTTGATTGAGACTATTGTTTTGTTTTGAATAATTTCATCATATGGAGTAGGTTAATGTCACTTATTGCATTTCTTTTAATGTATTTTTTAAAATATGCTACTGACAAAAACAAATTATATTATGTATGTCAATAAAAGTGTTTTTTTTTGTTATGCCAATTTAGATCAGTTAGTCTTTTGACTGAGGGGGGCCACCATAGTCTCATATATTGATGGAAAAAACGTCTGTGTATATCGTATTTCTGCTTAATGAAAACAAAAAATGTAATAAATAACATAATATCTTATAACACTATAAAAAGGAAGACTGAACCACCAGAGCTTTGTTCAGGCTCATAAAAGCTTATTAGGACACATAAAAAGTTTGATATTGTGTATATAAACATTCACAAAGAAGCCAGAGCACCACGAAGAAGGAGCGTGCCTAGTGTAGCTTGTCAAACTGAAGCAGTACTTTAGGCCTGTATTTATTTACTGCCCTAAACATTCTGTCATCTACTAAATTATTATTAACATTAGTGTGTGTGAATAAAAATGCATTAAATTAAACAAAAATGTGAAAAATTGTCTTTTTAAGTTCAAGTTCTTTCTTACGTCAACTTCTTTCTCTATTTTATTTTATATAGTTAGTTGTTTCGACATAAAAGCCGATATATGTTGAAAGAGCACACTGACCAAAGAACAAAAAATTTAAAAAAAATGTCAACTTCTTTCTGTTTCATTTTATATACATGACGGAAATATTTGGTAGCACTTTATAACAACTACACCTTCATTTGCCTCAACACAACAAGAACAAACACAGTTAATTCTAGTATTAAGAGTATTAAATAGGTAGTTACTAAGTCTGAATCATTCTTGCTTTATTAAGGCAGGACTAAATGTAGTTATCATCCAGTGTTACCAAACATTTGATCCCAGCAAAGAAAACAAAACCGATGAATTCCCGATGACAACGCCTTCGTAATGGCGCTGAGTGGCTGCTTGCATGAGTGTTTACGAGTTGTTTTTCCCGTGCTTTGGCAAACCGGTGTCAACAGGCCTTGGAGGGACCACCGGCTTTTGTGTTTGGCAGAGACAGAGCCCTCACGCTACAGTATGTGACCGAGCACTCCAACATCGAGTGTCTGCGTGTCGACTTTGACCAGGACCAAAGGCAGGGCAGGAGGGAAACGCACAGGTCCACGCGCCGCTAATTGGCTTAAGGTTTGAAGTGCCTGCGCTCTGATTCGGCGGATGAAGGTATAAACACAATGGCACGCCGGCTTAGTCATGGAAATGTGGTTATATATAAAAGGTATAACGGCAAAACGGTGTGAAATGCCTGGCAAACGGACGCAGCGTCGTATAAAGTCACTTCCATCTAATTGCAGTATTGGTAGAAGAAGTAACGGTAGTAGTACAAGTAGATGTAGTGCATTTGAGTTTAATTACAGCAAACGTAACATGGGGCAGCAATAGCTTGATTAGGCAGATATAGAAAACATTCTAAATAAGAAGAGTGAAGAAATGTGAAGTGCAGCATAATGTGATTTCACTGGAGAAACTGGGATTTAACCTCAGAATATCACAAAATATAAAAACTGTAGATGATTTTGGAAATGAAAAGCCCTCAGACACATGTGAGCGACATCAGAGCTGCTTTAAACACATTATTATTGTATTATGTTTTAGCAAAATATGATATACGCTTTGCATTTTTGACGAAGGAACAATCCAGATTTATGGGTTTTACTGGAAAAATACTCACAGAAATGTTAAGCCCACTACATTTTTTCATTTTATCTAGGGATATATTAAATACTATACCATAAATTAGATTCTTTTGAAGCTAAAACACATTTTAAGGCAAGAAAATTGTAATTTGTCCATCGTTGGAAAAGCAAACTAACTTGACCTTTCTACCCTGGAAATTCAAGTGTTGCTTTTATCCCAACACAAACTTTACACTTAAAAAACATGAATAAACATAAAAGTATATATCGGAATATACATACATACAAATAAAAGTACATCTAAAAGTAAATCTAAGTCAAAACATGAAATCTAAAATAATTTTCTGTCATTTTGCATGCAATTTTAGCTCAATTTGAGTCATAAAGCTTAATTTCTCAGCTAATGGCATGTTTTGGAACCTTTGTATTGAACATTTAACGATTATTCAATTACTAAATTAGTTGACGATCATTTCCGTAATAGATTAGTTGTGATTAATCAATTAACTTGTTTCAGCTCTAATTGGGAGTATCATTTATAAAGCTATACATACAAAAATGTTACATATGTGAGTTTCCATGTTACTCTTGTGATTTGGAAAAAGACAGCTTTACACAGCAGTGGGGGTCTGGTCCAAAAACTCTCTTTCGGAGACGAGAAAGAAGACAATCTGTGCTCAGAGAGATGACAAATATGCAAGTTTGAGCTTGTGTTTAGTCTGTACGTACACTTTGTTAGAATAACATGTGCAGTTTTATAAATGAGATCCCAGGTGTGGACTGAATAATGCAATGCAAAGTGTCTTAGTGTCCAAATAATACATCAAATTGCAATGTATTATTAATGGTAGGAGTCAAAATAAAGAGATACTCGTGCGAGAGCTTGTACTGCTGTTGTAACTGAACCGCATTTTGCATCCATTAAAATTCGAACGTCAAATCTTCGACACATCTGCCCCATCACCTCGTCATCCCCCACATCCAACCAGCACGAGCCAATTCACTTATCCGCTCCTCTCATTCAGCCCATCGAATTACAGGAAGTGTCTGCCAAATACATCTAAACACCGATCGCTTTCTTTCTGCACAACCTTCCCGCTTTGACGGCCTCAATTGAATTAGAAAGAAGCGCGGGGGATTCATTTACAGTTTTTACCGGAAATACTGCTGATTCCCATTATTGGACTAAACATTCGTCGGGATTAATGCAGCTGATTCGTTCAAGCGACAGAGAGAGCGAAGAGGTGGGAAGAATCCGACGCGGTATTTTGTCCTTTTAGTTGTATTCATTCGCGGGAGGCTTGGTTGAACCGGTCGCAGTAGGCATTGCCAGGTTCAATAAAACAATCATGGCTGAAAAATGGCAAAGTTTCATTTCATCCCATACCTCTGCGCCTCGGTGCCACGGGAGGCTATTTTAAGACGTGGGATTTAATCAAGGCGATGGCGACGCAAGCGCAAGTTTCAGCCTAATCAGAGTTGAGAGGGTTATTATTTTCATGCTGTTTTTTGCCCCATGTAGACTATAATACTTACGTCAACCAGAAAGATCTTCCAAGACTAAAAAACGAGATTCTTCGAGGTCAAGGTAAAGGTATAAGTTTCAAACTCGAAAGGCTCGAAACGAATGATTTCAAAATGTTCCTTTTTAGACAGTACTGTGTAATTTGTGTAGTTAGTATTGTGTATCTAGTCTTCACTTATATTTGTTTGGATACAAATCATGATCAAGGTCAACCGTTGTGATTCTTTTGACTGTAGATTATCAATTTTTCTTATATTTTTGACGGCCTTGATTTGTACACAGTGATTTCACATTATTTACACAAGTTAAAATAGTACATTAATCCACATTTTATTTCAAGAGCTGAGCTTTAACCCGTTTTAACACACGCTGCAGAGTCTTTCTCAGTTAAAGCATGGATCTGATAACACTAACCCGTTGTTTTTTGAGTGTGAAAACAAACGTCATATTTTTTTTAATTGAATAATGCCGCACTTTGGACACACTAAGGCAAGGTTACCGACCCCAATCGAAAAAGTTACATAGTACACATTTGAGCAGCCATACTATTGCAAGTAAATGTTGTATGTTGAAGTATATTAATAGTATTATAGTAGTAGTAGTAGTAGTAGTAATTGAATAGAAGGAGTGTCTCGCTTCATGCTACGTCCCTGAATCAAGAAAACAACGTAAACATAATAACAATTTTGTCAACTTTACAGTACATTTTCTTTTCCTAAAGTTACGTCCAAATCTAATTACATTTGAGAACACATCTTGAGCCCCTCGTCCCCCTCGGTGTTGCGGTCCTTTGCAGCACAGACGGCACGATCAGATTGGTCCAGAGCCACCTCGGGTCACCAATCATACGGAGGTCTTCCACATAACTCTGTCAGCGGGTGACACGGCCCCCGTTCAGATGGGAGAGGAATGGGGCGCATAAATCGTACCCAGAGGCCGCGCGATCGATAGGCCGCTCCGCTGACGGACGAGACATTTGTCATATCAGGCTTCCCATACCTGTGCGCGCTAAACACCCAAGCACTGCCGGGATCACACTGTCCTTGGTTAAGAACACACAAATGTCACAACAACTTCAACACGACGGCCAAAGATGTTAGAAATGACGCACTCGTGTCTCAGCTGTTACGAGGCCCGATGCGGAGGATGTTTAAGACTTGCAAATTCTAATTCTTGTCTCCATTGAAGTGCTTTTGCTTATTATTATTATGGCATTGCATTTATCTATCCCCATGCCTGCCCATTACAGGTTACAGGTCAGATCTGTGCAGAGGCAGATCCATTCACAGCACGAATGCATGTTTTCAAGGTATTTTTGCAGCAATGAAAGCACTCGTAAAGAAATAAATGCCATGGACAAGTTTAATGCGATACTGAGGAATTATATGGCGCTTCTTTAATTATAAGTCTAATTCAGCATCAACAAATACTGTCCACCTTGATATGTTCATACATCTAATTAAACAAAAAGTGTATAATGATATAATGTGCTTAGCAGTGAAGGTTGGTGGCGTTTTCATTCACAGTATTTTATTAGCTTAAGTAGAAGGTTGTGTTTCACTGTTTAACTCCTGCTCAATGTTTGATATGTACTTCTGCTGGGAAATACTACTTTAAAATATTATAATTTAGTATAGATTTGGATAACTTTGACTTTGAAGTCCTGTCTAAATGATCTAAGGCATAATTATGACCAGTACGTTGCTGGTTTCAAGTGAGATCACAATTTCTATTGGTGGCTTTCAGATTCTAGATGTCATACTCTCAGATGGGGCCAAGAGCAAGTTTTTCCTATTGACCTTATTCCACCCCGCCCACTTTTGCAGCGCTAAATTATTATATAAAGTCGATTTATTTGAGTAAGGTAATGTTTAATGTATACGTACAATAACATGTCACAACGCAACGATTTCCTGGAGCCTGAAAACAACTTTTTAGTCCGTGTAGAACTTGTTTTCTGTTGAGCCCGTGTAAACTAATACAACGGAAACAAGATGGCGGCGCCCACAGCAATCTCTGGAATAAGGTCAATAGACTTCGGGGTAGAACGTCAAAAAACAGCTGTTCTCATGGAAATCTGCCATGTTTGCAGCTGGTGTGTTAAACTTACATCGAGAAACATAAGCCAAAACAATGAAAAAACTGAACTTTATCAATATACAGTGTTAGAATACTTTTGAATTAACTCTAAATTTAGTCTTTTAATCTTAAAATCTCCACTGATTTAACACTGGGCTAACTGAACATTCTGTTATGTGTGACGTCACGATCCCGAGCTCCATAAATTACGTTGAACCTTGGCATGAACTTTAAAAATGTAAAGTCACAAAATTTCAATCTGATAATTTCTATTTGTGAATAGACCCAAGAACTTGCCATATTAAAACAAAAATCTACATTTTAACAATATCTATTCTAGCTGCCCCCCATTTGTATTAAATATTATTGACTAATAGAATGTGTAGAATGCAATAGGCCAATAATAATTAATAAAGATGGGGGGTAATCCATGGCAAAGTACAATGTAATCAGGAAATCTGGCATTATCACGTTCTACAATCTGAAAACCACTAATAAAGCAGCCATATTGGATTTACCAGCATGATATTTCCACATCTTGGTGTTAAACTGAACGCCAATTAAATTTAATCTCATGGGTAAAGTGTCAAATAACATATCGATTAAACGAAGCTACTCATAATTTTTGACAGCGTTGACAGAAGAAAACTGTCCAGCCAATAGTGCTTTAATCAAGACTTTCTACAGACGTCATTTTGGGTCTGGTCAAGGAGGCTCTCTATAATTGCCTCCACTTCTCCTGGATTACAGATGTTAAATGCCCGGCACATTCTTCTAGTTTAATCTATTAATGCAGCTTAATAATTGATAGCCGGCCTCCCTGACTGTGGTCCCGGCTCATAATCAATTAGTCATTATAATGAGAAGGTTAAGAGGCCAGACAGGAGGATGATTCACTGTGAACCTAATGGAGCTCAGTCCAGGACAATATGGCTGCGGTTTGACCCCAGAGTTTCAGGAAAGACATGAAAATCACTTCTAAATTATAACAAGATTACTTAAGAACATTTCTTTTGGAAATTGTCCCCATGGGCTCACAGCGGCGGGTTCGGCTAGCTAACTGTTTCTCAAAGCTAATACTAACTTTTATTAAAACTGAAAGTAATTGCAGCCTAATTAGTTTTAAATCTGTGAAGAAATTGTCCTATTACATGTCAAAAAGAAATGATTAGTTTTAAAATGTCTATGTCAATATTTGCCAAACTGTAAAAACTGTTAGAAAAATGGAAATCTGTAGTGAAATATTACTGTATTATTATGTCAATAGACAAAACTCATCAAAAACAATGTAATAATGTTTGGACAGCCATTTATGATGCCTTGTATTTTAGCCCAGCACTACAGGGACGATATATAATTTAACATACTATTAATAGACTCTTACCTCACCATATCCACTTACTGTATATAACATACACTTAAGCCACTTTAGTTACCATTTTTACTGTAAATAAGAGTGTGCACTTTATACCTTATACTTTATATTGTATTTTTATTACCATGTTTATTTATATTATTTTTATTGCATGCGCCTATTTCTTTCATTCCTGTCCTAAACTGTGTGTTGCAACAGTGGAATTTCCCCATTGTGGGACAAATAAAGGATCTCTTATCTTATCTTAATCTGCAAATGTCCTTTGCAAACTGTCCATTAGAAGCATTTATGTAAAGATCTGTATATATATGTGTATGTAAATGTAAATAAATGTATAATAAGAGTCTCAAAAGTGAGGTGAAGGTGTGTGTGAATGGTGTTTTTTTAAGTTTGTGTCTGTATCATGTTATTTGTCTGTCTTGTCCTTTGTTTATGTTTTGTTTTTTTGTTTTTTTAATTTAAATTTTTGGTTTTGCCTACTTTGTTTGTAAGGAAAGCGCATATTTTATGACTATCTGTACCCCTGTCTTCCCAGAAATGTGCAATTCTTGAAAATCCTACATAAAAACAATTCTATATAATATTTGCCAAACTGTAATTGTTGACGTGCATCTACAGATTGGAACGATCGATACTTCCCTCCCCGCACCTACTATTTATATTAATTAAATAGTTGTTATGCCAGGTCTTTGTACACGCTGTAAATGTTATTATGCTATGTTGACAAAGCAGCTATTAACAACTTAGTAAAGTTAGCTAATCAACAAGAACTCATCAATACATACCCAATTAGCGCGGTTACATCTCATTACCGTTTGATTCCAGCGCTAAAGTTGGATAATTAGTCTTATATGTGAGGCCCAGCCCTCTGAGGAGGCTGCTCGCCGAGAAGGATCAACCCAAATGTCAGCCATATTGCTTGACCCGCAGGTGGCACGACGGCGCCGGCGAGTGCAAATTATCCGCGGACGCTTTGGAGATGAGAACAGCCAAACAAACATTAATTACGCAGATTCCCTGTCATTATTTACAAGCTCTATCGCCAGCTGCCGTGTGCGCCTGACTGAAAGGTTAATGACAAGCGGCGTGATGTGGAGGCCAAAACGTCACTTTTCTTATTGGTTAGAGCGTAATAGTAGGCTCCGGACGGACGGAAGTGATGGCGCTGGTGGAGATGGAAGTGTGTAACTTTGTATGTGTGTTGTTCTGTGTTCAGCCTTTTGCCCATTTCATGTACGTGTGTGTGTGCAAGTGTGTGTGTGTGTGTGTTGGGGATGGTGGGGACAGGGTATTATTAGTTGAGATAATCTAACAAATCAGATTTAAAGCTGGAATACTTGACTTTTCTTTTTATAAATGAGTGAATTTTGTGTTTTCCCTAAATAATAGTACATTTAATAGTTACATTTGTGAAAAAAATAGACCCCTGCACACTGTCTGCAGCTAATAATAAAGCATTTCATTTGCTGTCGACCAGGAAGTAAGAGCCAAAAGCGGCGCTCTAATTGGCTGTGCTGGGTTGTCCACTCAGGCTTCACGTTACTGTCGGAAAAAAGATGTTCAAAAGCTGTGCACTAAAAATGAATGAATGAATACAAAGGGTTTGTAAGAGCTAGGGACACGTTAGATACATTTAAATACTTGCTTCTTTCGCAGATAAAAAATCAGGTACTCAAGCTTTAAAGTTAATTCCGGCAAGTTAACAAAAGCCCGGAACACACAAGAGGATAATTTACACAATTTAGGATACAATTTGCTTTGCGTGAGCCGACTTTGGATCATTGTGAGCGATTTTTACAAAGCTGTGCTCCTCATGTGTGGTGTCAACGCGATATGTGTGAAGTGATAATCATAAAACATCCAGGGTGTTACAAAAGTCTATAAAGCAGAACGTTATGGAGTGACGCAAATACAGGGAATAGAAAAATTACAATATTCACCCCCTTTTCTAATCTGCAAATGACACCCAGTCCACAATATATCGCTATTAATGCATTGTTTAAAAAAAATAAAATAAAAAGTGAGAAAAAGGCGAGATGTTTACATATTTAGACTGCCGCAGATTAGCTACAGTAAACACAGCACTACTTTTTTCCTGTATCGTCAGGTTTCTGTGCAAAACAGTTTCTTTCCCTTTATAACACCTGCCACCTTAGTTACATATGTCACTTTAATCATGTAAATAATACCATTCCACTGTTTGCACTATTGTTCTGATCTCATGTCCTCATATATATATATTGTATTTAATTTTTATTCTACACATATTTTATTTTATCTTATTATAGCATAGTCTATACGGGTTACCTTGCCCCTTACCACCAGAGCAAGTTCCTAGTTTGTGAATTTTGTTTACCGACAATAGCAATAAAAAACTGATTTTCTAATCCCTGTTTTAGGAAGTATTAATAGCATGGTTTGCACTTTCCAGTCTCAAAGCAAGTCACTTTACTCTGGACAGGAAACAACTGACACTAGGGGCGCTATATAGCTTTGTTTGCACCATTTTTAGCTTGGAGTGTGCAGTCTCTTCTCTGTGGTTTTTGCGCTCTGGGATCATAAGATTTAGAATATCGTACAATTCTCCTCATGTTTCATGTTTATAAATCTTTCAAGACTCAAAAATCCAGTAGTCTGGTCCGGCATTTACCCAAACTGTAACCGTAACTGTGCTCCTCAACCTAACCTCTCAATCCAGTTTCAAAAATAAATGTGCAAAAACTGCTCCACAGACCGTAAGTTATTGGTGCCTTTAACAATCACAATCATCCATCAACTGAATAATCTCGCCATGCCCAGTTTCAGTAGACAGTCCGCTCGGAGCCCTCTATCTGGCACCGTCCTTTCCTGTCCTGTTGCCGTGGCGCGCTCGAGTGTTGTTGCCTTGCTGTGGCTGTTCTCGTCAGGTGGCTGCAGCAGAAGCGGGTGTGCCTGCCATTTCTTAATTATTGATAATGAAGCCCGCCGAGACCGCAGTGAAAGATGAAGGGGAAATGGCAAAGCGATGCAGTCAGACATAATAACAATACGCGGCGTGATGGGATCGTAATGAGAACAATTACACAGCTTTGCACTCGGTAGCCGCAACAATGCAAGGCCTTTCAGCTATTCTGGGAGGCCCATTCTAGTGAAATCACAGCCCTGGACAGCTCTTTTCTTCCAAATACTTAGTGCCACAAATAAATACACGCTGCTAATCTACTGCCAAGTCTGGGGATTGTTTATCGGCCCTATTGCTTTGAATAGAGACATGTTGACATTGCAATGCTTCTGAACCCTACTACATGCAGAGAAAATCCACTTTTTGTCCAATTGGCTTATTTATTGTTCAGCTAATTTAAGCATGTTTGGAGAAGTTGATTGCAGCAGCAGCGGTGGTAGTAAGAAAGTGGATCCAGAGATTTTTGTCAAAAGATTTATAGCAATGGGTGTGTAGTAGTAGTACAAACATGGGTTTAGATTAAAGTTTCTTAGTAGCTATTTATAAGGAGTTAATAAGCACATTTATGCACTTATACGTATATTATCCATGTTTATAATCCTTTAACCAAAAACGTTTGCGTTTGTGTTAATAAACCACATGTACAGAGCATCAATAGGCTGCTTATTAGATTTTATCAAGATGCTAAATGCTCCTAAATGACTTTTAAGTGCTTATAAACACATAACAAGTGCTTATTAATGCATTATATATAGTTTAAAGAATCTTAATCTAAAGTGTTATCCAAATGAGTTCTGAAATACATTTTTTGTGTCAGTGTCAATTCTCCCGGAAAGAAATGTCAACTTTGAACAGAATCCTATTATTAAAGCCATAAATTGCAAATATAACTTGTCGGAAATATTGATGGTCTTTGCAGTAATTGATTAGTTGTGATTATTTGATTTAAGACAATATGAAAGGTTCTCAAAAATGTCCAATAATGACTAAGTTTGATGAGATAGCACCGGTGGCAATAATTTATTACAGTTTTACATCTGTGACGTTGCAGTTTGTAAAGAAATTTGGAAAAATGAACATTTAAAATAGCAGGAAGTTGTGCAGCTACACTTGCAGCGACGTGGTTTTAAGTGTCTTGCCCTAGGACACAATGACAGTGTTCACCTGAGGGAGCTGCGATCGAGCTGCCGACCTGTGGGTCAGTGAATCTTACGCTCAACCAACCATTTCAGGAGCAGGAGTCGGACGCCAGGCTTCAGATCACAGGACGAACAGATTTACCGTCACCCAGGAGCGTCACGTGTCACTACAGGAGCAGAAGTAGCAGTAGAAGTAGCAGTAGAAGTAACAGGATTGAGAAGTCACTGGGGTTGTTGTCATTTTGGTAAAAGTAGTAAGGAGCTGTGCAATTAATCGTCTCAAAAATCTCAGTGGGACTCTCCTGGTTAAAGAAAGGTTTAATTAATTTTTAAAAAACTGTATATATCATCGTGATTTCAATTATTACTCTATTCAATAACAAATAAGTAGTCGTAAATAAAATGAACTGCCTTCCATTCAGAATTACAAGTGCACTCCTTTTGCCTCAAAACCTGGAGACATGTCACTTTTCTAAAACTTTACTGATACAATATATTCAGTCCATACTTTCTCTGCAGAAGAATTTTGTCACCACTTTATAATAACTACATCTTATTTAGCCTTAATAAAGCATTAACAAAGACTTAATAATGAATATATAGTTTATTCAACATGATTCAGGATTAGTAACTACTTAATTAAGGTTAAGGTTAGCGTTAGGGTTAGAATATTTCTTAAATAGTTACAAAGCCTGAATCATTCTTAATAAACTCTTTATGGATTATGAACTAAGTCTTTGTTCATGCTTTATTAAGGCATGATTACGTGTAGTTACCGAATGTTGACAATGTAGAAGGAATTGTTCGAAATAATCGTGATTTCAATTATGCGCCAAATAATCGTGATTATATTTTTGGCATAATTGTGCAGTCCTAAGTAGTAGTAGCAGTGGTAGTATCACAATAATATCGATATCGCAGATCTTAATCATTTCCAATATCCTGCAGCCCTAATTTGTACAATATTCTACAAGCATTTTTAACTCGATTTCCTCTGGTGTCGCGTAAACATCTACTCCCGAGCTTCACTTACTTCACCTCTTGCCGCCGCAGCAGGTGGCTCGGATAATTCTGACAGCGGACGGAAATAGAAAACCCCTAAACTCAGCAAAGTAGAGAAAACATCATCAAATAAACCGGCGCGCCCTCTCCCCCGCATCTAACCGCCGCCGTGACCTTCCCGTCGTCAGGGGAGCGAGGCGGCTTTATGCGCTCGCTCTCATTACGTCCCCCGGAGGTTTACGGCCATGATAAAGCAAACAAATGGCTCGTAATCGCGGCGGTAATAAGCGGAGGGGGTCGTCATTAGGCCGTTCATCCCATATGGACGGCCCCGGTCACGACGCCGGATCCTTCGCTCGGGTCGTGTGTGACTCGATGTCGCTGGCACAGAGTCAGAACATTGCGCTTGTCAGTGTTGAGGGACTGTCGGAGAGCTGGGCCGTCTGCGTGCTGCTCGGAAGAAGTTGTTTTGCTGTTTCTTTGTTGACTGAGCTGGTGTTTATGATTTTAAGGTTTTTCCCATTTGCTTGTATTAGTGTTTTTTTAATCCATGGGTCAGGTCAGGTGACTTTGTTTATATCCGCAGGTAGAATTGATGGGTGCTAGAATGATTAGGAATTAGGATCAACAAAGTACCCTTTAAAGGTTTGGAAACAAAAACATTCTACATTCTGCAAGTGAAGTGCAACATTATGCGATTTCAATGGAGAAACTGGAATTTAACTTCACAAAATATGACAAATTGAGATGATTTTGGACAATAAAAAGCATCAAAGCTGCTTTATACACATTTATTATTGTATTCTGCATTATGTTTTAGGAAATAATGATAAACTTTTTGCATTTTTGATGAAGGAACAATCCAGATTGATGGGTTTTGCTGGAAAAAATATCACAGAAATGTTGAGCTCACAGTAATTTTTCATTTTATCTAGAGATATATTAGATACTATACCATTAATTAGATTCTTTTGAAGCTAAAATGCAAGTAGAAGGCTAGAAAATTGTATTTTGTCCATTGCTTGTTATAGAAAAGCAAACTAACTGACATTTCTATTCTGGAAATTCAAATGTGTTCTTTTTTTCCCAACACAAACATTTAAAACCAATAGAATTTAGAGATAACGTGAGTGAATCATTAGCAAAATGAACAGTCAATTTATTTTGCCTCCAGTCGGCTCCATTCCGGAATTTTTACGACATCACATTTTAAAGGGTCTGTATTTTTAATGGGAAATGTCTTCAAACTGTTTCATATAACAGAAAGCTGAAACCCATAACCCATTTGGACAGCTATAGTTGTAAAATGGTTGAGCTTTATTGAGCTTTACAGAGTTCCTATTTGGGTTGTAAATTCATCGACTTGTAAATAAGTAGCTGCGGCGCTCAATGCTCATGGTATCACTCACTTAGCATCTCAGGTTAGTCCAGTATGATCTGAAGGACTGTGGCGGGTCAAATCCTTGTTAAAACTCATTGTTGGGTGCGTAAACCCTTTGTTATTTTATTTTAGATAGTAATTAGCATATAAAACTGTCATCTGAGCTAAAGGCTGACTGACTTTAAGTTGAGATTTCTGAACGTCTGTGCTTCTTGTAAGCATCTAGAGCAGGGGTGTCCAAACTTTTTCCATCAAGGGCCGCATATTGAAATATAGACCAAGCCGAGGGTCACAAATCAATCTGGAAATGTTCAAAAAAGCTGCGTTTATCTGATGTTTTAAGCACCACCACATCTATATTCAGTCTCAATGTCTTAATATCAGGTCTGTCTTGTACCAGAATGTTAGTTACTTAGGTTAGAAGTGTAAAAAATCTGAAATTAGCTGTAAAAAGTTCTTCTGAGGACAATGTGGGACAATTCACCAGGAAGCCTCAGGGCCAAGAAAAATTGGTCTGCGGGCCACATTTGGACATGCCTGATCTAGAGTGACCACTAAACATCCTTTTATATGTTACTGGTGAGAAGACCAGATAAATGTCAGCTCATGATAAACATATTTTACATATTACGTGGGGATCGGCTTCACCATTCATTACTGAAGGAGCGCTTTATTTGACGTGACGCCAGGTAGCATCAGCTAACAAAGTGGTCGTGTCTGAGCAACGGCTAGAGATAGAGAATTTGGCTTCTATGAATGTCTATGGTAATTTGAATCGCAATCCGAAAAATATCGCTCCATTCAAATACGACATTTACAATTGAGATGGTGTAATTACAAAATAAAAAACGAATCATATTCTTTGCACTCATTCTGGACCTCAAAACTGAAACAAAACAGGACTCACTAAGCAGAACTTCTAAATGAAAAGTCTCTTCTTCCTCCACAGTGTGACCTTTGACAGGCCATACAGAATGACTTCAAATAACCATGATTTTTAGTTAGAGAACCACATTTTGGGGCTTTCCATATCCAAAATGAACCTGCATTTTGCCTTTGTTTTGTTTCATTCATGTTTGATTAAAGGCAGCATCACAGCAGGGTCTTAGCTTACTGCTGAGTTGAGCAGGAAGAAGTTCCAATTTTGAATGCCATGCACTTTAAGGAAGTAAACACTCTCCCCCCCTTGATTTTCCAGCAATATTGACAAAAATGAAGATCTTACATTTCGTTTGTCTCTCCCAGTAATAGCAGTCATCTTTCAATATGCGCCTGTACATGTCTTGTTTAGGCCAAAGAGTCGCAGAAAACATGAATGCACAGTAAGGTCCATCGCAAAAGTGCAGAAATGTCTCGTTTAGAAGATTACATCACGACTTTCTGTTTCCTGCTATTCCTGCTAACTTATTTTTCACCTTCTGACAGTTTTGTTATTATCAGCGCTGTGTTCGGTATTCTAATTTTGCATAAGTTCAAAACAGCAATCTTTATATTATCCTGTAGACTATATCACCCACCTCACCTTATCAAGAACGGCTTTAATAAGATAATTACCGTGGTGTCATTATTTTTAGATACCTACAGATCATAAAAATTGAATTAGCAAGAGCAATTTGGCAACTAATTCAAACTGTGACCGTGTAACAGTCATTTGAACAGGAATCTTGGCGTTTCCTACCTTCGCAGTTTGAAAAGTGGTCTTCGACTGTCTATATTAAAATCTATACTGTGATCGACTGCAGGCTTTCACTGTGTACTTTTCATTTTCACTCGTAACGGTGTTTGTCTGGGCTTCATGGAGGGCCCCA
The DNA here is from genome assembly GCA_019453435.1 of Rhinogobius similis. Classification (NCBI taxonomy): domain Eukaryota; kingdom Metazoa; phylum Chordata; class Actinopteri; order Gobiiformes; family Gobiidae; genus Rhinogobius; species Rhinogobius similis. The sequence continues at coordinate 20,919,301 of CM033636.1, forward strand.
TTACCGTCAGGGGCAAGAAATGTGTGCTGCTCCAAACCCATTTGCCTGAACTCAAAGTAGAATGAGCCACATATGACTAATAGTTAAAGAAAGTTCGCCCGAGTCACATTTGCGCCTGTTAGAAGTTGTGTAGAATACTTCACAGACTAAAAAGGTGACGTATTTAGCCAATCTTAAAGTAAAGCTAACGGGTCTCTTTCACTTCAGAGGTTGGCCGTGAAAATGAAATGTTGATACATTATCTTCGGCAAAATTATCTTGCTGCAAATCTAAGTATACATAGAACATACATCTGTTTTAATCCCAATAATAACATTGCATTGTGATAAAGACTTAAAATGAATGTTTAAAAGTGGGGGCTCATAACACAATCGAGATAAGTCTGTTATCTGAAGTTCGGGTGCAGAACCACACCTCATCCACGCCCTTTCTGGTGACTACTATATTTGAGCTTCCCGGTCACACATACCAGCGTTCGTTGTTTCGTGCCCCTTCGTCCCACCCTCTTCTAATTATTCTGTCTTATCTCCTAATCAGGGGGTATCGAGGCCCAGGAGCCTGCAGCCCTCATCGCTAGAAGCCCCAAAACTGCATTTTATCATCTACTTTCATGCATTTTATCGTTGTTCTCGTTCGCCAATGAACTTTCTGCTTCCAAGCTTGAGGTTGTGGTCCTTGCTAGTGAATGTACATTTTTCTCAAAGGAGGAATTCTGTTGTCACAGTTTTTTGTTTTTTTTTAATGACACCATGTCAAAGTGTCCAATATTCACAGGCGAACTCTAACTGCAGGACAAACTGTGGTTGCCAAGTGGCCCATCATTACCATGTGGTTTGGGACTGTCCTGCTGCTCAGATATTTTGGACTGAGATTAACACAGCACTCCAGACCATTTTTGACATCTCAGTCCCACTCGACTTCAGAACTACATGCAGTATTTATGTGGGCCTTAAAACTCCTGTCATGGACACAATAAATGGCTAACTTCAGAACATACTTTTGGCTGAAGGGAAGAAGGTCGTCGAAAAGAAATAGATGACACAAACTGCACCAATAATCAAGGACTGGACCAACATTCGAATTGACAAATGTAAAATAGAAGAAGAAAAAAAATCACGTTGGGACTTAATTTGAAAATGGACAAATATGAAAGACTTAGGACAAAATGGGACTTTTACGATGGACAATATATGACTTCTTTTTCTTTTGTTTTTATCTCCTGTTCTCTCTCTCTCTGGTCGTGTTCGTTTTTTTGTGTTTTTCTGTTGTGTTTTGCATACTCAAAGACAAAGAAAATTCATCTTTCGGAATGATTCACTGTATGGATCAACATTTTGTGACCCCTCCACTAACCCTCGATGAAAGACCCCTGATCTAAACAGAGAATGTTTAATGTATTGTTTAAATAAAAGCAAGACTGTGCATTTTCAAGATGGTTTGGTCACTCTCCCACGCAGCTAGCTTCACTGCATGCATAAACCTCCTCTCTGGTCTTCATTTAGGTCTCCTGTCTGCTACTCCCACCTCCCTCCTCTTTCTATAAATGGAAATATAACATTTAATCCATCCACTTTCAGTAATTGCAGTCCGAACTCTGCAACTGTCCCAGCAAACTGGAACAAGCTTGACATTTTTGCGAAAAGGGCCAATAACGTTGCATAAACAAGCATAAGTTAATCCTCATACGCTTCCTTCACATTGATATAAAAACAGCTCGAGTTGCGTTTTGACATCACACGAGGGAGCCGAGCTGAGAGAAGCTTTTAAACGTGTTGCTGACGTGAAACATGTCCTTACCGCTGGGACTGAGGTGGCGGCGGCGGAACTGAGAAACAGCACACAGTCGAAACATAAAAGTGGTGCGGGATGTGTCGCTGGTTATCTTTGGTGCGGGTCATTCAAGTTTGCATTGAAGTAAAAACATGAAAACTTTATCACAATAATAAGGAAGATTTTTGAAGATATAGGGCAGGGGTGTTCAATTTTATGTTACCGAGGGCCAGGAGCTTCGGATGGTTTGTCTTCGGGGCCAGAAACGGCTTTGGCAACATCTTTGGCAGAACTGAACTAGGACTAAACTAGGACTTAAACTGGGTGTAAACTGTGTCTAAACAGGATTAAACCAGAACTAAACAGGGTCTTATAAATGGGTCTAAACCGGGTCTAAACCTGGTCTAAACCAGGTCTAAAACCAGGAATAAAATCAGAATTAAAATCAGGACTAAAGCGAGGTCTAAACCAAGACAAAAAACAAAACTAATCCAGGTTGAAAACAAGGGCTAAACCAGGACTAAAACCAGGGCTAAACCAAGTCTAAACTAGGTCTAAGTCAGGGCTGAACAATTTGAAAAAAAAATAAATAAATCTAATTGCGATTGCGGTTACATTTGCAATTTGTGTTTTTAATAATGGGATTCTGTTCAAAACTCACATTTTAAACAATATTTAACAAAAAACTGAAATATGCTTTTAGTTGTGTTTTTGTTAGTTTTAGTCATGTTTGAATCACGATTTGATCGCTTTTAGTCATGGTTTTGCCAATTTTATTTGCATTTTTGTCGCTTTAAGTCACGTTTTGTCACTTGGTTCTGAACATGTTTTAACAAATCTAAACTACACAGTTATCAGTTTTTATACAGAATGAAATTGAATATTTTGTTTGTGGAGGAAATGACTGCACTTTAAACTGCAGCCTTTGTGATTTCATAATTGCGTCCATTCGAATTGCAATTTTGATTCGATTTCGATCAATTGTGCAGCCCGAGTTTATCGATTATCCAATTTACTTCAATGAAACTAAATTCAAAACTGTCAAAACAAATTAAGCCATTAAACCTGGTCCATTAAGGCACATACACACAAATTCCACCCATACTGCAACAAAGTAAGAAACCTTGTTGCTTTCAAACGTTCTCAAAGATAAACTTCAAAAATATCACCTAACAATAATCCAAGCATGTCAATGTCAATAAAAAACAATAAGCCTATTGTTAAAAGCAGACAGTCATCCAACCTTCAAGCTCCCTGCAGCAGAAATCCCACCAATTACTTGAAGAATAATAGTCTTTTTATATGCCAGTGGTGTGTTTACTTACTTTCCACTTTTTTGAGTTTTGCTAATTACTTTTTCTTGAAGTAATTATCCACAGAGATGTTACCAAATCCCCGAAGCCACGTGTAACTTGTGCAAAAGTGTCACAATACACCAAGCGCATGCATATCAATGAAAGAGGGTCTTACCTTTATGAAGAATGGTTCAAATTAAGCAGCACCCAGGGGAGAAAAGAAAGAGAGAAACAAGATTAGAAAAATGCGGGGTGGCAAATGAACAAATTGTAAACTAATTTGTTTCTTCCCTTAAAACGAATCCGACATTTTTTGCACATTACTTAACACACAATTACTCAGCAACAAAGCGGTCCTTCTGAGTGCTAACATGTTTAGTTCCAAAGGAGTTTAACTTCAGATGCCAGGTTTAAATGATATTACTTTCATCATAGCATTTTAATAGCACTGGTGGCCCATTAATCTTATTTTTCAGTCCATTTTTGAGATTACGGCATAAATCAAATTGAAGAGTCACAGGAGAGGCTGCCAAACAGGAGAGGTACTGGGAACTCACTGAAGCCAAAGCCCACAATGTTATGTGCATCTTAACAGCTCCATTATCAGCTTCCATATATTTATTTGATATGTACAAAGAGCTTCTTAACTCTGATGCCTGCTGGTGTCTAGACTGCCTTCGCTTCATAATCAATGTCATAAGGCAAAGGCTGGAAAAAACTTCAAATATCAAAGCTTAGACGGCTAAAGTTGCATTGATTGAGAGGTAAACTTCAGAGAGTGTAGGATGTCTTGCCAAATGACATTGAAATATACAAAAGAGGACTATTAAGAAACATAAAGTGCAATTATTTGAAGTGTTTTTTTCAAGTACAGAGCAAAACAAGACATAACACTGTTTATCTCATACTATTTAAACAATGATAATGCAAGGCGCACAATGTAGCATTTCTGAAGTAGTTCAACACAAGAATGTCTTCACGGAAATGTTATTGCTTTGCCTAGAATGTTCCACAGTATCGCATTTACTATTATCTATCTCCAGCAGGTGATAGGAAAAATGTCTTCATTTAGAGAACTTTTCACCATTCAGAAGATATAGTGATTTGTTTTCAACTGCTAATGCATATAGCAGTGGTCCTAATGCGATGTGCACAGCTGCAGTTGGCTAAGCTAATAGTTTCTCACAGCTAATGCGAAGTTTTATTAAAGCAGAGCTAAGTAATGTCCTGCAGCTCTCTTATGAAAAGACGCTGCTAATGAAAAGACGCAAAAACTTCTCTTTTTTTTTCTTTTACATTTACATCTACATTTCACATTGCCAAATTAAAAATTAAAAAAAGAAATGTTGCAAGGCTGGTTATCTGTCCACAGACAACAGGGGGAGACGACGGGGGCTTCAAACACCCCGAAAATAAATACACAACCACCATATGGAATTACAAAGATAAGGTATACTGTTCTTTAGTTCTGCTTTAATATGAAAAAGAACCAATTAAATGTTAAAGCAAACACTACCTAATTGTTTTTATGTGAAGATCATTTCATTTTGTTCTTTAAGTTGTTTTATTTATATATTTTGTATGCCTCTATAGTAGAATTAGCGTTAGCATTGAGGCACAAACCTCTATAATACACATAATACATATAAGTGTCCTTTGGTGAAGTTTTCAGCCGTTTTGTCAGTGACATCCAGCAGAACTCACTGTTCTCTGACTGATCTTATAGAATTTATTCATTTTCGACTGACTTAGCCAAAACCTCACAGAGATGGAGTTGGACAGGAAGCTCTGACGCTAACACTGAGCTAGCCTGGTGCTTTTTCATCACTCTGAAAACACATGGATAACAATAACTGTAACTGAATAAATGCCATAGATATTCAAGTCAAATGCCATACTGTGAAACATTCAGATGAAGCTATATCACAGAAACAAGCGGTTGGCGGATCAGAAACGTTACATTGTGCACTTTTGATTCTTAAAAAGTAAATATTGGTACCGACAGTTAACAGTTCCATGGTGATTTAGGTTTTTAATGTCCAATGCAACCAATGAGAGTAGACAAAAAAACATTACGTTAACAGATGCTAATCCACTGTACTATCCCTGGGACATAGTGAGCTACATTATTTTAGATTTCAAGACTTTTTTTGCACCATTTTAGACTTGCCCATAATTTGAACTCCAAAAAAATCAATCTTTTTTTTTGGTCCAGGTAATGACTTGTTTTGAGCGGTCCCGACTGCTATGAGCACGCATTTTCTTCACGTTTTACTCTCGACAATGCACTAAAAACCCAACGTCTCTGAGTGATCGAAACATCTTTTACCATTCGATCTACCTATATCTCCCTCGACTTCCATTAAACTTCCATTAGCCGCAAGTAACAGACTGAGGAGTGGCATGTACGGAGGAGAATAATTGCAGATGAGAGCGCTTGGAGAAATGGTGACGCGCTCAAAAGACGCGGAAAAATAAACTAAAAATCATCACGTCAGCTTTCAAAAAAACTTGGTCAACTCAAAGGAACAAAGAACAGGGTTGGCATCGCGAAACCGTCATCAGGAGTCAGACGAAATGAGAAAAGGGTGAAGTAGAGAAGACGAGGCGAGCGCGCGATGCAGAAGTACAAGTTGCATAGCGAGAACAGGCGCCGCTGACAGCTCTAAATAATGCCTTTTCAAATTTTTTGCTATTGAAAAGCGACGGGAGTGAGAGAGACGAGATAGGTTACTGAATATACTAGTAGCTTTTGGGGTATTGTGTCGGAGCAATTCAATCATAAAAAAGAGGCAATTTTCATAATCTAGTCTTGACTTGAAGGCCGTGGAGAATTGAAAGGCAAATGTGTTGACGTAATGGAAAGTAGCCTGAACGGCGATAATATCAAAAGAGTCATGCAGAACTTAGAATTTACAAAGAACTTAAGAACTTATAAAAGCCATTTTTTAGATTTTGTGGCACTCTTTGTGACAATTTTTTAGATGATGATATTGGTGTACGTGTTAAATGTGCACTTTTCTGGCAACTTTTCCCCAATGAGATATGACTGCCTTGCGTGTAATGTTCCACAGTATGGCACTGTACTTTTCCACATTGCATTTATCCATTACAGTCATTCGTATTGCTAGAAAAACCTCCGAAAAAGTCGCTCTTACTGTGATCGGTGCCGCATTTTCACTGATCTGACCCGTAACCTGGCCTGCTGGTGCTTGTCTCCATGGAGATCGATGTGTTCAATGCCATACGGTGGGACATTCAAGGCGAAGCAACGGCACCTCCGTGGAAAGAAGCAGATAGCCGACTCTCCAACAGAGACGTCAAATAGCACGTCTTTAAACGCAAAACTGTGCGGCGTTGGCGTGTTCTCCCTTTGTTTAAATATAGTTCCAAGCCAAAGAAGAAAAAAAAAACAACACATCAAAACGTAACACAATTCACAGCATGGTTTTATGGAGATCATTTTCTATTGTTGCTTTAAAAGACAGAAAAAAAAACAGTTGTAGCAAATAGTCTCCTAAAACTTTGTAAATGTTTTCTGGCAAGTTTTAAAAGAAATCCATTCCTGGCTGAAAACACCGCACTATTTTCATCATTCCTAATACAAATTGCATGCCGTATAGTTTTTAATTTTCACCGTCAGACAGACTGATTACATTGCATTAGGAGCAGCCAAGCAGATAATAAGGAAACAATCCCAGTATGAGAAGCCCCCAAAAAACAGCATTAAGCTCAACAATACATCTATCTTTTTCACATAATTCATCTGTTTGCCACTATGGAGACAGTCTAGCTATAAAGTAATGGATATGTCTTGGGAAAAGCTCGACGTCGGCATGAAACGTGCCAGTAAAAGACCAACAGAGGGCGCCGGGACTGCATCTGCTAGCGTACTGAAAATGCAGCAGTTTGTGTGGAGCCAAAAGAAAAGTGAAATTGCGCAGTGGACAGAATTTGATCTGGTGTGAAAGTGAAATGTGGAAAGAACTTTTTTAAGTGTTTTAAGTTTTCGATAGGGAGACAGATTGCTGAAAAAACAAAAGTACAGATTTGTTCTTTTTGACGATATAAAGTAAAGTATTCACCTTATTCTACCCCGCCCACTTTTTGGCAGATATGCACTTCCGTTTGACGAGAACTCCGTTAAAGCTAATGACGAACGAGGGAAAAGTCTCGCCGCTACAATGTTACATAAAGTAGGTTGATTTGTGTAAAATGTTTAATGAACACGAGCAACAACAAGTCAACAATGCACTGATTTCCTGGGCGACTGAAAACGGCTTTTTAGTCCGTGTAGAACTTATTTTCTGTTGAGCTCGTCTGCTCCATGTAAACTAATACAACGGAAACAAGATAGCGGCGTGTATGGCAACTTCCGGAATAAGGTGAATAGTGGTACAGCTCAAAATGGTCTGTTTAGTATTATTTTACGTGGGTTTCAAGCCACAGCAATGTTCTTACTGCATTGTTTCAGCTATTACACGATTTATAATATTATATCTTTTGAATGGGGAAAGGTCCTTGCAAAATCCTTCAACCAATCCTTCAGGACAGAATTGTTTGTTTGTTGTTAAAACCCATGAATAGGTCCAACAATGTACGGATATACTATGTTTAGCAGAAAATGTTAGGAACAGCTTGCGCCATGTAACTAACTGGACGCTTTTAGTAACATGTTCAAACTGAAGCCAAGACAAAACCCTCATGGTGGCAATCACGCTTTATTGATCCCACGATCCTTTTTTTTTTTTTATTAGAAAGGCAAGTTGTGGCCATTTGTAACCAGCACTTGACACAAAAAGACTCGCCTGGTCGCACAAAATGCCCGGAGGCGGTGCACTGTTTTGGCACATGTAAATTTACGGCTGTCATTTTGGATGGAGAAACAGTGGAGCACTCTTTTCAATTGCACATATTTCTTGCAGACCAAAGAGGTTAAAGAAACACTTGCAGAATAACACATTCTCAAGGCCAGGATTGAATAGATAAACACATTTATGGCTCTGCGAATAGTTAGTAGAGGTCTCATAATCCATGCTAAATTAAAAGTATGATAATTAACAAAAGTACTCAACAAAATCATTGCTTAGTTATGCCTTACTAATTAACATAACAAACTAACATTTTTACAGTATATACAGTATTTTTGTCTCTTGGCATGAATAAGTGTGATTGAACTTTCTTGTTGCAATAAAACAGAAGTTTAAAAAAAAGCTGTCTCTTCATTAGCAGTGTATTTTCACAATAGAGCTGCAGGGGGAGCTCTGTCGCTGAAATGAATGGATAAAACAGTGTCCTGCTCATAGATACAATGGCAGGATGTAGTATCTGGAGATCAATCAATAAACCTAATGGACAGATTTATATATATTCATGACTTCACGACTTTTGCCAGTTCAGAAGATATAATAGTTTGTTTTGAATGGTCAAAGCTTGTGTCCATGAAGCTGCGTTTTATGCCGCATTGTGGAACATTCCTAGCACAGCAGTAACATTTCTGGAAACAAAAAGGTGGCAGACTTTCCACCAGAAAAGCTACTTTATAACATGATTATTTAAACCTGATGTTCGTAAATCCTCTGTAGATAAGACAAATGGCGTTGCTTTAGGTTATGAGGACAGAACAGCATTTAATAAATTGTGTTTTCTAGTGAAGCATTAATTGTAATCATGACTAAAATGTGACTTTTTGCATGCGCTTAGCTACAATTGATGTTCGTTCAACCTCCTACACTCTATTTTGTAAAGATAGGAAAAACAACATGGGCTTCTCTATCTATTAAGCCGCACGCATTTCTTCCAAACCACGGAGGTCAACAAAACCTTGAAAATTCTCAGATTTCTGGGAGCGAGTATGGTACGGCAAACCGCATTTAGGCCTCTTAATTCAAAACAGTTCACTCCGAGTTGAAGATGGCCTTTCCCCATAATCTGCAATAGTTATAGAAATTGCAGTGATTTACAGCAGGAGCTCTCTTCCGTACATGTATTTCACCATATCTTGAATGGACAAAACAAAAGGAAAAATGGGTGAAGACAATTTTGTGGTATCAATGGGAAACATTTATGTAGCATTTGGCTTTGTGCTCGCTGCATTTGAAGGTTTCAGTGCTTGGTTCATACATACAAGGTTACTGCAAATGCTAGCAACCATTAAGTCCTTATGTTATTCATGCAGCACGAGTCTATTCACCTGGACAAATGGGTCATCATCATTAGCACAAAGCCCAATTTTACAAATTGTACATAAATGCATGATTTATGTACAAGCAGATTTCACTTTAGACTCGCGCCATTATGTAGTCACGGCTTCAGAGCATTGCATTTTGTATTTTTGGCCTGTTTTTGCACTTGTTGTCAAGTGAAATGTGCAGCTTGGTAAGCCTTTGTTATTGAAATGAACTCTGAAAGAAATGTTCCAAAATGGAAAATGACTGTCAAGTTGAAAAAGACAAGTGGAAAGAAAGAAAAAGAGTCCACGTTTCTACATTACATTGCTAGAATGGTTGGTACATTCTTTTTCAACACAACATTAAAAAAAAAAAAGTTAATTTAGTATTACCTTGTGGTTCTGATGAAAACCATAGATACAATTAGCAGCGTGTTATATCAGGAGGCGTGTTCTTGTGTGGAGGAAAACTCTTTTGATTCAATAGGAAACATAACCCTTTCTCTCTTCTAATGCATGTTGTTTAATGTCAATTTTAAGCACAACTATATCATATCAAGTGACAACTGAGTCTTAAAGGCACTCTATCTGTTATTTTATGTATGTGCTCTTGTAGTTTTTGGGTGATCGAGCTGCTGTTCTCCATTAAAATGAATAGATTGTATCCACCATAGAGGTTTGTCAGCGCTCCCTTTAATGCCAGTTTTACCAGTACCAAAAGTGCTCAGTAAAGGTAAAATTAATTCCTATTTGTGTGGATGTGTTTTTTCAGTATAAATACTTACTCACCTAGTTTCACTTTTAGCGTTCATTATTAGCTGGGCATCGATTTTTAAGCGTCCCTCCCTTACTTTTTAAATTACATTGTTGAACTTGGCTTGACTGACGAGGGCACTGGCTGAGAAACTGGTCAACGAGCTGCAAGAAACCAGCACTTTCAGTTTCACAAAGTCATGACGACGCTATAACATCCAAAAACCTCAATAAACACAGTATAAATTGGAAAACAAACCACTTTGAACATGAGACGTGTACACTGTAGAGACAGTGACGAAGGAACTACCTACGTTTCTTTCTTCAAGCTGAAACCTACAGGATTTTTTACAATATTTATACAACAAAGAAAACACAAAACCCATCTAATGCTAATACCATCTGACAGCGTGATCCCATCTTCCTTTGGAACTTTCAGCCCCATTATTCCAGCACATCATTAGCATTTCTCGATTATACAATAATTCACGGGCAATTAAGCCAAACTATAAAACAAAATGGCAGTTGATGCAATATTGAGAGAAAAAGGAGAAGGAAGAAGAGTGAGAGAAAAGGTGTGGAGCTGCTATAGAAGGCGGGAAAAGGATAATTGGGAAGGAACAAAGCTGGGAATTAATGTAGGCTTTAACTACACCTTGGTACAGCAGTTTCCAAAATTGGCAGCACAATTAGCATTCACATAGCTAAGACTTTCTTCTTTAAAATATGAATTATTCACCAGGAAAATGCCTATGCTGTCCTTCAATGTGCACTTTTTTTTAAAAACGAAAACCCTCAACTTTTGAAAATGGATTTTAGGAGAGCAGTTCGGGAAGATCTATGGGATTTAGCGCAATCCGAAGACATTTTTACACCGACCTAATTGTGGAGCTCCGTAATCCTGCCTACAGACTTTTGGTGTTACCTTTAGATTGACTTTGTACTTTAGCTCAAGCTATCGAACAACTCTGTAAAAGTTAGAGAAAGGTTTGAAACAAAGAAAGGTTTATCGACGTCCAAAATGAGCCAACACTCCAAAGAAATCTCGAATTAGAAGTATTTAAGACATTCGTATTTCATAGGGGTAGAATGGTTTAGCATTAAATAATGAACTAAAACTGGTATTTATGATTTAATTTAGTTATTCAGAAGACCTCCACCAAGCTATTGCCATGTCGCAAGATACAGTGTCCCTTGAACATGTGTAATCCTGCCTTTTCTATTCTTTTCTTTCTGTCTGTATTTCAAACTGGTACTAAATCTCCCAAATAATCCGGGATTTCATTGCTCATTTGACAAAAATTGAAGAAAAAAGGTCTGCATCCCAGTACGTTTAGGTATAAATGCTTCTAATCGCCATTTTGCAAGTGCTACAATTGTACCTAGACTGTGCAAATGCCATTCGAGTTCACTGCTTTTCGCACAGAAATATCATATTCTCAAAAAAATTTGTGTTAGTTTTAGTCAACTTTCCTCAGATTAAGTTTACAAAGTGTCAGGACATTAGCAGGCAGACCACCAGCCCTACCCAACATGCGAGAGATGAAAGTTTTCCCTCTCCAGTCTTTGATTTTTAATTCCCATTGACTGCTCCAGACTGAGCATAATTTAAATGAAGCAGCCTTGACTTCTTAGTGGATTCTTAGCGCATTCCATATCGTATTGTTGAATTATTTATTATCAGCAGATGCTATTGTCCCTACCTGTTGTCTGAGGGCTAGAAAACAAGAATTATTATTTTAAAACCAATGAACAGACCTCACTATAAATTATTTAGCCAAGTTCTTATATAAGAGGAAGTTTTAAAAGTTTGTTTCTCACAGTTATCCATATCTGTCTATAAGCAAAACAAGTCACTTTTTTACCTTAAGTAAACTATACTGGAGGCATTCTATTGGCTAAATGAGTTCATGAAGGAAATAAAGAGTCCACCAACTCCTTTACAGTCTCTAGCACCAATCTGGTATCCAAAAACTGCATTTCCATATGGCCTGGGGCTGGAAAAAGTTCTCAAAATTTGTAGCATTTTGCACAAAAACTATTAAGTACGAAGAAAGGTACAGTGAACATCATATTCTTAGTAAAAAAAAGGCTAATAGAACTGTCCAGTCCTTCCCAAAACTCCATCTAACTCACTCCATGTCTTCTCCTTTCTGCTGTTGTGCACAAATCTTGAGAATCTTTAGATAATCTTTAGACAATTTTCAGACAACTATGACAAAATGTTGGCTGATTAACCAAGTAAACTAAACAAAAGCTGGCTGCACACAAGACGATTTTAAACCTTTCGATTTTAAGATGTGTCAGATTAAAGTGCAGGCCACAGACATGAGAACATTTTGCAAAGATTATTTGTCTCACAATCACATGAAGGAGTGACAACACGCACTGTGATTTCAGTGGGGATTTTCCACAAGCGGAGGAGTAACAGGGTGCAATTAAAACAAATATACGAGGACAATAAGCTACCTTTACATGCGCTCCTATTAAGAACGAAAATAAGACAAAATGATGAAACATGAAATATTCACTGACTTATTGTAGCCGTAATGAAAAGAAAAAGAGCACAAACTCTCTTTTGGGTTTGTCCGATATGTTCTACATTTTAAGAACCGTCACTAGGCAACAGAGGCTGGCGCTGTACGTCTGATTGGCTGTAATAAAGTTCCTCACGCAATATGTTGGAAAATTTAGGGTTTTAACCATGTTCTAACAATGTTCCGACATCAAAAATATACTTGAAGTTGCATTTAGCATCATTCAGCTAGTTCGAGGAATGCTGGTTAGAAATCCTCTCCCCTCCGACCGGCAAAAACAGTTCCTGCTGAACTCCCTTGATTGATGAGGTTTCCGGGATTTGACGTCACTTATCTGAGAATCTTCGTCTGTTTTAAGTGTTTAAATCATCACCAGACTCGTTCTGTGCATTTCTGCCGTCCAGACATGATCGCCACAAACTAACTAGCTCATTCGCATTTCCTAACAAACACATATTTAGCTTGTATAAGCGCTATGTAGCCAGATGATGGCGCTTAAAAACACAGTAAGTGCCAGGGCAAACAACCATATACAGATGTTCATTTTGTTTTTATACCCTTTCTTTTTTGTCCTAAAACATGCAATGCCAAATTTAAGGTACTCAAGAGCATGTTTAAAGGCTAATAACGAAATAAAAATGTGTAATATTTGTCCTTTAAACAGTTCAGAGACAATAACACAGTAAACAAAATCTCAATTGGACATAACCATAACATAACTACTACCATACAACAGCCAAAATCCTTCAAATTGTAACTCAATAATTTGAAATCTATGTTGTTATTTCCCATTTTACCGATAACAACGCCAACTTAACAAATTACCACTTGCCAATGATATTGTTTGCACCTGATTTTACATCCGGACATTTGCGTAATCTGCCGCCTATAGTTTTGCCATGATTCATTGATTTGGAGCAATAATAAGTGTGCCGTATAATTACAATATACATGACAACTAATTATTGACGGCGGGGGAAGTGGAGTGGGGAAGCAAAGCCGTAATTATGTGCACAGTGTAGCGGCTCAAGTAAATGTCAGAGAAGCACTAGGATATGAAATCAGCTGTTCAACAAATAACATACAGAAATGTCAATTCAATCAGCCAAGTCTTTATTATGTAAGTTTATGTAAGCTATTTGGAATGAGCGCAAATGTTAAAAGTGATTATCCAAGAGTTTCATTAGAAGATTATTGTGTTGTTGCGTAGCCGTTTTCATTTTCCTGTGACGTCAGTACATCACTAAATTATCATTTGGACCCAGAAAATATGAAATTTAAAAAGGAATTTGGAATATTTAAAAAATCCATTCATTAGAGGTGTTTTTAAACGTGTTAATGAAATAATTTTGACTTTAAGAATGTTTCTTATTCTACGACTGCTGTTCCATCAATTTTCTTGTCACCAATAATTCTTTCACTACTTTTATTTTGAAGTAATAGCACGATCCCTTAAAGGGGACATTTTGTGTATAAAAATAAATAAATAAAATAAAAAAATAGCTTTAGCCACATTATAACAGTGTTAACCTCATCATTAGCCTAATCAAAGTTAAATTTTGATTGCGTCATGAGAGTTTGAGTAATCCATGCATTCGAGGCTTAAGCACTTCAAAAATCCTGTTTCCCCCTACCTCTTATTCCCGCCCACATCAGTGTACTTTCTTACGGTTCAATGAAAAATTAAGAGTGAGACATGTCATGCAACTTTTCTTTAAAAACACTTAAGGAAATCTGCTGCTAATATGAAAATGCCCAGCTAAAAAGGCGGGGCTTATCAGTTCTGCAGTTTTGAACAGGAAGTCAATGGTCCCATTTCTTTTATTAAGTTGTTTTAGATCCGTTGAGTGGTTTAAAATGAACAAAGAGCGGCGATATACTTATAGTTCAATACTAAATCACTGAAAAAACCATAAAATGAAGCATAGAAATATCTGGAGAAGCTCTTTTACCCCTGGCAATCTTTAGAATGTTAATATTATGCATTAAACCCTGTACTGTATGTAAGTGGTGTCGTCGGAGTTATCTGAGGACAATGAGGAAGAAAAACGCTGCTTTGCAAAAAATAAGACACAAATGGTGAAGGTACAATAATAGACACGCATTCCCACAGTCCGACACAATGGAGTAATGAGCAGCCCATTGCCAAAGGCCAAAACCAAAGCGCTAATTAAAACCCAGCACTCTCCGAGAAACCTTGACAAAGAGGACATGCACAAAATAGAAGAATAAAGATCAGAAATGAGATTTTCACAGCACGCCATTGCCAAAGAAAAACGCACACCTCAAACACATTCAAAAATCCACCCGCAACAGTTCCGTCTTTAAGGTTACGTCGGCTTCTGCGCAAATAAATTCTGGTCGCGTGTCCTAATGGAGCGAGCGTACAGTTAGCGAATTAAAACAATTACAACTGCGGGGCGAGCTGCACGGCGGAGCGTGAACTGCAAAACAAAATGGACGGTGCGTACAGTGGGAATAAAGACCAGGCCTCATTAAAACACGTGGAGTAAGAAGAAAGAGGCAGTGCTAAGTCAGCTGGAAAAGTAGAGCGTTTGGCCAAAAGATATGCAACTGCAAGAAGGACCTAGATACAAATCCCGAGATAAGGTGCTAATGTAGAATAATGAAGTAATAGTGGTGCTGCAATTACAAGTGGGCTATGTTTAATTCACATCCCAAAGTTGGTTGTAGTAAGGAGTGAGCCGTACTGACAAAAAATTAACCTCGCTTTATTTTTTTCTGTATTTTAATGACGCATCAGGAATGTGCTAAAATGTGCCTGTAAATGGCTTGGTTGGGGTTCAAGTATCGCACAAAACATGAATGGACCATAAAATGAACCACAAAAGTGCAGATTTTATAGCCTTGATTTGGGAGATTGCACTGGACGTTTTTGAGGTCATTTCTATTGTAAATTATATTCTAATTTAACATACTGTATCTCCAAAACAAAATGTATTGCCAGTTTTGGGGTGATTAAGGGTTGATTGACAGAGAAAACATGGCTGCCAATCTGTGCCATATACCAATGGCACCTAGAAGCACCACCAATCATTTTCTCACACACAAGGCGACAGAATCAACAGGCTAGATCCCAAACTATGGCATTAAACTTCTCTTTCTCCATGGAGACAAGCAGGCGACACCACCAGGCCAAGTTACAGATCGGCTCTGTTGAGAGGCACATCACCAAAGTATGCTTTTTAGTATGTATTAACCTTTCTAGTTTTGAATTTGAAAATGGACAAATTTGACAAAATTCTAACTAAGTGGAACATTGTCTTTTGCTACTACTTTGTTTTTGGGTTGTTGTTGTTTTTATGTTTTGTTTTATGTTCTAAACTGAAAAAAAAAGATAAAATAAAGAAACAGCGAATACACAAAGCAAACTCAATCATTCATAAAACGTCCTGCATATTCCCCCCGACATATTTGTCCGACTTATGCCAATGGTTAGCAAATTTGTCTTCTTTTTTTGTTTGTTTTCCAATTTTTTTTAACATTCATTATCACCTGACCCCAATCCTTGACAGTTGGCTCCGTGTCAACCACTTCCTTGTGACCTTCTGCCAAAATAACATCTCAAACGACGCCATCCATTGTGTCATCGCAGGTCCTTTTCAAGAGTTTTTGAGCGCATATAATTGAATAAACATTTGGACGGTTTAATGCAATACTGCGGAACATTCAAGGCACAGCAGTAACATTTCCAAACTTGGCTAAACCTCTACTAGAAAAGCTGAGCCTTCTAAATCAACTACGTACTAAACTCCTTTTATCTACTTCCTTTCCACCCCAATTTTCTCTATCCGAGCTTAAAAATATCCCCCAAATCAATTCAAATTGGGTCAGCGCTTCACTCAAACTAATGTCCCGTATAAATTTTAAAAGCCCTCCTCGTGTCACTGTCACCCTCTGACGTTACTTATCTCCAGGTGTCTGCTGCCGCTGCCGCCTCTTAGCCAGCGAGCGGACCACTTCTCCGGTGAAAGCTAATGCAATCTTACATAAGCCACCCCAAAGCTTTCACTGCCATCCCTGACATTTAGTGCACGAAAGGACCGCGGGGAAATTTTGTAAGGGATGGAAAAGCCTCGGGAAATTACTGTAAAAAAACCACCCAAAAAAAAAAAAGGTTCCCGATCTCAAAGTCTTCGGTACCATTAGCTATAACTGTGAGCTGCCAGAGCACGGGTCAAATTTAAGTAACTTTTGAGACATAAAACTTTAGACATGTGGGTGATGAGTGTGAGGGAGGGGAAAGTGCCAAAAAACGAGGAGAGAGTGAAGAGAGGAGAGCTAAGTAAAGTCAATAAAATGCTGGGTTTTCGGACATTTTAGCTCACATAATATTTTAATGGCTGTACTTTGGCAAAAACGCAAATGAGCGCTTAAACGCACAGGGAGTGATAGGCCTAGGAAAAGATAAAAGCACTCAAATGTGAGCGGGGTACTTTTACGGTGCAGTTGCTGAGGGGTACATAGACGGGAATGTAATCGTAAAATTGTGGGGAAATGTTTTGACCACCTGCCTATTACGAGCTGGCATATAATTTTACAGAACCCTAACCCATACCAAATTGTTATGCATTTATTTTTTCTGTTTTTTAAGACCATCATAAAGAACCTTGAGTTGTGTGAGTCACAGTTAGTCATAATTTCTGATACAAGAGCTGCAGTTTTGACTAATATGTCTTTAAAAGTCACTTTTTAGACACTTTTTAGACACTTTCTACTGCCTACATGCTTTAATGGGGATAAAATGTCCTAGGATATTCGACAGTACGGCATTTAAAGTCTATATTCCAGGTTTTCGTGTTTTTTTCTAATTATGACTTGGTGGAATTGAACCTGTGGTAAAAACTTATCATGGTTTTACATCTGTCAAGTTACAGTTTGTGAAGAAAAATACAAGTTTAAAATAACAGGAAGTGCTAAATTCTAAAACAGAATCCCTCTGTGATGTCATCAATGTGCGACATGTCAATGGAGACAATTAACAGCAAATGACACATTTTTCTGACAGTTTAAGTGATCATTCAACAGCGTTATCATGTGTTATTTATTGTCATTTCCGAACTATTGTGTATTTCTCATGGATTTTGGGTCTTGTTTACGGTACGGTTGCTAGGTAACAGTTGTGGAATTACCTCTATCTATGCCATATTTGCTGTTACGGTGAAATCTTAAATATAACTGCGTATATTTTAGTGAAATATGTAGTCTAACCTGTCACATACACTTTATTTATACACTTTAAATGGTAAAAAAAGCATTTTACTGTGAGCGACCTTGTCTTTGCAATGTAACCAATGATAAAATAAAAGGCACACAAAAAGTGCAATATGTGTTGATTATGTGTAAAATGTACTTCATGGACAGAGCAACAATGCAAAACTAATTAAATGGTGCACTTTGCCAACATATTAACTCTTCAGTCTTGCTCAAGGACACGACAACACCATGCCTTACCAGTAGAATATAGATTTAAATGCAAACCGACGGATTAGGTGCTGAATGTCTCTGAAAACTGGGTATTGTTATGCTTAATTCCTACACAATAACTGCCATGTAATACTACACGTTGATGTTTTCTCGTTTGCAACGTTTCCGCTGAAAAACAGAACGCAATTGTAAAAAATACACCGTGAAAAAATTAAAAAAACGCCAAGTGCGAAAATGGTGACGAGTTCAAACGGTGGACAGAATATGCTTTAAAAGAAGTGGCCAATGGGCTTAAGTAGTGCACGGGTTAAGCCCACTATCATCTGAGAGCAGAAAGGACTTGTAAAGTGGAGGGAACCTGGATTGAACTTGCTTTTTTTCTTCATTTTTCACACAGCAGCGGCGGATCCCAGCAGGAACACCAGGACCCGCATTTTAACCTGACAGAACCGCAACGGCCCGAAGTTTAAAGATGACAAACGTGTGTGTCATACAAGCAAAAATAGTGGCATCTTTTTCTGATAACTACTCTTTTAATAGCCATAATAAACATGAACAAAGACTTAACTGATAATGAACAAATGGTATTTATTGAGTTTAGTAACTACTTGAGCAATACCCTAACCCTATCTCTGAGGCCCAAATAGCGTCAATGGTCTTTCTCCATGGAGATACATAAGTGCAATGCCATATTGTGGAACATCCTGGCTCAAGATCTGAGAAAAACAATGACTATACACCTTTAAACTTCAATTTTATTTAATTTCCATATGTTTTAGGTCTTTAAATCTAACAATTAAGAAATGTGCTGCCCAACAAAGTGGAATTTTAACATCCACTACTCAGTTTCATGACATTTTCGTGGAAATTTTTGTAATAAATATGTTCTATTCTTGGAAATGTTGGTGACATCTTACTGTACTTTGAGCTAATGAGAACGCACACTTCTATGTAGGTCACCAGCATCACGCTCATCAGCGCAAGTACACAAATAATTTAGGCCCTGTCATTGACGAACATTATGTCGGAAGTCACACAATCCTTCCCCGTGTCGTTTTGCATTAGCACCTTGAAAACACAAACGCAGTACAGTATGCAGTACTAGAATCCTACATGTAAATCCTCTTTAGATCAAACCATGACCGTAAGCTGTCTTTGCTGCTAAATTATGCACCAAAAATCCTCGTGGACATCTATTAAAGTTTAATGATAATTAAATGTTAGCTCGGTGGACATATTAGTTATCATATGTAAGTCATATTGAGCTCATTTATTATGTATGAGCGCACTACTTTGAGGGACACTGTGGGCCTGCCGGGGATTAGGGCTTTTACAGTGCAGCCGCTTACAGGCAAACCTCATGTTTTCTGGTCTTTCTTTTCTACTTATATAAAATATCAACTGAATTTTTATTAGAAGTAACTTGATTTTTATGGTATTAGGCAAATATATGCATTTTATTTTTCAAAACAACAGCCGCGAGCAGATTCACTAAGCTGTACTGAAGGAAACATTTTTTTTTCTTTTCGTTTTGGGACATTAATAACATAAATTAGCAAGGATTATCATTTTGTACTGTAAATAGCATGAAAATGATAAATGTTTTTTTATTTTTTTAACTGTAGCTGGTTTCGAGGGGGGGAAAAAAATCTAATTTAAATTTAATTGGGCAGTCCACAGCCAAATCTGTTCAGAGAAGAGTTTAGACTTTGAAGGAATATTTGCATTATTTATTTTTGAATTACAGATTATAAGCATGTCTTCTTTAGCGCTGTAGATCTTCAGTTTGCGTACTCGATTAATCGGTCGACTGTGTCTTGGTCGACCAGCATTTTTATTGTCTTAGGAGAATTTTAAAAGATTTATATTCACAACAGCAGAAAAAGTGGGTTAACTTGTGAATTGTAAGTATAATCTGACTTTTTATTGATATTTTTCTGTGTAAATATCTGTAATTGCGTACTCTACAGGGATCTTGTGGTCTTGTCAGTGCAGGTTTGAGAAAGTTTTGCCATTTTCATCGCCAAATCGATCAAGATTGGTCGACCACTGCTCTACTCTTCTTTATGTTCATGACTTAAATACTAATGGACATTTGGACAAGAAATGTAATCGAAAATCCTGATTAATCATCAAGGAAAAAAAGATCAGTTCTTTTTTGCCGTGTCGCCCAGCCCTACTCCACAGATAAACGGTTATGTGTAGGACATTTCTGTGAACCAACCGTAAAGTTAAACTACTTTGACACGGTACTTCAAGACAAATTAATACTCTTATTTCAATTAGCCGATCCAAGCGCGGCCACAAATTGCAATACATACAGGCTATTGCTATATCATCACTGTACTTTGTCTGTTTACCTATTTGGCAGACGGCATTCGCGCTGCAACAATGACTTACTGTTAGTGTCTGTGAAGCAAAGCACCAGATGGAGCCAATGGCAACCCATCAAACATGTGCAATTTACAGCTAATGGACTATAACAAGTGAAGGTCTAAGCAGTTTTTAAACTCTGGAAGTAGTTTGTAACATGTTAATTGACTGAAAAGAATTTAGTTGTGGCTGGGAGGGACTACAACAACCAACGCGCGCTACGTTCTTGACCGGATTCACTTGGCGTAGAGGTAAGTGTTGTTGATTTGGAATGAGCAAATTCTGATTTTCAAATTTTGCGCTAAATTGTGGGGCTAATTCTGATAAACGGCTGTAAACAAGGGATAAAGGGACCCTCATTTTACTATATTTTGTTGAAGAGCTACAGGAAACTTTGATTTAGAAAATGTTCAGTCTTAAAATTGAAGCGTCAAATCACCAAAGAAGACTTTCTTGTCAGACAATTACACTTTTCAACCTCTAAACCCATTCGTATTCTGTCCACTCTGTCCTGAAATAGCCTCGATAACAAGCAGGCACAATCAACATATTTAAACTTGCTTTGTTTAATGAGTGGTTTTATTCAAAACAGCATCAACTCTAAAGGATAACATCTGACCCTGAGAAGATGCAAAGGTAGATAAATAGGCTCCATTAGGGCGTTTGCTGAGTGGGAAAGTTGATTATCACAGACTGAAGTGGCCATGTAAGCACATTTAAATGTTATGTTTGTTTTGCCCTTTTCGACTGCAGAGAATAATACAGCACTTATTGAATCTAAGTGAAATATTCAGAAATGATGCCTATTGTTACTTTAGTCAAAGGATCACAAGTTATTGTCGAGTGTTAAAGGCAAGATAGCAATAGATAAGGGCCACTGCTGCTACTACGACAACAAATCATATTACTGTACTGAATTCTAGTAGTACTACTACAACTAAAACTGCGACCAATGCTACTACAACTGGGACTACTATGACTACAATTGCGACCACTACAACTGCAACTACTATAGATGCAACTACTACAACTAAAACTGCAACCAATACTACTACTACTACTGCGGCTGTAACGACATCAACTGAGCCAACTACAACAGTAAATACACCAACTACAACTACGGCAACTAAAACTGCGAGCTCTATGACTACGACTGCAACTACAACGACAACAACTGAGCCATCTGCAAGTGTGAATACTATGACTACAAGTACAACTACGATTGTGGAAATTACTACTACAACTATGACTACAACTACGTTTACAACTGTGACAACGAGAACAACAACTGCGGATACTACAACTACAACTGTGGATGCTACTACTACAACCGCGGATACTACAACTACAACTGTGATGCTACTACTACAACTGCGGATACTACAACTACAATTGTGGATGCTACTACTACAACTGTGGATACTACTACTACAACTATGACAACAAGGAAAACAACAGAGCCATCTGCAACAGTGAATACTCCGACTACAACTACACTACGGATACTCCAACTACAACTATGGATACTACAACTACAACTATGGATACTACTACTACTACTGTGGATACTACTACTACAACTGTGGATACTACTACTACAACTGTGGATACTACTACTACAACTGCGGATACGACAACTACAACTGTGGCTACTACTACTACAACTGCGGATATTACAACTACAACTATGACAACAACGAAAACAACTGAGCCATCTGCAACAGTGAATACTCCGACTACAACTACGACTTCTACAACTAAAACTGCGACTACTATGATAACAAGTGCAACTACTACAACTGTGACTATTAAAACTGCTGCAATTAGTGCGACTACAACTGCGACCACCACGACTACAACTGCAACTATGACGACTACAACTGGGAATATCACAACTGAATACAACTGAAATTAGAACGACTACGACTACAACTGTGATATGGTTGGGGTTATTGAATCGAGACATCCACAGTCAATACTCTGTCAGAAAAAGCATGCGGTTTGGAACAGAGGTTGGAGATTGTCGGAAGAAATTTCTTGATTATTCTTATCGCCCAGCCAGGTAGACTGTCAACAAGATAAATCCCAAAAATGCATTATGATGTGAGAAATGTATGTTTTTTGTTTTTTTCTCAATGGATTCAAATGTAAAAATGAATTATTTTCATCAAAAATTAGGAATCAACACAATGGATTGCTGCAACTTTGACGACATGGGACAGTAACAAGAAGCCCGTAAGTGACAAAGCATGAAGCAGAGGCCGTTTTTGACCCTAGAGTGCTGCCGTACGCTCAAGGGTGTCCAAATGTAACCATCCAAATCCACCTGCGTTCCTGTGAAACCTCACACCGCTGGCCTGGCAGAGTCATCGCCCCTGGACCTGGACTGCAGAGTGTGACAGGTCCACAGGAAATAGAACAAGAGGCAACAACAAGCACAGTCTGGTCAATGCATCTGGATGGGACGGGCACGATGAGAAAAGCATATGTGGAAATAACAAAAATTGTATTGTATTTTCAAAAGAGCTTTGGACATTTGCGAGTTTTCATGAAAGAATTCTCAGCTGTAAATTTGAAAATCATGTTGTACTAGTTTTTCTTTCTTTTTGGCTGTCCAGTTTCTTACATCTACAGCAATTTAGTAATCATTTTTACACCACAGTTCTCATTCATTATGTTTTCTTTTTCTTTTCTTTTTCCAAGGAGGTCTAGAAAAACAAACTGCCGCCAAGTAGGGCTGTCCCTAATGATTATTTAAGTGATCGACTAGTCAGCTATAATGTTATGCCGATTAGTCCGGAAGTAAAACAATAATTTAAATCATATATTTAAACTTTTTTAATGCATTATCAGCCACATAAAGGTTAAAATATGGTGACTGAAGGTTTCTAAATAGAGTATATTTATGAATAAAGTGTACTATTGATGAAAATGAGCAATAATCTATTCTTTTTTGACATTTTGATGTAATAATGTCACTGTCTTTGTTATGAAAGATCTTTTGAAATACGTTATAGAGCCTGTGTAGTCCAGTTAACAATTATGATTATCAGTTTTTATAGTTTAATATTTTTTAAAGATTAATGGCTGCAGCCTTATCACCAACCTCAACTGGTGAAGGTATATAAACTGCATGTAAAACAGAGCCTTAAACACATCTATCGGACCCTTCATGAGAAAAGTTACATAGTGCCACTTAAAATCACCATCAGACTAACCAAATTGTGAAAATTCTGAGCCATGTTAACCCAAAACTGACCCATTTTTTTCCCATTCCAGCTTTGAAGCATTACACAATGAAATGTACATGTATTATCGTCTTTCCATGAGTGTCCTGGCTTAACTGACTCGCTTGTGGCAAGATTTAAATGGCTGCATATCTAGGTAATTCAAATCAGCACAAAATAACTGAAGGAAAAAAAAAAAAGAAAAGCAATTGTCACGGTGGATTTGTTCCTCGGCCTCGTCGTCCAATCTTGAGAATTTGAACTCCGTCCTCTTGATGTGTGCACGGCTCATTTCTGCTCAAAACATTACAACTGGGAACACTAACGCAGACACATTCAAAACCAATGGGCCTCCGAGCCTTTTGTCCTCACAACATCGCACATGAATAATTCCCATTTTATTCTCATTTTAAAAGTGGAATTTATGATGAGTTTGGCTGCTGGGAATAAACAGAAGGAATTAGAAGTTTGCTTTAAGTAGAATGCACGTCCACCAGTACATGCTGTTGAATAAATACATTTATTTAAACCGCATATGACAGATTAGACTACCCACTCCACCAAAATGTAGCAAATATACACATTAAGCCTAGTTTTCTCTACACTCTTTTGGTTTATAATTTTACTTCCTGGTTGGAAATGGGCAGCAGATGTGACATAGAGGTAATTCCAGGCATGCATTTGTCTAATTTATGTATTATTATGTATTATTTCACAAATAAATATCAACAACAGCTCCTTGATTTTGTGAAATCAATGTTTATACTGTTAAAATGTGTTCCTTGTGGGAAAACTGCTCCTGTGTTTTGGATGGAACTTGATTGTATTGATGAGAAGGATTCCTTTTCAATTTATTTTCAGTATTACTTTACCTGTAATTTTAACACAATGCCCTTCCACTTTGCTCACAAACTGCCACTTGAATTAAGTGAAATATTTACCACAGGTACTTTCCCACTAACAAAGTATGGAAAAACTGTTTTAATTTAATTTTATTTAATACAAGAAAATCTCAGAAGACTAAACTAAAGGCTTACGATCTTCATCACCACTGACTATTTAATATCTCTGCTATTACTGTGAAGAATCTTGTACAATTTACGAGTTGGCAAAGTAAATAATAATACATTTTATTTGTGCACTTTTTAAGATCATCAAAATTACGCTTCACAGAACAATTACCAAGCAACAAACTAAAAAATAAAAACAGTACATGAATTCAAAGATTAAAAGCAGTTTAAACTTTAAAGGAGACGTATTGTGCTTTTTTAGGCGCTCGATGTTGAAGTAGAACATAAGTAGATCATCATTTTACATTTTGTTCAATGAAAACTTCAATATTCCTCTAAAATAGTGTCCATTGACTTCCTGTTTAAAACTGCAGAGCTCATAAGCCCCGTCTCTTTATAGTGACATTTCACAATAGTGGGCAACGGATTGTCGTTTTTTGTTTCTAAAACAAAACATTTTATACACATGACATTTTATAACTCTACATGTGTCACTTGTAGAGTCTTTTTTCCCCAAATAATCACAACTAAGGACAGGAATGTGGGCGGGGATAGGGGGTAGGTGAAAATAGGAATTTTATTGGCAATCGAGCCTCAGTTGTAGGAAAATGCAGGATTACTCAACGTGCAGGAATACAAAAATACACTCAAAATACAACTTTGAGTAAACTAATGATGGAGAAACAGTGTTGAAACAGGGTTAAAAGCTCATTAAAGTTAATTTTGCATAATATGTCCCCTTTAATATAGCTTAATATAGGCTACTTCTCGTAAGACATTGTATCTTATCAAATATATTTATGTGTTAGCACTATCTAGTTCATAATAAACTGTTTAAAAGTGGCTTCAGATTGCAAACAGTGTATATTACATTCTCTCTATTCTCTTTCTTCTTGCAGACGGATGATTTATCCTTTTGAAATTAAAGCTCAGCGGCGTCTCCTAAGGCCTTCTACCACGAGAATACTGTTAGCTAGAGCTGCGGTGGAAGAGGAACAAGCTCCGTTAGCGTCTTGAGAGGTACGGCACGTCTCTCTTGGTTTGCCCGTGTTGTTGTTATGTTCAGTAGAAAGAGGCGGAGAGTGTGGACATCTTACGCACACGCCTACGCACAGCCGGGACCCCCCCAGAGGCCCCGAGGTACAGGTACTTCTATTGTAAGTAAATTCGCCAGTCCCATGTGAGCGTACACTGCCTTGTGTTTGCCTACTGCTCCGTGCACCGTCTCTAGTGTAAGGTGCTGTTGACGGCTTCATACGTGTTGCCTTCAGTCATGTTTGCCTGGTTGGTTTACTGGGCACGCTGTTCTTTATACTACAAAGTTAGAATACTGTTTACTCAGTGCAGTACATCAGGGCTCTGTAATCAAACACGCTTTTAATTTCCGAAGTTGTTCAGTGTTACCTATGCACAGAGGAACGATGTATACGCACAGGTAAATGACAAATCAACTAAGGCGGATTTGCAATTTCTAAACTTCTTAATGTATGCTAAGCTCTATTGGATATATACCTCGTAACACTGAAATTGTGTTCTGAAATGCATCTAATTCTTGTATTAGGTTTAGAGATAGAACAATATTCAGTTAGCCGATATATCGTGCAACTTTTTTGCATATTGGCTGTCGACCATGAAGCTTTGGCAAAGAACCAAGATCCATGGTGCTTTTTTTAACACTTTAACGCAGTTTTAACGTCAGCCCATAAGAAGAAAGCATTGAACAAAATGTTGCTATTGCTGTCTTGTTTTTCAGTGAGACAGAGCAGTGGATGTTTAAAAAACAGCAACAAAAACGCACAATTGAAATGGCTATTTGTTATCGCAACAGCTGCAATTTTGAAGTGTAATACTTTACTCCACAAACGAAAAAACATCCTGTTTAAATCTGCATAAAAACTGCTAAGGAAATAGTTTAGATTTGTTAATACATGTTCTGAAGTAAGCGCCAAAAATGCAACAAAAAGCGACAAAAAGAGAAAAACACATCTACAAGCGACAACAAAGCATATAAAGTGTCCAAAATGGTACTGACAGTGACAATTATATGTGACAAAACGTAACTATGTGACAAAAAAGTGACTAAACTGGACAAAAAACAAATTATAAATGACACGGAGGTGACTAAACATGACAAAGACGTGACTAAAAGTGACAAATATGCTAATACAAGTGTCAGAAACGTGGCAAAAGCATAAAAAATGTGACAAAAACATGATTATTTTTTTGTTTCGGTCAAAAAAGTTGTATTCATTCTCGTTTCAAAATAAAAGAAATCCTTTTTTTTTCTCTCTCCTAAATCTTTTTTTATTTTTTGTAATTTGGTAATACAAGACGGCATTTTTTGTCTCGTAAGTCAGTGGGATACAGAGGGCAGTTGCAAATTTAGCCTCGACCGCTTCTCCAAAACAAGGCCTCCTCAGTGTGACCACTCCAGACTGATCAACATTCCCCCTGCGCTCCCCTCTCCTCACTCCTCCTCATATCCTCTGCTCTTCCACACTAATTCCACTCAAATCACTGAGATTCAGTTCAACCATTTCATTTTCCTCGCTCTTTATTCCCTTTGTTTTCCTCGTATTCTTTGCGTTCCTCTGTTCGGCGGCATCGTCATCTCCACTACTCGTCCGACCGTCCGCACTCATCTCTCTTTTCCGCATCTTCCTCTAACGCATTTTATTCAAGTTGTTGCAATTCGATTTCACTTTATTCCCTTTATGCGATTCTCTCTCCACGCCGCTCTTTTTCTGTCAGCCATCTTCTCTTGTCTTTGGCGAAACATGTAATATTCATCTGAGGTTATTAAAGAAACATACATCGTTGGGTGTAAAAGCAAGGCTTGCTTAGGCGAGCATGAAATAAGCCATTGGAATACAAAGACGATCAAATAAGGGGGAGAACTGCATGCTTGATGAGTGACCGTTCACCCACTCCCCTTAGCTCATGGGTGACGCTGCAGGCGAGAGAGGAGGGGATCAGACTTCATGCAGCTACTCCAGACTCTTGTTAATGTCAATCAATGTAACTATGCTTTAAGTTTGTTAGCTTGGCCTCCAGTGTCACAGTGAAATTACGTTTAAGAGGTGAATCTGATTAGCTGCCCTTTGACTTAATTTTGGGGTCACGTCTACTGAATAATGACCGTCCTTGACTCATTTTTGACTGGTAAAGTCAATGTAAACAAAAAACAAAACTGAGTGTAATACTTTAGAAAGCGTAGTGTTTATAACTTGGTATACTTTTCTAAAACTTCAAAGCACTTTTCTCAAAATGTGATTTCTCGATATGTTGCAACCTATACGTTGTAGGCCTCCAAAGAACAAAAACAATGTATGTATTTATCTATATTTTACTGACACACAAAACCTTTAATTAAACTACTCAATGTTAAGTAATTATTAAACCAGTGGTTCCCAAAGTGGGGGTCGGGACCCCTCGGGGGGTCGCGAGGGATGAGCTGGGGGGTCGCGAGATGATTTCAAGATGTCATTTGAATTAATATGACATTGTATTTTTTCTGCTTTTTAATTAATACCAGTATCCTTTAGTCAAATAGGGTCCAATAAGACAACAAACTATTCAAATAACCAATATTAAACCGGATTTGACATGTTTTGACACTTAAAATTATTGCTACTCTCATTTTCATTTTGCTTTGGGGGTCCCGAGTCGGTTGTATGGCTATTTTGGGGGTCCCAGCCAGAAAAGTTTGGGAACCCCCCGATTAAACAACGAGGGGCCGTGCATTACACTGTCTAGAACACCACGACGTGCAACCGACTATTTGGTGAATACAGAAACCTTTTTGCTGTCTGTTTGCCTATAAGCAATTCATTTTCTCAGTTTTTGTTGAAGCTTCCAAGCAGCAGCTAATTTGTTTACCGGTTGTCCACAGCGAAATTATATAGAATGTGATTAACTGCTGCTGGAACTACCAGTGCGCTTTCTCAGAAATAACGCACAGCAGCGTTGAATAATTTGACACCATATTGTTGCACCCTACACATTAGTTAAGGACTTTGAAGACATGGAGGAGAATTGTCTGTATTATCACCTGGCTCAAAGTGGAACTGAGTGTTTTCAGCTTTTGGACATTTAAAACCGCAATATTGATCTTAAATGACTTCATAAAATAAATGGGTTTTGTCAGGTTGAAAGCTGCAGAGCTGATTTCCACTCCTTTACAGTACGTCACTGTAAACGTGCTTTAGCTACAGTTCATGTTAGCAAGCAATAGATATCGTTATTCCTTCTTTTTTTGTGTGCCAAAATGTCTGTGACGCTGATGACCTATATGTGTCTATCACCGTTTCTGAACAAATAAGTACAGAGAAGTGAGTGGGTAAAAAAGAAAAGCCGTGGCGTATAAATACAGGAGAATAAAGATTACTCGAATATGCAAGAATCCCTCTGAATATGAGAGATTTAACGAAAGGAAAGCATTATAACATGGTTAAAACTCACCTAATATGTCTCCTTCACTGTAAACCAAAATACAATCAAGGTATGTTACTAATGAGGACACAATCTCATAATCTGGATAAAATTGTAATAGCTTGCATCATTTAGATCCTTCACAATATTAAAATCCCCACCCATAATTTCCACCACAAACCTCACCCGTCTCCCTTCCGTCGCTTAACAGTCGTCCGGAGAAAGTGAAGGGAACCGATGTAAAGGCCCTTGGTTGTCTCGCTTCAAATTAAGTGACACTTCCAATGGGGTGGGGGCCCCTAGCGAGCGCGCGGCGGGCTTAATGTCAAACTGCGCTGACGTGGAGGAGCTCGTGGAGGGCCATCAAAAGAGCAGACATCCACTATCCACTGCCATTTAGTCACGGCGCGGACACACGAGGAAGAAGCAATTAGCGCAGAGAGGTTTAAAGAAGACACCAGCCAGGGAGCAGACGAGCGGCAGCAGGAGATGGAGAGACACTGAAGGGAGACATGATGAGCCACTGTTGCAATTAGGGCCAAAACACAGTGGCACAGCCCATATACTGACTTATATAACACGGCTAGTCGGAGCAATCATGAGGAGAGTGAGGGAAGGCATGCGAAACAGTTTGGAAGGAGACTTTTCAGTACGATTTCGGGGTTTGTAGTCCATCCAGAAAGCCTATAATTACTAGGCAAGACAGACTGTAATCAGTGGTTATTAGTAGGGATGTGCTACTGTATTGTCAGTATCAAAATCGTTTGACATATTCGCTGTTTTGATGATTAAATTGATTGTTTTTCAAGTTTATACAGGTAGTGGTTTAACAAAGAAATGCTGTTGTGAATGTGCTGTATGACAGAATTTCGTGCAAACTATCGATTTCTAAATGTGTCGCAAAATCAGGAATTGTTTCATGACTGTATTGGAAGGAAAACATTATAATGTGATTATAACTCGCGTAATACGTCTCCTTCACTGTAAACAAAAATACAATCAAGGTATGTTACTAATGAGGAAACAATCTTATAACGTGGCAAAAAGTTTAATAGCTTGCATAATTTAGAGCCTTCGCAGTATTGAAATCTCCACCCATAATTTCTACCACAAACCTCAGCACAACCTATCTGTGAACCAGGTTGTGTATTGTATATCTTATCAAATGATTTCCAGCTTTAGATATTAGCGCCAAATCTCAATTTCAAAGCGTCTGAAACTCTAAAGTTGAAAAGTCCAACCACACAGTCTAAATTGTATTTATAAGACTGTATTGTCCACGTAGAACCTTTTACTTCTGCATTTACTCCAAGCCTGAACAAGTGTCACTGAGCTTCACTTCAGGGACCCAACTCCTGAGCTTGAGTTATGTTCGGTCAGCACTGCCTGGCTGCAAGATTAGACAAGTGTGCTTGTGTAACTTGGTGAAGAAAAAGCCCCATCTTGTCAAGGAATCAAAGACTTTTTTGTTGTGAGAAAAGCGTGTTCATCGACAGTAAATCTAAAAGGAAATGGTCAAAAGTCAATGAAACATGTATAGCTAACATCAAGCTTGGTTGCCGGGTAAGATTTTATGCCAAGAACATTAATTACGCAAGTAGGGGTGGGCAAAATTGACAAAACTGAATATCTTGATACTTTTTTGGAGTATCCTGATGACAATATTCAGACGATATTGTGTCAATCCAACAGAATTGTGTCAGACAAATGTGAAATGTCTGATACTTTTGTGATTCATTTGACACTTTATGTCTTTGTTTGAAGGTATACAACATAATCTATTTTTATTTTGCGTAACACCTCAGAATCTCATCTAAATTTCAATATATTTCTACTTTTGACTCTTGTTTAAACCCGCTGTTTTCCTTTTATTCCAGCTTGAACTTTCCAGTAGATTTTGTTAAACCGCAGGGACCACCAGTTGCGCTCGCTCCCGTCCCGAACCTCTCCGCAACTCAGTCAGACGTGAAAATGAACCGGCCGATATGAAGGACACCCAGCCCCGTTCAGCAGCAGGTGTTGTGATGCGGCGACCCGATTTGTGCTCCCCCCAGAGAGGCGCGAGGGCAGACAGGGGTCCCCTCCCAGCAGCAGGTAATATCACGGTGCCATGGTGTTGTTTTGGAGCTGAAGTGTCACCCTCCACAGCGCGGTAAAGCCCTCTGACGGTGTGTGTGTTTGTGTGTGTGTTTGTGTGTGGGTAGGTCGGGGCCTATGGGAGCACCTGTCATGGCTGCCAGCTCATAATGCCATTGTTAGCATATGGTTGAGCGCTAAGTGAGTTGTGTGTTTTTTGTCGAGGATTTATCAAATATTCATCATTACAAACACAGAAATCCACCACGCTCATGTTTAATTAATGGCTCCTCTTACTACATTCCGTTTGGCTTTCAAGTACAGATTTGAAAATTCCACTGCAAGAGTGTGTTGTTAGATTTAGTTGATGTGGAAAGTCGACAAAAAGTCATCTGAGGGTATTCAAGTGTAGTCTTTTGTCCATAATTTATGAAGCTTTTACATTTTTTTTTAGTTGGCCCTGTTAGACATATTTAATTCTTTATAATTTTATCTATGGGCTCTGTGCATGGAATTTCAATTGACACTTTATTTTTGAAAAGGCTAATTCACTGTCATCATCATTCATTTATTTCTATGGGGTTTTTACAGAGTCACACTAAAATTGATAAATACTCTGGCAATGAACAGTTATGTGAAAGTGAGGTGTTTGTGGCTCAATGCTAATGCTATTGCTAATTTTGAAGCACAATAAAGATAAAAATAAAACAAATAATTTTAAAAAATGAAGTAACCTGTCTATAAAAACAATTAGGTAGTCTTTAATTTATATTTTAATGGGTTGTTTCTTTATATGTCACGTTTTAATAAAAGTTAGCATTAGCTGTGAGAAATGGTTTGCATAGCCCACAGAGCCCATTGAAATTGCCTATGCAGTTGAGTTTTTTTTTTTTTTTTCCTTTTGTTTTTCCCTTGAACGTTCCATAGTCTGGTACAGCTTCTATTTCATTGTGGGTGTTTTTATTGCTCAAAAACACTTTGAAGAACATGTGTTTTTTATGGTAAGTGAGCCGGCCTCTTCAAGGAACTGAAATGTAACTTGACCTGGTGCGTCCACTGCTTGTCTCCATGGAGACAGACAAGTTTAAGGCCGTACTGTGGGACACTCCAGGCAAAGCAAAACATCTTCATTAATTTGTCAGACCCATCAGAAAATGGATTCTGTGATTCTTGAGCTCTAGATATTTATTCGAAAGTAACAAAAACAAAAGTACGGTACTTAACTAAAATGTACATTCTACAGTGGGTATTTTCACTACATTTGAGAGTAGTGTTGTTGTTTTTTTTGTTTTTGTTTTTTCTTTACACGTTTTTGGATACATCATGGCTACATTTTTAGAGTTCCAAGTCCCAGCTTTGGGCAAACAAAACAGGCTTTATAAATGACAAGGAAATTGTGTCTGATGACCAATTATCAAGATCACAATTTGACACTTTAATGGTCGTCAAAATCTGTGTGAACTACTTTTACATTTTACTCTCAAAGTACTTAAAGTTGGTGGTCTTTCATACTTTTACTTCAGCAACTCCACCACTGGATATTTTTGCTTTACTAACTTGAAAATGTAGACTTTGGACAAAACTAGAAAGTGAATCAAACAAACATCCACACTTTTGACTATTAAAATTAGTGCTAAAATATTTTTCTTGATATTTCTTACTTCTCTGTTAAATCAAACCCCAACTACTTCAACCAAATTTATTTATTTAAATAGTTCTCATTTTGTTAAAAAACATCCATAAACTCACCAATTACCTCCACAAAAATACACTCTGCAACCTCTCTTCTTGATCTTCTCCTTTAGTTTATTCCAAAGTCAAACTGTTTATTTCTGTGCTATTAAGAAGAACTCCTAGTGCGAAGATAAAATACTTTTCAAACCAAATGTTTTGCTTAGTTATACTCTGCTCGCAAACCCCGGGTCCATCCATACCTCCCACTTAGATTAAAGAGACGCTGGCCAGTTGTATCGTCGAAAAACATGGCGTATTTGGTTATTTGTGAAGGGTCTCTGGGTTATCGGGATGCTTTCATATCCCCTGTTTTAAAGTTCTAAATATATAGCGTCTAAGAGTTGTTTCATCTGTTTTGTCTGTGATATTCAGTACTTCACTACTTTGTGTTTTGTGTGTGATGCAGGTGTTTTCAAGGCTCCGAGCCGTATGAATTTCTCTTTGTTATACAGGTGAAATGAAAGGGTTTGGTTGAAAGCGGGTTTGTAGAAAAAAGGGAGCTTTCAGGGTGAATACATAGTGCCACAAATGAACTGATGTGGAATTGAATCTTAGAATGAAGAGTGAGGTTATGTGGATTCAGACACAGAAATAATACGCGTCATTCTATGCTCTATTTTGCATATAAAACCTGATTTGTTCATTTGACCGACAATTGTCATTTATTTTTATGTTTTTAAAGCAGGAATAGTGTTGTCACAATATGAAAAGTTCAAACTCGATTTCAATTCTAAGGGACAGACCAAAGAACATTAAATTGTGATGTTCTTCTAATGAGACAGATGTAAAAAAAAAAGCTTTTTATCTGTCTTATTAGAAGAAAATCACAAGTTAATATTTAAAAGAAGAAAGAATGAATTTTCCAAATATAAGACCAAGGAAAAGCCAATACCACAGTGTCATAAAAATACACATTTTTATAGACTACGGAATGGATTAGCTGTGTTTTTGTCACTTTCAGTCATGTTTTGTCACTTTTAGATGCGTTTTTGTTCATTTAAGTCCCCTTTTTTCACTTAAAGTCATGTTGTTGTCGCTTATAGTCCCGTTTTTGTTGCTTAAAGTCACGTTTTTGTTGTTTTAAGACATGTTTATCTTGCTTTTAGACACGTTTTTGTCGCTTATATTGACATTTTTGTTGCTTAAAGTCATGTTTTTGTCGCTTTTAGACATGTTTTTATCGCTTATATTGACATGTTTGTTGCTTAAAGTCACATTTTTGTCGCTTATATTCATGTTTTTGTCGCTTCTATTCATGTTTTTGCTTTTAGACACGTTTGTTACTTTTGGTCAAATTTTTGTCGCTTATATTGATGTTTTGTCGCTTAGTTTGTCGCTTAAAGTCACATTTTTGTCACTGACATTCACATTTTTGTTGCTTAAAGTCACGTTATTGCCGCTTTTAGACATGTTTTTATCGCTTATATTGACATGTTTGTTGCTTAAAGTCACGTTTTTGTCGCTTATATTCATGTTTTTGTCGCTTATATTCATGTTTTTGTTGCTTATAGGCACTTTTTTTTTGCTTTTAGACACGTTTGTCACTTTTGGTCAAATTTTTGTCGCTCATATTGATGTTTTGTCGCTTAGTTTGTCGCTTAGTCACATTTTTGTCACCGACATTCACTTGTTTGTCACTTGTTTTGTCACTTACAGTCACTGTTTTGTTGCTTAAAGTCATGTTATTGCCGCTTTTAGAGACATCATTTGCAGCTTTTTGGTGCTTTTTCACGCTTCTAAATCTAAACTTCAGAGTTAGCAGTTTTTATGCACAACAAAACAGGACACTTTTTGTGGAGGAAATGATTGCACTTCAAAAACGGCAGCCTTTGCGATTTGCTAATTGCATCCATTCCAATTGCAATTTCGATTTGATTTTGATTAATTGTGAAGCCTTAGACAAAACAAATCCAAGCTCTATTAGTATCAAACCTGCAAGTGTAACACAATGCAAATCCACAAAAAAATGGGAAAGAAAAGGAAAAACATCTATTTCTGTAGTTTATATTGCAAAGTTCAGCAGTTTGATGCACCCAATCGGACCATCCTCATCAATTATCCAACAGTCTGACCCTGTGGTTTCATCTCATTTACAAATCTGCATCCGCCCACACCTGCGCACAACCATTCATTTTCAGCCCGCCGACGATTATGCATAATATTGGAAGCCCTGAATATGATCTGCTGAATGGGCTGCTCTCGAAGTGTAATAAGGTAATTACAAGTCATGTCAGAAACACAATTTGAAGTAAAACAAGTGGCTGCGCTGGTGTTATTTGGATATTCACACAGCCCACTCAGCATTGAAATAACCTCATTTCCCTCGAGGTAGCCTTTTAGAATTCGGTAAGTCTTTTTATTTTCTTTATTTATGTTGTTATTTCGTTCCTTGTTTACTTATTTATTCAATCATTTGTTGAACACCAGGTTGAAACAAAGGGCAATAGAAAACACCATTTAAAACAACAAGAATGAGTTTTCTGGTGGAGGTTCTGCCACTTGCTTGTCTCCATGGAGATGTTACTGCTTTTCCTGAATGTTTCGCTGTACGACATCAAACTAATCTTACATTTATTCGAGCACAGGATTTTTACCGCTCAGAAATACCTTGAAAAATACCTCGGCCTTGTGGCATCACCCGCTTGAGATTAAAGTTTAATGTCATACTGTGGAACATTCCAGGCAAAGCAATAACATCACCATGGAGACTACACAAACGTTAAACTAGTTTTCAGTACAATATAATTTTAAAAACTACTATTAATTCCAGTCACTACTGAAGGGAGCATGTTACAACACTTTAACAAATTAATTTTACTTGACAAAAAGTGATTTTGTATGTTAAACAGAAGGGTGATACATCAGACTGCAGATGATATTGCAAAAATGTAAGAGTTATGTTGTAAAGTTTTAAATAAGGTTTTTTTGTGGTTTTTTTTAACAGATATTTCACATTTGTCTGAAAATTAAACCTCAACTTATACGTTTAAAGACATGTTTCGACACATTTCTGTTGGACTGTCATAATATTGTCTAAATATCGTTATTGCTATACTACAAACAATATTGAGATATTCATTTTTGTTAACATCGTCCACTCCCACAATAACACACTATATTTATGGGGTTTAACTACCTCCAAAATTTTAACTCCGCAAATAGCAAAACCAAAAGGTATTAAAATCTGTTAAAATTGTCCCTCGCTCGCACAAACCCCAAAAATCGTTAACATTCACACAAATTCATTTTAAAGCGTATGTGTGGCTTTAGAACTGTGTTTTTCAGACGGCAAAGTCAAACTGGGGCAGTGTGCCCAAGTACAGCCAATCAGAGCATATTTTTCAGGCCTTACTTCCAAGTTAAATACTTTATTTTTAACTGCAGACAACATGCAGTGATCTAATTTTGTCACCAAGGGCTTCTTTTACAAGATGCTCTTTGATGGAAAACACAAAATGCACTTATTTACAATTAGAAAAGTTGGATATCCCAGCTTTAAGGACTTCACCATCCAAATCATAGGCTATTTGGTTTTAAACTATTAATACATGTCAACTGCCCTGTTTTTATTTATCTATTTATTTTTTAATAAGTCTAAAACCCATGCATGGATTGAAAGATTTGAGTAGAAGTTTTCAGGTCTGTACAAAAGTCTTGAGCCTTGCTGAGCTCCAGCCTGTGCGGCTAAAATAGTCTAAGTGATTGTGGACAATCAAATGCTGCTGAGTGGAGCCTGACGGCAATCAAGCCCTCATTTCAGAGCAGTAAAAGTCAGAAACAGCCCGGCCACCTAATGACAACCACCTGGACTTTGAACGGCATTCTGGCCTTGTTTCAAAGCATCATGGGTAATTTGTAGCAGTAATGGTGCGCTGTGAGTCTATTTGGGTCCATTTAAAATTATTCTTAAGTGTTCTGGCTGGTCCACTTTGGCCTCAAATCGGCGACCATTTATGACAACAGCACAGTCACTTTTAGTCCTTTTGATTCTGAATGTGCAAGCCCTTGTGCAAGTCTGAATCACTAAAGCCTGATTGGAATCCTCGGCACTTGAAACGGTTTATTTTAAGATACAATTTCTGTATGCATCATTTAGAATATAAATGAACAAACCAAATTAAAATACTGTCGAGCTTAAAAGTTGAGTGCTTCAGTCAGGGCCGGCTGGAGGTTTTTGGTGGCCTGAAACAAGACTTTGGTTGGGGCCCACCATTTGACAAACACTGTTCAATAATCAGAGGCAGAATGCGGAGAAAAGTGTCCATGATCTCTAGAGAAGTGGGAAGTATTTATGATAAATACTCACCCTATTCAACCTATTCTGCCCCGCCCACTTTTGCCTCTTTTTATGCCTAAAATAATCTGCACTCTTGTAGTAAAGGGACTTGCGGTTTGGCGAAATGGCGAACAAGGGAAGTCTCTCGCTAAAACATTAAATAAAGTAGATTGATTTGTGTAAAATGTTTAATATACATGAGCAAAAACAAGTCACAATGCACGGATTTCCTGGGCGGCCTGAAAACTGCTTTTTAGTCCCTGTAGAACTTATTTTCTGTGGAGCTCGTCTGCTCCATGTAAACTACAACAGAAAAAAGATGGCGGCGCCCACGGCAACTTCCAGAATATGGTAAATAGGGGGGTTTGGGTATCCTCTCCCAAGAAAATTTGAATGTAAAACATGATATATCCGGTATAACGGTGCATTTTAGATGTGATGTCAACTCATTATTTGAATAGACTACACAAAATATTATACCCTATTTTTTTCCCCACTAGGTCTAACTTATGGTTTATTAAAAGATGAACTACAGTTTTA
Organism: Rhinogobius similis; assembly: GCA_019453435.1. Taxonomy (NCBI): domain Eukaryota; kingdom Metazoa; phylum Chordata; class Actinopteri; order Gobiiformes; family Gobiidae; genus Rhinogobius; species Rhinogobius similis. Next base: position 20,956,940 of record CM033636.1, read on the forward strand.
GGGCAACAACGTTTTTCCCATTTACACAACTATTATAAACAAACATTTACTGCTTAAAAATAATACCTATATTGTGGCTGAAATTTTTGATTGTAGGGATGGGACAAGATCTCGTGCCACAACATCTTGCAAGATAAAACTGCCACAAGATGAGGACAATAAGTACAATTTTTAAGCGCAATGCTACAGTGATGGCAGAATTAAACTGTGAGGCAAAAAAATGTGTTCTTACATTGTATTTATTAGAATTTATGGCAAAATCTCATCTCTAATCTTGTGGGAATTGTCTCTTGTTGAGTTAATTGTATTACTTTTCCAGGGGAACTTAAAAATGCACACGCTTTCTTGGACTTTAAGGTAAAATATTGCCAGGGAATACAGTTTCACTCAATCGTTTTGAGAAGTGAACAATAAAAACATGGTCAAAACATGTTAATCAGCTTGACAAGACATATCAATCTCTACTAAAGAAATAAAACCCATCCAATCTTCATGTTACTTATCTTTCTTTTCCCAATATATCACTGCAGCGCACAAATGCATAACAGACCAAAACATGCATTCCTTTTCTCATGGCTACTGTCCGTAATCTGATTGTAACATTAACAGGATTATAGCCGAACAGTTGTGGAATATATGCTCCTTTTTGTCGCAACAGTACGATAAAAACTGTCTATTATCCCTTCAAGATAAGCAAACACAGATACAAAAGCCCCACGCTCAACCGCACCACATCACAGACGTCGATATCAAACCATCGTAGTCCGCCACGAAAGAAAAATCCATACGTTGAAGCTTCAAGTGCGATGAATTACAAAACCAGCATGTGTTGTATTGTCGTCCCATGGCACCAGATGTGTTTTGATGCCTGTGGGGGATGAAGAAATCACATCACCGGACAATCATTTCAGCGTCGTGATGGACCGACACCCGCACGTTGAGAAGCCCCAAGGCGTGAAAAGGGCAATGGAGAGAAAGAATGACACGAGCGGAGCATTTGCGGACGGTTCCAGAGGGCAGAATAGATATGAGATAGTGCCAAATCAGATAGCGACGCATCCCGACTGGCCCGCGGAGTCAGAGTGGACGGGGTGAAATAAAAAAAGAGGAACTGCTATTAAAAAGCAATAGAGTCTTCGACAAGGAAACAATCATTTGTTGAACATGTCGTCAGGGGAAAAGTGACAATGGACAAAGATAGTTCAACCGATGTGCGACCAACAGCGACTTGGAAGTCACAATTAGTCCCATCGTAACAATTACTAAATCGACTTATTGTTCAATATATGATAGAAAGGACAATATATTTGGAGCTCAATATTTATCGTGCAAGTTTTCTTCACTTTTTCTTTGTTTTTTGATAACATTTGAGCTGTAGAGAGTGAAATAAGCAGCTTTTATCTACCCCAACTAACTACAAAAGTGTTTAATTGTGCCATTTATGTATTGCAACTCATGTTATTTAATGAAATTGCTCAGTTTTTTTATGTGATTCTCTTGCTGTAAGTGGCATAAAGTAGTTTGAGTTGTTTTCATGTGGATTGTCTATTTGCCTAAACGAAAATCCTCTACTGCGTCTTCAGAAAGTTCATATACCTCACTGTGACTACTGTGGTTAAACTGAGTCACTCACTCAGAGCCTTAGAATGGCTGGCCGATAAGAGTGTTTGAACAGACTTAGCTTTATATAGAAAAATGGTGACTCACAATTTGACGATTTCACAAGAATAACAGATACTCACGGGTATGAGCTCACAATTTGATTTTTACCACCAGATCCCATCCTGCCATTGACATATCATCAGATCAATACCTCTGCCACCACTTCCACGGTGTTAGTATTTTACTTTATCACATTACATTTCATTTCATTCATGTCATTATAAAGCACATTGCATAGTTTGCTTTATTTAGACACATATTGTATAATTTGGATGTACACTTATTTGTGAATATGTGTGTGATTTATAATAGTTACACTTCTGAGTTGCAAATTTAGTTAGATTGGTTTTGTTTAAAGTTGTTTTGTTAATCACTCATTATTTTTTGTTACTATAATTTGCCTTATTGTTACAGTATTTTTAGTTAACCTTTAGTGTATTGTCTCCCCCATACTCATTTTGGGTTAGTCTTTTTTGTATCTAAACTCCCCTATTTTATTTTTTTCTGTTTTAGTTATGGTTTAGTTGAACTCAGTTGGGTCCAAACTTTATTGACTTTATTAAATTATCCTTATTTTTACACCTGTTGTCCCTGCCTTTTACGTTTGAGTCAAATAAGCTTTCCAATTAATTTCTTTTGGAATATAACAAAGCAGGTTTTAAAACGCAAATAGTCAAGAAGGTTTGATCCGTCATCTGCCTGTTACCAGAAAGTTACATTTGACACCTTTGACGATTGTCTAACAAGGACTTATGAAATATTTTGTTATTTTCTCATTCACAACAACTGTCCTTTCATTCGATTCCGCTCAACAATTTCAGAACGCCGTTGCTTCCACAGCTCCAACTCCGCGATCCAAGCCGGATTCTTCCTTTACACCAAACAGAGAAAGCGTCTTCAATCCCACACAAAGCCAACACACGTTTCGAAATGCCCAGCGGCCGCAAGACATCAAATTTCCAGCCTACTCTCTCCACGCTTCAGTCACAAATCGCATTACCCACCTCCTGTCCTACCTACCCACCGCCGCCCCGATCTGCAATAAGCACAAAGCAGGAGCCGAATCCAAGCTTGTCAAACCACGGAGAATAGCCATTACTGTGGGGCTCAATGCTGTGTTGTTGTTGTTACTGAAACAATCGACAAAGCAGTCATCCATCCAGCACACGGGCGAAAGGGAACAGGTACAGCTGAAAGATGGATTGTAATTGAATCGAAATTGCAGTCTTAATGGTGGAAAAAAGCGAATCGCAAAAGATCCAGTTATTCAGATACAGTAATGGTTTCCGCAGAGAACCAAATAACTTCGATGAGGTCTTGTAACCTAAAAAACTAGCTAAAAGTAAAAAGGCGTTCACCAATAATCCTTAAGTTTAGTGGTGTGATCCCAACTCTGATGTGCATCTTGCTGTTGTGTTATTGGGTAAGACTCTTTAATACAGTGATCCCTCGTTTATCGCGGGAGTTGCGTTCCAAAAATAACATGCGAAAAGTGAAATCCGTGAAGTAGTCACAGCGTTATTTTTTATTATTTTACAATGCAATACTGAACTATAGAATGAAACCAAAAATCAAAACCTGTTTTAAAGTCCAAAATGTGTTTAAAACAATAATTTTAATATAGTAATACAAGGTTGTAAACATTGTCACTGGTGTATTTCACAGTCTGTGCCTCTTGGTCCTGACTCCGCTCCGCTGTAGCGTCTGTTTCTACTGAAGGCGCAGGAGAAGAACATTGTTATGGGGAGTTGTTGGCGCTCTTTCTTTTTCTGAGCAAGAAGATTTTTATAAACGGATATGCCACCTTCGATTATATTTGAGAACTGCAATGAACGACTCATCAAAGGGTCCCGTTCTTGTGCGTGCGCTGAAGTTCAGTGGATGCACTGTAAAAATATCCGCACTGTAAAAATATCCGCACTGTAAAAAAAATCCGTGAAGCAGCGAAGCCGTGAAAGATGAAACGCGATAGAGCGAGGGATCACTGTACACCATGCCTGAGTGAGAGTCAGTGATTAAAGGGGAGGTTGGTACAGACTGACAGTAGAAGTGCGCAATATATCCTTACTTAGATAATATTGTGAATGTTGTTTTAACGATATACTCAATTTTCAAATTGCATATTGTTTATAGGAAAAATGCTGAGAAAAAAATTAACAACAGATATTCGTTATAAGTGTCAGATATAAGTGTCCAAAAAACTGTATAAATCAATCAAACAGTGTCTTTTTTTTTTCTTTTATAAGATCCAATACCAAGTAATACTATAGCATCTATCACGATATCGATCCGATACTGATACCAATTAGTTTAGCATTAAAATATATAGAAAACATTTTAACTGGGTAATCATCATTTTCTCTCCACCCCAGCTTGAACAAAAAATAATACATTTTAAGTATTGATATTTCCGATGCTTTCGATACCACTGTCAGTATTATTATTATTATTTTTTTTAATTTATTTATTTATTTGATAGGGACAATGCACATTAATGAACATCAGTATAAAACAGATGTAAATATGCCGGATTATAGCTACAAAACTAATTTTCATCCGTTGATCCATCCATTATTATTTTGAAGCAGCAGTAAACAAGATGAGGTCAGGGTGAGAAGAGTCAGGTGGTTCTGTGTCAGAGCAGTTTGATTGAGGAGGGTAACATTCCTCAGGACAAAGGCTTCTTCTTTCTCTGCTGTGACTTGCAGCCTTCATAGGGGATGTTTTTATGCAAGCGGTAAACAGCAGAATGGCGAAGTCTGTGGCGTTTCTACTGCACAAAAATGATCCATGTGTGAGGGGTCCGAAGAGGGTCATGAAAGGTACTAGCTCCCAGTATGAGCTGGCACACTTTAGACTTACGAACTGGTTAAGCACAAGATGACTGGACAAGAGAGAACGCAGACTCAAGTAAAAAAGACAAAATAATCATTCCTCACCAAAGGCTGACTTGATATTGTGAGAAAACTGAATATTTCCAGTGATGATAGCTTTATACGTTGAGCCGACAGACTTGGCAAAACAAAGCTAGCACTGTTTACAAAGCAAGACACTCGCGTCAAGACCGAAAATACATCATTTCCAGAGCAGAATGCAGCTAACATTATCCAAACCCAACTTATTTCAAGGAATACGTGTAGAAAAAGCTAACAAATAACCCGGATGTTGCGTCTTGTTCTTGCTCTCACAGTGACATGAACTTGGAACATCTTTTTTGTGAATATGTGAGATCAGCAGTACTCAGAAAAAGTACAATGCCTGCGTGACGTCAACTGCCAACAACCTCTGCACGGAAACACAGTCCGCCATTAACCGAAGTGGCCCGAAGTGAACCGGCTGAAGTAATGGGCCCTGGAGGGTTTTGCTGCCTCTCCTCACAATTCGCTGTTCACAAAAGGAGCACATTCACACAGGGATTCCAGTGATTATTTATTAGTACTTTGACCTGAAATACATTCGATCCTCGTCATCGTTCATTATCCTCCCGTCGCAGTAACAGTTAAAGCATTTTTATGTCTCCCAAAATTGTCCAGCCATCGTCACAGGCTAATTTGAAAGGTAGAAGCGATGCAGCCTCTGGGAAAAAAGAGAGAGAAGTAAATGTATGGTATTTGATCATTAGTGGGAGAGGGTTGGCGTTAGCAGTCCTGCTCGTTCATTGGGATGGACAGTCGTTAGTCGGGTGGCCCGCCTGTAATCCGGGGTTGTGCTCGGAGGAGAAGATGAGAGGCAGGGTGGCGAACTGAAGCCATGAATCACCAATTTGGACACTATCGTCGCTGGGCCGCCTCGGTGCTGAACCAAAACAACAAACCTTATCACAAACTATGGCCGCGCTAAATAATGAGGCTGCCACGTCTGCGATGGGACCGTTCTTTTTTCCATGTGCAACGATGTTAAAGATAGCGTGAAGAATATGAAAGGACAAAATGTATCGCCATAAAACAAAAGGCATGGTATAATAACAAGAAAACAGATGTGGATTAAAAGATGGGTTTACAGACACGTAGTAGTTCAGGATGGATTTCAGTAGCAAATAATAGCAGTTAAATTGATCTTTTAGTGATTTTTCTGCATCTCTAAAAGCTAAAGAATCAATGACAAACAAATTAAATAAAATTCTGGTCCAATAAGCTTAATCAAAAGTCTTTTCAAATGTTGTTTTCACCCCCTGCAAAATCAAATCAAAATGAAATTAATATTCAAAGGGCATCAGTGCTGGAAAAGCACTTCCAAAATTAAAATATACATGTTTTCTCTTTCTTTCTTTCTTTCTTTCTTTCTTTCTTTCTTTCTTTCTTTCTTTCTTTCTTTCTTTCTTTCTTTCTTTCTTTCTTTCTTTCTTTCTTTCTTTCTTTCTTTCTTTCTTTCTTTCTTTCTTTCTTTCTTTCTTTCTTTCTTTCTTTCTTTCTTTCTTTCTTTCTTTGACAGCCTGACTTTGAATTTATTTAGTCAGAGGTTTAAAAAAGGTGCAATAACAACTGACAATGCCATATCCATCATTTTTCACAACCAAGACAAAAAGCTGAAAATAAATTGTGCTTTTTTTCCCTTTTTTTTTTTTTTTTTTTTTTTTTAACAGCAAATGACATTTACAGATCGTTACTTAAAACATTTCTATTTCAATCCCATGTCGAGAATTGCAATGACATTTCCGACTACGCAATTGCTTTAATATCATTTTAACTGTCGCAAAAAAAAATCAATCCAAGAGAAGAATACGATTGTTAGCATCATAAACTCCTCTCGCTCCACAGAAATCCTATCAAAGCGCCTGTAACGAAAGCCACAACGGCGCGCGGCGATCTCCAGCCAAACTTGGCACGGCAACACGCTTTTCTATTATAATTTTGGTCTTTAATTAGGGTTAATTAGGCTCTCAGTGGGTCCGTCCATTCTTCCCTCTCCACGGGAAGCCAATGAACGGCTCCTTGGATGAATGCGGACCACTGCTGCGACACAGTGTGCAGTCTGGAGCGCTACATGCTTTCGGTGGTCAAACGGCTGGCACCAAAATATAGCCACGGACATAAAAAGAGCACTACGGTTTCATATTTTAACTACGTTTTGTTTCCGAAATGTAGTACTTGAGGGAGATGGTCTCAGATGCCCGGTGTACTTCAGAGCTAATTGGGACGAGGCTTGTGTATCGGTGGCTGCTAATAATTTCATAAGTGCCAGCGAATTTGTAAGAGCAATGGGCCATTCAAAGAGATTTCGCCAGGCTTTTGTCGTGCGATGAATAGAAAAAGCAAGGCCGGCTTTTGAAAAGGAGGAATATTAAACCTTATTCCGCCTCACCCACTTTTGCTTTTGACAGCTACGGATTTGCGCTTCTGTTGTTTTGGCACTTCCTTTTGAGCGGAAATTCCGTTCACTTAAAGGTGCGGTTTTCTAGTTGAGGGTGCGTCACCTGATTTTCTCATACAATTATTTCTGTTTCCACAATTTGACATAAACTCTTCATCTTTTCTTTATCCAGTTAAAGGGGCTGTACCTGATTTTTACCATTTTGAAAAGTGAAATGTAATAAAGTAAAATCTGTGTTGCCCCAGTACAGATGTAATGTAAAACTGTTTATTAGAGTGAAAATGAGACCACGGCGTTTTCTTTGCATATATTTATAGATTGTTTTATTCCACGAGAAAGAAGGAAGTGCGCCGTTAGCATGCTAATGTTTGTTAGCTTTACCCTGGACTGGTGAAAAGCGCTTATAAACTCATTGCGGTGAGTATTTGGTTTGCTGAGATTGCATTAGGTAAGTGAGCGATACATGTGACTGATGTAAAGACTTGAAAATGGTGTTATAGTTTGTGGAGAACTTTTTGAAGATCCCTGTGTTAAAAGATACAAGCAGAGGGAGGGGAACAATTAAAGGTGGTGCTAACTTCCAGAATAAGGTGAATTCAAAGCAAAGTGTGAGTGCAAAATGTTGCAATCTTGTAATTTGACAGTGGAATCATTGTCTTTTGGGTAACTTCCCTTATTCCTGCCTTAGTAAAGCATGAATAAAGACTTAATTCATAGTGAAAAAGGAATTTATTTAGAATGATTCAGGCTTATTAACTACTTAACTAATACTCCAACCCAAATTCCTAGCCCTAACCCTTGCCCTAACCCTAATTAAGTCGTTACTCATCCTGAATCATGCTTAATAAACTATTTGTTCAGTATTCTTCTTCATGCTTTACTAAGGCAGGAATAAGGGGAGTTATTCTAAAGTGTTACCGTCTTTTGAACTATGTATGACCTCCAAAACGTGTCGTGTGCTGAAAGAGAATGTTTCATCACTCAGACGAAGCAGGATTTCCTGTAAAATGACACAAGAAGCGTGTAAAGTTGTATTTTAATTTAAAACTATTTTATTGAAAGTATAATCTGTGCATATGTTGTCAAGCAGCATTTCTTTATAGCTTTCTCCCGGTTAAGTATTGTAAAAATCTCATATTCGCCGTTCTAAACTACTAATCAATTACCAGAATAATCGTTTTGGTCATGCTTTGTTAACCCTAGTTTCTGTGAAAATCTGGACAGTGTTGAGATCTTTTCCATTCGCATACACCAAGTTACACAACATGAAATGCCAAAACTAAGGTGCCCCAAAGCAGCTTAAAATGTTAAATTAAGTTTAAAGCAAAGGTACACTTTATTGTTCCGGTAGGGAAAATTGTTCTCTACAAATAATGCATAATATACAGCCTGTAATAAGACTTGAAAGAGAATCCTAAAGGCAAGAGTTTATTTGTAGAGCATAATTTGTACACAAAGTAATTCAAAGTGCTTGAGGGAACACAAAATGATCTACACTAATGCTACAACTGCGCTAAGATCTTCTCACAAGAAACACAAAAAGCAAAAGGAATAGACTACACCAGACTAGAATTATCTATCCACCTCTGAGGGTTTGGAGCTTTTAGTTGATAAAAAAAAAAAACAAGTACCTCGGGAGTCTGGGCAAAAGCACTCCTCTGAGAACATCTTCCCTCGACTTTAATTGCGTTGAATTAATTGGTGGAAACTTCGGTCCCTGACAAAAGCCGCCCCTGTTTCATTAAAGGTGTCATTAATAAAAGATGACGTTTCTTGTCTTTAATTAGAATTGGCAATGGGGGAATAGAGCGAGAGAGTGAGAAAGACTGTGTGAAAAGAAAGCGAGAGGCGCGCACGCGAAGAGGGGAACGAGAGTTTACGAATATGAAAGATCCGCACACATAGCACTTAGAAACAACCGTGAAGAATAATAGAGAAAAAATGTGACAATTAAGCGTTAAAGTCACAACAAGAAATAGAACAGTCGGCGCAGTGGCATTGAATAAGCAACAGTAAGGATGAAGTGTTAGCTAGCTTTGCATTGTGTAAAATAGGACAGCGATTAGAGACGCACGATTTAGGGGGTTATATGGAATCGCGTTTTTTCTGACCGTGATCGAGATTAGATTTGTGATTTATGTTTTAATCATGGGATTCTGATCAAAGCTCGTATTTAAAACACAACCAGGATAATTGACAAAAAGACTAGAATATGAACTGACTAATAACCTGTTTCAAATGTTTTTGTTGCTTTTAGCATTTTAGTCGCTTCCAGACGCGTTTTTATCATGAGTTTTGCTACATTTAGTCATGTTTTTGACGCTTTTAACTCATTGAGTGCCACGGACGAGATATCACGTCTTATAAAATACTAACGCAGAGTGCCACGGACGTGATATCTCGTCTTAGGCTTTTTTAACGGCGATCGATCAATAATATCATCACGCACATTACATGTGATTTTCAGCCTTATATAATTAATTTTGGCCAAAGGGGGCAGTGTCACACACCCCAGGGTCAATAAATCACCGGAAAAGCAGCCGGGTTTTGTGGGAAGAAAATGGCAAAGAGAAAGACGAAAGCGTGTGGAGCGATCCAAGCGAAAAAAAGAGCGATTCAAGCAGTTGACACTGGCACAGAGCTTGTCTGGCAGTGGATCTGCGAGGAGGGAGTCGATTGAAGCAGGAGATGCCCCCAGAGAGAGAGATGTGGAGGACGGTGGTGAGGAGAGCGTCCCGGGTGGGAGCGGTGTGGTGCCGCTGTGTGGCGGCGTCCAGAGTACGCGCGAGGTCGCGGGAGCGTCAAAGCCGCGATCAGAGTCTGAGTCCAGTGACTCAGAACCGGATCCGGACTCTTCATCCGAGTGGCTCCCGTCAGAGAGCAGCAGGGACACTTCCCCAGATCCAGATGTTTCAACAGCGGATCTGAGGCGCAGAGGTATTTATTTCACTTCATTAGGATGCAATAAAACTGTGTCAGCTCTCCATCTTGCATACGTTGTTCATCATCAAAGTAATCAAAGTAATGTAATGAATATAATACAATATACCTTTTGTATAACTATTTTGTGTAAAATGGTACATATTTCAGGCTTTTGTGTATATATTTTGTGTAAAATAGTACAAATATCAGGTTTATATTAGTTTGTGTAAAATGGTATATGTATTTCTATATTTTACAGTCCCTGAAACAAGCAGAGGACGTCCATGGAGAGGGAGAGGTGCAGGGAGGCGTCCTTCACTGGAGGTGGATGCTGTTTGGCGTCATGGAGACTGGGAACCCACAAAGTTCCCATTTACCGCTGCCCCTGGTCCCCAGAATGCGGCTGCAGACCTGGTTTCGGACCAGCCAGTGGATTTCCTGGAGCTGCTCCTGACTGACGAGCTGCTGGGTCACATCGCCTCTGAGACCAACCTGTACGCTCGGCAGAATGTAGAGGCACACCCAGAAACTCTGCCACACTCTAGAGACAGGGTATGGAAACCAGTGACGGTCCCAGAACTAAAAAAATATTTTGGCCTTAGTTTCCTGACTGGTTACATAAAAAAACCCAGCCTGGGTATGTATTGGAGTGAAGATCCTCTGGAAGCCACCCCTTTCTTCAATGCAACAATGCCAAGAAATAGGTTCCAGCTAATAAGGAAGTTTCTCCACTTCAATGACAACTCCAAACAGGATGCTGGAGATAAACTTTATAAAGTCCGTCCTGTTTTGAAATTTATTATTTCAAAATTCAAAGAGCTGTATCAGCCCTTTGAAAACATCTGCATAGATGAGGGGATGATGCAGTGGCGTGGCCGTCTGAACTTCAGGGTCTATAACCCCCAGAAGCCCGTAAAGTATGGTGTGAAATCATACATTTTGTGTGACTCAAAAACTGGCTACTGCTTCAACATGTTGCCTTATGTTGGGCAGTCCAGCACACTCCAGGACACTGTTTTTTCCCTCCTTGACCGCCTGACAGACCAGGGGTACACATTATTTATGGACAATTTTTATAACTCTGTTACACTGTGTGAGCAGCTGGTGAAAAAAAAAACAAATGTCTGTGGAACTCTCAGAAGAAACCGTGGGGAACCGCAGGTTATCAGAGAACCTTCAAAGAAAGACTTTGGTGAGGAGGGGAGGGTGGTGCGGCACAACGGCCGCGTACCCGTCATGGCCTGGCAGGACAAGCGGCTGGTGAGGATGGTGACCACCTGCCACGAAGACACCATGCAGAGGGTGGAGGTGTGGCAGAAGGGGCAGAGTGCGAGAGTGGGGCAGATGAAACCAGCGTGTGTGGTGCAGTACAACAGCTGCATGAATGGAGTGGACAAACTAGACCAGAACATTGCATACTACCCCTTCATCCGAAAGACTCAAAACTGGACCAAAAAATTTGTGGCATATTTGTTTCAAATTTGTATTTTTAATGCGTATGTTCTGTACAAGGCCAGAAATCCAGGGAAATATAAAACGCACCTGGAGTTCATGAAGTGTGTGGTAAGGTCCTGGAGCACAGAAACTGTACCTACACATGAGGAGGTCGCGGAGGTCGCGGAGGTCGAGGTCCCGCAGGAAAGGGCGGCAAGACGAAGGGACCCAGACAACAGACTGGATGGCCTGATGTCCAGGCACAAACTTGAAAACTTGAGGCCTACAAAAAAAGCTCATCCCTCACGCAGATGTAGGGTCTGTGTGAGACGGGGTGAAAGGAGCGAGACCAGGCTGTGGTGTACGGCCTGCCGTGTGCCCCTGCATGCAGGGGAGTGTTACACTGCATACCACACACAAAAAAAATATTACTGAACACACACACACACACGCACACGCACACGCACACGCACACGCGCACACACACACACACACACACACATACATACCTGTAAATAGTTGAGATATGTTCTTATGTTTGTTCTAAATTTCTAAATTATTTTTGTTTGTTGTTGTTCTTGTTGTTATAAAATTATTTGTTATTGTTCTTATAAAATCATTTTTTTCTGGTGTTATTTTCATAAGTAAAAGTATTTTCCGAGGTCTGAGGTGTCACTAGAGATCAAATTTTATCATAACTGTCACAGGTTTGCTTGAATTTGCTTCTCTGCAGTAAAAGGTCATTTTCTCAGTTTTCTGGTCAAAATCAGGCTTTTTTGCAGAAACCACCCTGTGTTCTACAGCCAATAACTAAACACACAAATATGCTAGAAACTTACTTTTTTTTTCAGATGAAAGAAGACATTCTGAAGTGTTGGGTGATATGTTCAATGTTTATGTAGTCTGAAAAATGAATATTTGGTGGGCCTCCAAAGTTCATTGAAAATGCTCAAAAACTCTGGCACTGGTGAGCTCTCCGTTCTGAAACTGCCTGGCAGTCAATGAGTTAATCACCTTTTGTCACTTTTAGTTGCCTTTTAGGTGCATTTTAGTTGTGTTTTGCCTAGTTTTTGCCACTTTAGTCATGTTTTTTTGTTGCTTTTAGTTGCGTTTATGTGGTGTTTTGCAGCTTTTAGTCGAGTTTTTGATGCTTTAAGTCGCTCTTTTAGTCGCTCTTTTAGTCGCCCTTTTAGTCATTCTTAGGCAGTTTTTAGTCGCTTTTTAGTTGCGTTTTTTGTCACTTTCAGTCAAGTTATTGTCGCTTTTGTTGTGGTTTTCTCACTTGTTTCAGAATCAGTTTTAACAAAATAAAACACACACAGGGTTAGCAGTTTTTACGCAGAATAAAACTGGACATTTTGTTGTATTTGTGGAGGAAATTATTACACTTCAAAAATTGTAGCCTAATTGCGTCCATTCAAATTGTGATTTCGATTAATCTTGCAGCCCTAGTTCAGCCTGTTTTAGGCTGAGTCTATACAAAAACAGGCTGAACTAGAGCTGCACAATTGATCAACAAACATAGGTCTATACTATAGACCTATGTTTGTTACCTGACCTGCCAGTCCCCTCTACTGTCTGGAATCGGACCATAATTGACCATAATTGGGGCGCCAAAAAAACAACTCACCTAACTTGGGACAGTGTGTCTCTCAAATGCTAAAACATATCTATATTTTTGTATCATTCAGAACAAAATATGTAACTTCATTTACCTCAGATTTACAGAGTTTAGCGCTTTGCTTGTTGATTCTAGCACCATTTCTCCATCCTCTGTGGTCGTTTTTCCGTCTTTTTTGCACGCTCATTTTAAATCTGGTAGAAAGGATATGATTCTGGACCAGGCAACTTCGTCCGTGCATTTAGCATGAACTCAGGTGTAGCTTAATGATATTTGACAGGCAGCGACAATGCGTTTTCAAACTGTTCCCTGGCTGCAACACTCAGAGCAATAAAGTCACATTTTATCTTGTTCTTCCACGCTCTCACACACACAGAAAAACATATATAGTCCCTTTGACATGTGGTTAAGTGAAGATATGTGGCAGCATTATGGAGACCGCAGTGAAGATATCCTAATAATGAGTTAAAGAGCTAAAAACCAATGCAGCGCAACATGGTACACAATTCATATCTAATAAAGCAATCAGAAAAGCAATATGGTGTAAAATAGCAGACTGATTGGGCAGTTTATCTGACGTTACAGTTTGTGTAGAGAAAATGTACATTGATTTGTCCTTATCGTTGTCGTGGAGATTGTGTCAAACTAAAACTAAGTTAGGAAAAAACTAATGGGAATAAACATAAGAATAAGTAATGTTTAACATGCCTTGATGAATCCAGACTGAAACACTGTGTATAGGATTTACACTATGGTCACCACTCGTTCCTCAGGCCAAACTCAAACAGAAATGTGCAATCATGTTTGTTTATTTTCAGTGATTGATTCGAAACATCGCTCTTCTATCATCTACAACAAGACGAAACTCAGAGCTTTTCAGTCTTTTGTGCTCTTGTCGCTTTTAGTCACGGTTTTGCTGCTTTAAGTTGTGTTTTTGTCGCTTTTAGGCTCGTTTTTGTTACTTTTAGTCGTGTCTTTGACATTTTTAGTCACGTTTTTGTTGCAAAGAGCGGTTTTTACGCAGATTTTTAAAAATGTGCAAATTGCATCCATTCAAATTGCGATTTTGATTCATCGTACAGCACTACACGTGTATCTAGCTGGCACGATTCAACCTTCATTTTCTGTATAGCCTATAAAATAAACACTAGAAGTCACATATGCATTGTATTCTGTACATACATACAACATAAAAGCAAGTAAACAATGTCTACCTGAAAAGCACTGGAGTAGATTCAAGGTTTCCATATTCTGTACCTACCTCTTGTTCACAGAACATAATAACAACTGACTCCACTTGACCATGGAAAAAAATAACAAGAATATTTCAAATGCACGACAATGGGGAGCTTTGTTGTGATTCAAAGCAGGCACAAACAGCAGCAAGTGCGTTCAATCAGCCAACTTTTGCACAATAACACCGGTGCATACAAGACAACTCATGTGTTCATTTAAAGGGGCTGTACTTGTTTTGATGTCATATACCCCGCTTTTTGCATGTCATAAAGTCAAATCTGTGTTTCAAGATTATAGATTGTATCGTAAAAGCATCTACTTCTGTTGAAAATAAGACCACAGCGCTTTCTCTGCATCTACGGAGCGTTTTATTCTACGAGAAGCAGGAAGTGTGTCGTTAGCATGCTAGTGTTTGTTAGCTTAGCAGGGCATCTGACTTAACAACAGCGTGCCAAAGATGAACTAACATGCAGGTGTAGTGACACGTGCAAGAATCAAACTGAATTAAACTCAAGAAGGATGGTAACATTTTATATAATCTTTAAAACGTGTCAAGTGTTAAAGCACAAATTTGAGTGGAAATGTAACAAAAATGCTCAAGTTTTATTCATTTTTGGCCATTGAAAGTATCACTCAACGAACTATAAGCGCGATCCTACATATTTAACATTTATGAAGTGCCTTTATTCAGCTCAAAAATAATTGTTGTGTCGCGAAAAGACTGCGCCGCCAATGATTTTACTCCGTTTTCTCAATTCCAAGGTCACATTTGAAGCGCGGTTGGATAAAAGCCTGTGATAAAAACTATTGCTGTGTACAGACCACAATGAAATGCTTTATAATGATTCAATATTACCATAATTCTCCGGTAGCTGTTTTGCTGCCGGTGCAGAGTTTGGCTCGTCTACGGCGCGCAGCAGGCAGAAGCCCATATAAATATTTTATTGGATACCTTGTTATGAGGCCACAGCACCTCCCCGCTAAACCCCAGCATTTGTCGAGATAGATTTGTGTCCTCGTTCTTGTAATATATAAGTGCATTTTTCTACAGCTGCACGATTTGGGAAAAGTGTCTAATTGCAATTTTTTCTGACCAGTGTTGTGATTCTGATTAGATTTACAATTTATGTTGAAATAATGGGATTCTGTTCAAAGTTTACATTTCAAAACACAACCAGGAGAACTGACAAAAAGACTGAACTGAAGAACTAATAAAAGAATCATGTGTTAAGTCACGTTTTTAAAGTTTTGAGTCGTGTTTTTGTCACTTTCAGTTGTGTTTTTGTCGCTATTAGTAATGTTTTTGTTGCTTTAAGTCATATTTTTGTCAATTTAAGTCATATGTTGTTGATTAGTCACGTTTTCTCGCTTTTAGTCGTGTTTTTGTTACTTTAAGTCACGTTTTTGATGTTTTTAGACACGTTGCTTTAGTCATGTTTAAGTCACAAGTTTGTCGTAAGTTGTATTTTTGTTTCTATTAGACATGTTTGTGCCGCCTTTCGTGACAGTTTTGTTACTTTAAGTGTTTTTGTTGCTTAGAGTCACATTTATGTCACTTTCAGTTGTGTTTTTGTTTCAATTACATGTATTTTTGTCGATTTAAGTCGTGTTGTTGACACTTTTAGTCACATTTTTGTCTCATTTTGTGTTTGTGTTGCTTTTTGTCATGTTTAGGTTGCTTTTAGATGCATTTTTGTCACTTGTTTCAGAATATGTTTTAACAAATCTAAACAGGTTGCCTAATTGTAGCTTTTGTGATCTGTTTTTCGCAATTTCGATTCCATTTCGATTAATTGTGCAGCCCTACACTTTTCTGTGTAATGGTATTATGAGTGTCATTCGAGTTTGCAGTTTTGAGTTTGTTTTCAAACTGTGAAAAACAGATCCAATTCTGTTGGCAGGGATCGAAAATAATTTCTCACTTTTTAACGCTTTCCTAGCATTCCAGTTTTTTCCTCATAATGAGTCTGTAAGCACATTTGTTCAACTTTTGGGATCAAAATGGAATATTGGCATTTCAGCTCAAGACTAAAAGTTAAATACTAGTTGAATCAATAGGAAAGAATAATGTTTTACTATATAGTTCCACAGTATGGCATTAAACAAATCTATCAATCTACCATGTATTTAATTCATTTAATGTTTTTTTTTTTTTTTTTTTGCTGAACAAACATGAATTCTTACGATCACGATAAGAGGTATCACCTGCTTGTTTTGGTTTTCTTAAATTTGCCATTGGTACAAGCACAAAAAAATCGTGTTTTACTTCAAATAAGAAAAAGACAAGCATTTTCAAACTTAATTAGACAAATACATGCTGCTACAACTGAAATAAGAACAACACGTAATTGTTCAGTTGGCAAATCTTATTTTAATACAGTTAAATATAGTCAAATCAAGATAAATTCATCTTATTTGCGATTCTTTTTTCCAGTGTAGATAAGTACATTTTGGAATATTCCAGGCAAAGCAAAGTAGTTGACCATCCACCAGAAAAGTCACACACAGCACCTTTAACATAACTTCAATTATATTACAAACTGCACACCAAACAACAACTAGAGGCAAATAATGGCTAATTCACACCATTGGCGAGTAACATTTGCAAATCCCTCCCTAAAAAAAACCCCAAAAAACCTGTGGCCTGTGAGCAAGAAAGTAGATGTCAACACACTCTCACTGTTTATCATCCTCTGTGTGTTGAGTCTATCAGGGAAAGAGAACTTGTTGACCTTGCATCTCCCGCGGAACAATGAGCGAGTGCACCGCTGTATGCTAAACAATCCGGAGGCGTACGCTGTGGACTATATGAACCTGGCTGTGCATAATCAGCACAAGCTGCAAGACGCGGACTCACAACTGTGGGTGAGAGGAGGGGAGAGAGTGATTAATTTTGCGCCTGTGGTTCAGGGAAAAACACTAACAGCTCGAAACTGAAAAAAACTTCTGGGGTTAACGAAGGGTTTTCTGGTGTCATCAGATTTGCTTATAACGGGAATGCATATGGACGACGGCTTAGGTTAGAAATCTGTGGACTTGTGTGGGCAATGGCACTGCTCTCGTCGATATTTTTTTTGTTTAAGTGTTTAAAAAACTCATCTTCATTTTATAATGGACCAGGTCTTAGGGGTAGTATTTTATTTTTCCATTGCGGCTAATTTTAAGAAACAGCAGTCAGTTTCAAAGTATAGCGATACATTGAAACGCCAACGTGCATGTTTTCTTCCAGGATTTATTAAGTTGTTACATAAACCAAGAAGCTATTTGTAAGCCAGAGTTTTGAAGACTGATCTATTGAATGATGAGTCATTATAAAGATCAATCTTGCCCATTTTGTCTCCCCAAATTCTGATTGGCGTAATTGACAGTTCAGAAGGGGGCTGTCTGTGTTAGTTTTCCAAACTCCAACATTGATTTTACCCATAAACCCAACCTGAACCTGTGCACTTGATATGATTTTAGGTTTTAATTAAGAGTTTAATTGGCAGTTTAATTAGCAGAATGTGCGCAGTCTGCATTTTACA
Source organism: Rhinogobius similis (assembly GCA_019453435.1). Lineage (NCBI taxonomy): Eukaryota > Metazoa > Chordata > Actinopteri > Gobiiformes > Gobiidae > Rhinogobius > Rhinogobius similis. Next base: position 20,974,649 of record CM033636.1, read on the forward strand.
CTTTTAAAATTCATCTTAATGTGATTATTTATGCTTTAATTATTTGAATTATGATTTCGATGCACTTTTATTATGATTTTAATGTTTTTTTTTTTGTCTCTATATCACTTTGAATTGCATTTTGTACAACTGATGGTCTGTAAATACATTTTGATTGATCCGTTTGAATTGTATTGTTTATATTGGTAAACATTACCATTAATTATCAATCTTTGCTGAATAATCAGTGCAAAACTATTTATGTTTTCCTTGTCTTTCCTTTCTTTACCCAAAGAGGACACCATTGAATAGACTTGTATGGGTTTATTCCTTTGACTTTTACTGTTACAGACACCATTTTGAGAACTTTTGAACATTCAAACTGTATCGTGTTTTATAGCTAGCACATTTGGAGCAGTATCTGGGTGTACTGGGACTCATACTGGACCTCCGACTGATGTTTTCTCTGAGTTTGTGTGTTCCAGTTGTCAAGCTGGAAAACAAGGAGCTTTAGGCATTATTAGAGTTTACGCCAAGAGCTAAGTACTACCAACCAGGAAAGTCCTCAAAGCAGCAAAAATGGTGACCCATTTAAGTCAATTGAAGTACATTAATTAACCCAGACGGTGTTACTACGTTTATACAGCATCAGACTGAATTTCTGCTTTTGTTTTCATTAACGCCGTGTAGACGTTAGCAAGATTAGCATAACAGCGTATTGATCCATTTGCAGGGCCAAACTCTGCACAGGAGCAGGTTCACAGAAGCAGGTGGTAAGAGCAAGGCAAGCGATATTTCAACTTTCAGATGTCAAACTTTATCCAAACGCAGGCCGCAGACATGTTGGAATTTCTACCTCCGAGACACTCCATCCGTCCCGACCCGGCTCAAGCCCGCCCACCTACTGTCTGAACCCGATCCGGCCCTGATGATTTGCTGTACGTCTTGCTATACTGTTCTGTCTAATGAAGCCAAAAAACCCTTAAAATGCATGACAGGTTCTCATGTTTTCTAACTATTACAGTATTATAGTTTCTGCGTACAAAGTTACAACTGTTCCAAGGCGCCATGATGGGATGTAGCCTTTTTGTATTCGCTCGTAATGCTGGTAATACAATAGCCTGGCTCCGAGATTGTGCTCCTTTTTGTTTTGGCTGTGTTTGTCTGTGTCTGTGTTTGTCGCAGTCTGAAAAGTTTGGGAGCCCCTGCCCTAAACAACTATCTGTTCTAATTTGGACAGCTTCTGTTCCATCGGCACTGGTCCAACTAGCTTTGCAACAATGGGCCCTTGGCTTGTTTTTCTTGAATATATAGTCCTTTTCCATGCATGTTAACAGCCCATGTCTGTGCTGGTGGTGAGTCATGTTGCGTACATCCCCTTTTCTAAAATATGCATCCTCTTTTCTGATACAGCTGCTTACCCACATGACCGTCTGCGCCTCTATTGCTTTGTCTGATCATACACCGAAATAGCGGCAGGTGTCTTGGCTCCGATTGTTCGGCGGTTGCCTGTTTCTTTCCCCGCTCTCTCCGCCTAATGCTTTGCTCTATATTTATGAAGGCCCTAAATACGACAATAAAAAGGCATATAGGCTCGAAAACGGTTTATGGATCCCCGGTGGTTGCATTTCAATGTTTTTTTTATTGCAGATACACAAATGATGTGTGAGCTCGGAGGCAATTAGAGACGGATGGAGGGCTGCTGCACGTCTGGTGGAGAGATGAAGAGAATAGCAGAGGTTTTGTTGAGTGCACACGCATAGACACACACACATACACATAGTTGACAAAGACCCAGCTGCTGTTAAGGCCATTACAGTGATTCAGTCGCGCCTGTGGGTAAATGGTCTTGAGTCACCCTCCAAAAGGGCTCTGGCCACCGAGCTGACTGTCTCGCTCTGGCACTTCTGAAGAATGCAAGCGGCACATGCAATTACTTAATCGTAAAGGTCAAAAGTGGCGGCAGTGTTTAGCTCGTATTGAATGGTTCGTGTTGGAAAGTTGGATAAACAACGCACATGTGTTTGTTCTGGTTAAACCCGAGCTAACACGACATGCGTTACATTAGCAGTCCACTTGAATTTAATTTTGAGGTGGCTCAAGTGGTGAAGCAGTTGTGTTGTGATTGCAAGTTTGGTGGTTTAATCCCACGTTTTCATGGCCAGTAAGAATCAGATAAATGGAATAATAAAAAAACAATAATTAAGTCAGATTGTATGTGTGTTTAAGGCGAGACACTACACTTTTTTTTTTTTTTTTGGTCAGTTTGCTCTCTCAACATATCGGCTTTCATGTGGAAACAACAAACTTGTCCGACCTGCTTTTAAAAATGATTTATTCTTCCATTTACTCCACTTCATCCATAGATTTCTCTGGGACATTGTAACTTCAAAGGCCATTTTCTTAAAATGCATTTTCCTACCAGATTTTGATGAAACATATATAAGGATTTTTTTTATATCAATTTCAAGTTTTAAGTAAAAAAAAATGGTGAAATTTGAATTTTTAGCAACATTTTCAGTCCAATATAGTTTATTTATTTATTTATTTTTTTACACATAAAATGCCATGAAAACATTACGATTATGATGAAAAAGTAAACTACAGGAGTTTACTCCAATTGATATCTTTAAATCTAAGATTTTCACTAGCAGTGTCTCACCTTAAATGTGCAAGAAAAATCTGTCTAACAAAAACATCTGGTGACACATTTTTCAGAGTAACTGTTGGAAGACAAGGTACAATGAATTTCAAAATAACTCTTAACATTTTCTCTTTCATTTCTGTCTTAGCCACATTCACACATTTTACTTGTCAAACCCAGCACAGCTCTCAACAATGTGGAAGAACTCTCACATCACTTCTCACTCACATCAATTATGTACACTAATCTGCTAAACCCAGAAATCAGATAATGATCAGATATTTGGTGCGCATGGAAAGACAGCCAATGTTGTGTCATTATTTAAACACTTTACCCCCGTTTCGTGCATAAAAGTATGAGTAGGTGGTTTCAATTCATAAATCAATTAAGGTCTAAGAGAATTTAAAACAGGCAATGAACAAAAACACAAGTAACATTTACAGTTAGCTAAAAATGCGGCAACAAAAGTCTACAATCTTGTAAGCCTGATTAAATCTGTTAGGATTTTACAGATTTTTTGTCACGGAGGGCCAAGCATTCTGAACGCCACGTGAACTCTCAAATTGAATAAATAGCCTTCATTCATTAGCTGAAAAGTGGAACATAATAATCTTTTCTGAATATATCTCCTGCCTTGTTTTGACTGCGAACAAAAGGACCTTGACACGCGTTGTACATTTCCAGCTTTATATTAAAAAAGACAAAGGTGATCTACGACTTTCTTTGTGAGACTGAATGAAAACTCCGTCCGAAGCCGACAACAAGCGCAATCATGTGCGATAAAACACGTTGAATATGTCATCCTTAACTTCACCCCATTAAACAACCAAACATCTAAAGGGCCGGCTCGAGTGAGAAGCTTCGAGACACGGCTGAATTCAAGCTGGTCAAAAAGACAGATTGGATAAATGGGATGGCAAACACCACTATTGTACAATTTCCATTCAATTTCCTCGCGGCCTGGCGTGTTCACATGCTAATACTTTATTCCCCGTGTAATGAGACGTGGCTTGCGCGACCCTGTGCAAACTTGAACTCCTAAGACCAAACAAAAGGGTGTAGATTAGCAGCGTGGGCCGATAAGAGAATCCTGGGGCATGCCTTTATGTACAATAGCTTAGCGCCTGCAGTGACTTTGACGCGAGCGCCGTTTCAAATGTTATTATAATCCGTCATTCAGAAAGTCAAATAGGCAGTAGATCAGTGAAAAGGCACGGCAAGGTTGCATGCATTATCCCGATGAAGTGCAAGAACATACATGCCGGTGATGAGTCAGGCAAAGTAAACAAGCATGACAATCAATCAATGGGGGCACGCGGGAACTTCAGCGCAGGCCGCGAAGTATGTCTCACATGACGCGCTCGTGAGTTCACCTTTGGACGAGGGCGGGAGCAAGGGTTGCACAGTAAGTGGAATCGAAATTGGAATGGACGCAATTAGCAAATCGCAAAGGCGGTAGAAGTTTAGATTTGTTAAAACGTGCGCTGAAAAAAGTGACACAATGCTACAAAAGCGAAAAGAAGAAAAAAAAAACATGACTTGAAGCGTCAAAAAGCATCAAAAACATGACTTAAAAGCAGTTAAATGCAACTAAGTGATAAAAACGCGACTAAAAGTGACAAAAACATGACAAAAGGGGCAAAACGCAACTAAAATGACAAAACCACAGCTAAAAGTGGCAAGACACAGCTAAAAGTGACAAATACACTACTTAAAGTGACAAAAACACTACTAAGAACAACACATGTGACAAAAATGCTTCCAAACACGTGATTTTTTTAGTTTATCAGTTCATATTTCAGTCTTTTAACAAGTCTTCTGGTTGTGTTTAAAATTTGAACTTTGAACCAAATCCCAATATTAAAACAAAATGCGCAAATCTAATAGCAATCATCAGAAAAATCGCAATTGGATATGTTTTCCCCAAATCTTGCAACGGGAATGAGTAAAAGTATTACTGCTTCTGCTAAAATGATACTGCATAGTGCATTGTACAATGTTAAATTCAAGTATATTTTAAATGTTTATTTATATTGAATTGTAATTGCATGTTCCTATTCTTCTGCTGTTCTTGAACTGTGCATTGCAACAGAGGAATTTCCCCATTGTGCGACAGATAAAGGTAGCTAAAGTGATGAACCGGGACGACGGAGCATACACCTTATCGCACCTATACTCCCATATCACTAATACTGTCATTGCGATTAAAGTCATGTTTTTGTTTTAGCCGTCGCCTCGCAGGGCCTTACAAGTTTTTTCGGAAGTTCGGAAGTTAAGTAGGCTGTATATTTTACTTTCCACCTCTGTACAATAACTACACTGGAAGTTCTAAATCTACATTTTGAGAGGAAATGACATTAGTATTATTCTATTTCTAGCGCGTGAACAGTAATGAACCGATACTATGATGTAATATATTGCTCTTTTCAAGTGTGGTTTTAGAGTCGGAAATTGCCTGTTGAAATATTTGGAATGAGCCGTTGCCATATGTGAGAGCAGAGTGGGAAAAGAGTTACACTTTCAGACGAAAAGAAAAAAAGAGAAAAAGTGAATTAGCGAACTAAAAGCAAGGGAATTTATTGTACGCTTATTTGAAGGTAGTGCACATTTACATAGAAATGACTACACATTATGCAGCTTATGAGAAAAATCCATGGATTTACTTGAAAAAAGTTTAGGCGCTAACATTTCATTTCATTTTACGTCAAGAATACTTATCTCTATCGACTTTTTTTCGACACATTGTTTGACAGCTATAAGAAATAATGTAACAAAACACTAATTTCCAACTAAGTATATGGGAATTAACACATAAATGTCACACTGCTGTAAAGCTTTGGCTAAATAAAATCTAAACCCACACCAAGCCTCCAAACATGTAGTAAAAATTTTTTTTTAAAAACATCAGATTTGGGCCTAAATAAAACAGAGACACAAATATTTGAGGTAAAGTTTTGTTAAACTCAATGACCCAATGACAAGGTTCGTGCACCTTTTCAAAAACATTCAAGCACTTTTTAACTTTTTAAAACTGTCCAAGAGATCATCACCAGTCTGAGTTCTTCTACATGCTGCCTCGATGTGTTACCCACCAGATTTCTAAAGTCTGTTCTGAGCACTTTGTTAATACCACTCACTCACATAGTTAACATGTCGCTTCAATCTGGAACATTCCCAAGGGCCTTGAAAACTGCGGTCATTAAGCCTCTCCTAAAGAAGAGCAGTCTTGATGCCTCAGAACTGAAAAATTATCGGCCCATCTCAAATCTGCCATTTTTAGGCAAAGTCCTCGAAAAGGTTGTTTACCAACAGCTCACTGACTTCCTCTTAATAAACAACTCATTTGATGTTTTTCAGTCAGGTTTTAGACCTCATCACAGCACTGAGACTGCTCTTATCATGGTGACAAATGACATCCGCCTGAACACTGACGCGGGCAAAGCCTCAGTCTTAATTCTGTTAGATCTGAGCGCTGCTTTTGACACTGTCGATCATAGGATCCTCCTACAGAGACTAGAGGACTGGGTGGGCATCACTGGCACTGCCCTAAATTGGTTGAAGTCCTACCTTGAGGACAGAGAGTACTTTGTTGAGATTGGTAACTGTGTCTCAGACCACGTGAGCTTGACCTGTGGAGTGCCCCAAGAGTCAATCCTGGGACCCCTTCTGTTCAACCTCTATATGCTGCCCTTAGGTCAGTTAATACTCAGCACAAATGTGTCTTATCACAACTACGCAGATGACACTCAGATCTATGTCTCACTGACGGCAGGTGAATATGGACCAGTGGATTCACTCTGTCATTGCATCCAACAGATCAGCTTGTGGATGCAAAACAATTTTCTTCAGCTAAACTCAGACAAGACTGAAATCATCGTCTTTGGGCCGCAGAAACAGAGAGAAAGTGTCAGCAGTCACCTCCAGTCTCTCGCTCTAAAACCGACAAATCAAGTTAGAAATCTGGGGGTAATAATGGACTCAGACCTGAACTTTAACAGCCACATCAAATCAATAACATCAACAGCCTTTTACCACCTAAAAAACATTGCCAAAATTAAAGGTATAGTGTTCTAAACCAGACTTGGAGAGACTTATCCATGCATTTGTCTCCAGTAGGTTAGACTACTGCAACGGCCTGTTCACTGGCCTCTCCAAACGAGCTGTAAAACAGCTGCAGTACATCCAGAACGCTGCTGCTCGGGTCCTGACAAGAACCAGGAAGTACGATCACATTAGTCCTGTGCTCAGGTCTCTGCACTGGCTTCCTGTGGCTCAGAGAATAGACTTTAAAGCAGCTCTGCTTGTGTTCAAGTCTCTCCACGGCCAAGCACCAAAGTACATCTCTGACATGTTAGTGCCATATGAACCATCTCGCAATCTGAGGGCCTCAGGGACCGGCCTCCTGCTGGTGCCTAGAGTCAGGACTAAACATGGGGAATCAGCGTTTCAGTTTTTTGCAGCTAGAATCTGGAACAGTCTCCCTGAAGATGTGAGACAGGCCTCCACTCTGACAATGTTTAAATCCAGGCTAAAAACAGTTCTCTTTAGACGTGCATACGACTGAAAGATCTATCTGCACTCTTCTCTTTTAAAGCACTTTATTCTAAAATGATTTTAAAATGATTCTGTGTGTCTTTTTGTGTTTTGTGATTTTAATGCAACTTTTCCTGTTTATGTAAAGCACTTTGAATTGCCCTGTGTACGAATTGTGCTCTACAAATAAACTTGCCTTGCCTTGCCTTGCCTTAAGCATTTTCAAGGTATACTCGCCCCAATGTAGTTCTGTTTTTTTTTTTTGTTTTTAGGGTTTTTTTGCGTTTAGGACAGTAACAAACTTGCAAACATATATTTTAACCGTAGTTTAAGATATTAACAAAATAGGTTCATGTAATATGTTTTCTTCCTATTGTTCAAATGACAAAAAAGCGTCACAAGAAATAGACTTAGTGAAGTGTGCTTTGTTGGAAATTTTTAGTACGTTTTGGACAAATCAGAAGTAATTCCCAATATTTTAGGGCATTTTAGAAAGTGGCTCTTAAATTGGGGTATTTGTTTCAGATTGGCAAGTTTAAATTTCAAGCATTTTCACGTACATTTTCCAAAATCCAAGCACTTTCTCAACCTTGGAAACAACGTAGAAAATCTCAAGCATTTTCATTGATTTCAAGCACCCATACTCCGTAATGGACAAAAGTCGGATTATCTGCTCAGCTCTATTTGTTTTCATAGCTTTTATTTTGTGTGCCCTCAGTCGTAAATCAACGGCAAACCCAAAGTGTCCATGAGCTGTATCCCGCTGTTTTGCGGCACCGGCCTTGCGACTCCCTTTCGCCGTCGACGTCTTAAAACGACCTCAAGAAAAATGACCCTGGCGTTACATATGTTTACCCTCTGGCCCTCGATCAGTTGCTCACATCAGACGGAGGCCGCTCCAGCAGAACATGAGAGAAATCCCACCGTGATAATGGCCGAACGTGTCAACAGAAGGAATGCTGGGAGATCACAGATGTGGGAGGACACACGGGAACAGCTGCATATATAACTCTAACCACGGCCTTGTGTTTCAGCCGCAAACAAGAGTCTTGAGAATGGGTCGAAATGCACTAATGATGCCAGCTGTCACGGACTTATCACTCCTCCACATTTCTTTCAGACCACATCCCTTTCCGAAGCTTTCATCTCGCTTGAAATCCAATTTTTTTTGCCTGATTTTGACACATGACCTGGCCTTGGTTTTTCTTCCCCGGACATATCCAGGTAACCTTGCTCTTTGTTCTTATTCTTTTATCCCGCACCAGGAGCAGAAGTCGTGATCTGAGTCTATTGCTCTTAAGGGATTGTCAGCTATTGTGGAGGTGGAAGTGTAAATAATGGAAAGTACACTGCGCTATGATATGATGTCCAGGGAGACTAGCAGAGGTGGGAAGTGTGGTCATTTGTACCTTAATAATACTGGCCGGAATAAATCCAGTTCTTGTTCGAATGTTGCAGGGAAAAACAACTTGTAGACGGCGTTACTCAAACTTACCTACAACGACTTCGGGCTTAGGGTTGTCCACAAAAAACAAACAAAAAAGAAACTAAAATTAGAATCAAAACTAAAGTACTATCAATACTGAAACATTTGATTGATTGAATTGCACATGTAAACAAAATGAGACGCAGTTGTCAAGTTATCAATACCCAGATAGAGACAAATCAGTGCTAAAACTAGTATCGAACCACGTTTTAATTAGGGATGGGCTGATATAGATTGGAAGCCGATACCGATATCAAACTTTTGTCTTGCTGTTGTTGTCGATAGCCAATATCTGTTATCTGTTATTAGTTGTATGACTGTGTAATCATACCGTCATTTTTTGGGGGGACTAATTGCACTTCGGTTTCCCTCGTTACACACCAAATATCGGCTGAGTTTTTTCTATATTAGCCGCCGATACCAATATATTGCCCTTGTATCAATACTCAAAAAACACACACAAAAAAATAGGGCTAACGTAGACCTATTCTGAATAGTTTTAGAATGGTCCTCAGCAGAACTAGCCGAACCACATCATAATATTAAAATTCTTGCATGTCCATCATTCATGAGGAATAAATTAACAAAACTAAAGACTAATCCAAGTGATTCTAAAGAAGCTATATTTTGTATAGAAATTAGTCTACTGTCTAGACTTTTTTTTTTGTTTAACACATAAATCATTGTAGTATCTAAAGCGGTATCAAGTTTTTCTCCTTTATCAAAACTGACTAACATTTTAATCGTGCCAGCACTAGCCCACAGTGAGACCCTATAGGAATCAGAGCCGAGATGATAAGCCAGACTCTTTAAGTATTTATTTATGTTGTCGTTTCTTTGATTTCCTTCATCTCATCTTCTGCACTGTTCCTTGTCCATCCTCGGCCCAAGTCATTATCTTCCCACGTCTCGTCTTGGTCTCTGAAGTCTTGGTCATGGTTGTGTGTCTGTTAGCGTGGTTATTCACAAAACAATATCCGCGCCTTCTCATAATGACATCTTTGAACACCTGCTGCTTGCCGCGCTTGAATCGAAATCAATGTTCTCAGTCCGTCCACCTGTCTCCTCCACGCTTTAGACGTGGACTAAACGGCAGCAGATGCCTTCCATTGTCCAATTGTCGTTTTTTGTTTTCCATTTTTTTCTCGAACGCTCCGTATGGGGGCCACATTATCTGTTGGTGGTGAATTTCGTCTCTCCACATGCAAGTAAGAAACACTACATTGCAGAGAATATGTTGCAGTTTCCCCCTTACAGGATGCCCCCCAGATTTTGTTTGTAAAATCTATGCAATGGATTGTAACAACTAAAAAATAATTGGAACAAGAAGGACATAATTATACAAACGCTGGATACAGGAGGCAATTGAATCGGCAAGCGAAAACAGAGCGCAAAGACAATGAACAGAGACGAAGGAGCTTTCATACTCCTACATGTCACAGCAGTTGGATGACACTTCTGAGCTCAGCAAAACATGTCAAGGTAAAAACAAAAATCTAGTTTGTCTTATAAACAAACAAGTTATTATGAGTGCACATTTATGTTGTTATTTCGGCTTGTTTTCTCTGTAAAACATCTCCTAATTGTAATGAAGAAAATACAAATTACCATAAATGTATAATACAAATTTAAAGGAGACATAATGTTTTTTTTTATCAGGCATTTTGTATTGCACTAGAATGTAAATACATACGTTTCAAGTTTTGTTCATTGTTAACCGTAATATTGATCTTAAACGGCTTACTAATAGAAGCAAAACCATTGACTTTCTGTTCAAAACCGCAGAACTAATAAGCACCGCCTCATCATAGTGACACTCCACTGTAACAAGCAGCAGATTGTCATTTACGTCTTATTTTTGTGGCTATGTCGTACATGTATCACTCGAAATGTTTCAATTAAACGCAACTAAGTACAGGGATGTGGGCGGGGATAGGGGGTAAGGGAAAACAGATTTTTTTTCTGTGCAGTTGCGGGACAGTTCAGGATTACTCAAACATGCATGAATCAATCAAAATACAACTAATAATGAGAAAACATTCTTATAACAAGCTTAAAAACTCCTTTATGTTGATTGTATAGTATCTCCCCTTTGAAATAAAATGACAAATTCTAACCTATATTTAGCATATTTATTTATTTTTTGCTCTTCCCTGGGACCAATTTGTTCAATGTTTGTGGCATCCTGTCTGTCATAGCTCTCCATGTGTGTTAGCAAGACATTCTCAAGTGCGGGGCATGAATTTAAACATTGCGTGGAATCTTTTGGTGGCGAGGGGCTTTGATTTCCAATGGCAGATGTGACTGACAGACACATTTCGGGAAGTACGCCAGAGAAAACAATGTCTACGCACAAAGGCTTTGAGACGGCTTCTGATCTGCAGCTGTCGTAAGATCCCGTACTTTTTCACTCTTTGGATTACATAAAATCCATTAACCTTACTGTAACTCTGACCTGGCAGACAGATATATATTTCAACAGCACGCAGGCTTCAAAACATACCATAAAACACGACGCCGCAGATGAAAAGATGGAGTCCGAGTTCTCGTCACGTAATATTTCATGAGAGATTTGTGACTGTACGCTAAGTCAAGACCAGGGGGCAACTACAGTGCAAGGTCAGACTAACAACTGCATCTATTGAGTATTTATAGAGTATTAAATAAATCATGCCAAAGCCGTGCAATGCCAAGATTATTCGGTTAATTGATGATAGTAATTATTCAGGTTACGATATAATGTTAAAAACTAAAACATAATACTAGTGACCATTTTAGAAGAAACATAAAGTCATTTCAAACCTCAAAAAGAGTTAACCTAGAAAGAAAATTAAGGCTTTCATTTTGTTTTGTTGTGTGTCAGAAATCGTTATTAGGGGTGTTTGATATATCGGTTCAAGTATCGGTATTGGAAGGTGTTTTTTTTAACAGACTAGTAAGTTCTTTACGCATAAAATATTGTCATATGGTTATGCAATAACTACATACATAAATGCATGCTATTATTATTTTGGTCATTTGTTACTATTCATTTATAAGTGAAACGTAACTGTCAATTTAAAATAGGTTTGTGGGCCTCGATACAAATTTTCGGAATGTAAATATTGGTATCTGTGAAGATCGGCTATCGGCAGCTGTAGCAAGACATTTATGACATTTCTTATCACAATATACTGTATGTAACACTAAAATTCTATAACGTGACACTCCTATGCACAATTAATCCAATTTAACTCAAGGAGATTCAGCCATTTCTAATTGAATTTGGTTCGGGGCAGAGTTCAGACTCTGGGGGACTTTGAAACATTTTTTATGTTAAATAGCCCTGCTTAAAAGTCAGTATTGTTTTTGTTCAAGACATTAATATCGTAAGCCATTTTTTGTTTTGTTTTTAATAAAACTAAATAAGGCCTAATGGGAAATCTTTTATTTCCCGCTCTAAATATGTCAAAGGCCATTATAGGGGAGGCGATCGTCACTGTCTTTCAAGAATGCTGCATCTACTATATGGGGCATATGCAAAGCTATTTATAAACAGATTTAATAGCCCACCAGAGTAACCAAATGTTCCAAATGCATTCGTTTACATATGTCCCAAAGATGTATTCTCATATGATTTGATAATTTTATGTGACCTACTTTTCAAAGAACCAATTTATTTTACATTGGATGCACAGTAGGATTTATTCTCTCAGATAGGCAAACAGTACCATGGTAGGTTTAGTATAGCCACCAACCAGAGGGTCTCCAGTTCCAAGCTCACTGAAACAAAACATCTCATGTACATTGCATACTTCAGTCATAGAAGCTGATTTTCACAGTACACACGGTAAAAACATATTCATTTCAAGTGTGAATTTGGTTAATTTTCACAGTCCTGTGCCTTAGCTTTATCTCTTCTAGTTAATAAAAAGCACCTCTACAGTGCAATTTGAGGGTAAAAAAGGAAAGAAATTGCCTATAAATTTAAAAAGAGAGTGTAGAGCTGCACAATTTGGGATTTGGGCAAAGTTGCGATTTATGTTTTAATAAAAGGGTTCTGTTTGCATTTTAAACTTATCCAGGAGATTTGACAAAAGGGCTGAAATATGCCTACTGATAAATTAATGCAAGAATTACGTGTATTTCAGTTTGTGCACATCAAAACAGCAGAGTTAGCAGTTTCAATACAGAATAAGAGAGTTGTACTTTGTCGTTTGTGAAGGAATATAGTATTTCAAAAATTGCAGCCAATCTGTGTCCTTTCAAATTGCAATTTCGATTTGATTGCGATAAATCTTGCGCCGTTTTCTTGTATATGAGAACTATATAGACACATCTGCAAGGGATGTTGGACGAGAATCACGTGAAAATTACTATCTCGGACTATTGTTGTTCTGTCATGGTTCAAAATCAGAGCAAAAGAATGAATGGAAGCGAGCGGGGCTAAAATGCTAAACAACCTGAATCACGTTCTTCACTCACGGTTTAAAAATGCCGCACTTGCCCTTCTCAACTTCAACCCGGCAACAATCCATACTCCAATATTTGCTCAGAATAATGAACAATCTCACCAGACAAAACGCGGAGCTGACTTTGCTTCCAGACACACATGAGGCGAATTGACAAGTCGGTTTATGAAGCCAAAGAAGTAGTTGAAAAAGTACTTCATTATAAAGGACTTGGCAGAGGCGTTCCCCATAGTCATAAACAGACACCCGGGGGCTAACAGTGGCTGTGTGATGTAAGGTAACGTTGCCAGAGGATCAGACTTTATTGCTTGGCTTGTGCTTGTGCATATAATGTGTGTATGCAGTGATTCGGTGGTTGGGGATGTAGCCAGAAAACACAACGCTGGTTCATTATTTAGAGATATAAAAACAAAGGTGTATCCCAGGGCTGAGACACTGTTGAAAGGAGGAGAGATTATGGCTGCTTACCGACTTGCACTGAAAGCAATACATAAACTTTACAAGTGTACAACAGATATTTTGACTAAATGTGGAGACGCGATTGTTTGAAATCTGCAATGATGAGTAGAAATGTACTCGTCACCGATTGTAAAAGCAGACAATAAAAAAGGAACGAAACAATACTTCTGCAGAATGTGACAAAAAGCCTATGAGGATCGTCTCTCAAACTTCTAAAGAGGGGTTAATTGACTGTCATTTACCCATGTTGGCTGCACAAAGAGAGCAAAGGATCATGGGCAATGTAGTGCCATCCTTTTTCACACCACTGCCAGCATTTGAAAGTGGATCTGGTCATTATTGTTTCGTCCCAGATCTCGCTGAAAGTCATGCATTTTGAAGACGTTCGAGCTAACTTCAACAGCTACTTTGATGAACTGAACCAAGTAAAACACCAGACTCTTCAAATTGTCAAAAGCAGCTATTTAATTGGGTATCTGTAGGATTTTGGAAACGATGTGGCTTTGATGAAATGCTTGGGAAATATCAGTTGAAGAAAATGCACATCTTCCAGCAAGGTTCTCCAAACAAAAGTCAAAATCTGATGTGGATATGGGCGGAGACAATGAGGATCCTTACCCTTATTAAAAAAAACTAACGATAACTACTTCATTACTTCAACAAGAGCTACTCAACCTCAATGTTCCCAAGTATACTTCCAAAACTCTGCCTCTTCGCACTTGGGTTGTCAAGCTTTAGTCGTTTAGTTGATTTATCAGTCAATGATGTTTTGACATGCAGCACATTATCGGAGCCGAATGTGAACTCACGATGCTGCGGCGCTATCAACTCCAACAACAAGCCGCACAACTAATTATTTTATTCAGATTACGGAGATTTATACGGACTGCAGCAGAAAAGAGGACGTATGGATTGAGCTACCTGAAGATTTGGGAGCGGATCATGAGCTTAATCTGCCGTTTTACATTTATAAATACACAATTTCCAAGTGTTTTCTGTGTAAATTAACGTTACTACACAAACTCCCAAGCAGTTGCAATCTTTAGAGTGCAGCTTTGGTCAGATACATGGTCAGATCATGGAGATACCGAATAGTAATTGATCGCAAAGGCATATTTTTAGTCAACCAAGACTTTCTTTGGTCGATCACAGCCCTGTTCTGCACACAATCACAAAAGTATCAACAAGGGATTCAAGAAATGTTGCTGGACATTGTTTGGACTCTAAATTGATGTAACTGACTAGATGATGTTTCATTCAGTTTGAACTTTTGAAGCTTTTCGATTATTTGAAGGATGAATAGTGGTTACATAACATAACGAAAACCATTTTATTATAGTGTTTTAAGGTAATAAATGCTTTTTCCAGTCACTGTTTCGGTGGTATCGGTTGGTATTGGCACATACTTAAAGCTTACGTGTCGATATAACAGAACTGAAAATGTTGGATCTGTGCATTTCTCGTATAAACAACCACTTTCGTATTTAGAGATTGACTTATCTGAACGGTTTCTAAAATGTGGTTTAGTTTTAAAAGGACAATACTGAAGTGAAGAAGACGAAAAAGTAGTTAGAGGAAAAGAATATCTAAACCAAAAGCCTGAGTTTGTCCCTCGATTGGACCGAGCCTGAATCCCAAGACAGGACTCAAATGGGACAGTCCTCAGCATGGTGCTAGTGCGAGAGGAGGATCACTCATGTCCAACATCCCACTGGAGATGAGAGGGCTTCAGTTTCCTCAAAAAGAAAATGGGTGAATGGAAAATGGGCGATACAGATTTATTAATGTTGGTTTGTGGATTCTCTTTTCAGTCGTAAACGGAGACTTTGCAGAATATAGGCCAGCTGTATGTTTGTGCAGACAAAAGCAAAACAGGCGATAATCTGAAGCAGAAGTTTGAAACTACTGGTTGGAAGCAGCAATAGCACCACAAAACTTTAACTTCCACAACAACTTCTACAAATGCACGACAACCACTTAATTCTTTCCGTCTATTTATTAGCGCAATCAAGTTGCAATTTGAATGGACGCAATTAGCAAATGGCAAAGACATTGATTTACAATGAACCAAAATTTCCTCCACAAACAGAATATCCTGAAAGGTTTGTGATTCTTGTAGTTTGTTGGTTCATATTTCAGTATTTTCAGTATGTTTTACTGAGCTTTTTGCATGTTTTCCAATGTGTTTTAAACTGTAAATGGCAAATAAACTAACTAAAATGACGATCCATCTAGCAATCTATCTTTTTACCAATATTTTACCAGGCAAAACAGTAAGAACTAGTGTTGTACGATAATAAAGGTCCAAACTCAATTTCGAAACTAGGATTTCGATACGACAAAATTATGCTAAAGATGTCTCTTTTCTTTCTTGCTTCGTGTATTTTCATTGTGTTGCCATTTGATCTTATTTATACCAGTTCCAATGACTCTCAAGTTCGTTTTAAAACGGTTGCTGTTAAAGTGATTTTTTTTTTTTAGTATTGATGCATGTTCAAAGTAGTATCTAGTTTATTTTGAAACTACTGACAACCCTATTTAGAACAAAATGAAACAACAACGGGTAAATAATACTTTTTTCTTCACACTTTTGTGCCTGCAATACAAATGCTCCCCTGTGGTTGTTGTGTTGAAAACGCCTGCTTAGCACCCAACTGATCTGCAATCACACATATCACCGCCCCGCTGCATACTGGGAAACTTTCACTCCCAACTCCAAGTCAATTTGATACATTAAACAATTATTGAATATTACGCCCCCTAACAAAACTCCGTGACACAAAGAGCTGTACAAATCTTCCTTCGCTTTCCTCTAAATTATGTACGACCCGCAATGCATTATTCATGATGTCGAGCGCGGTTAAGTATGGACGGCGAAACGGGAAGTTGGGAAAGACAAAAGGCTGTACATAATACGAGGAGTGTAAAAATAAAATTGTCAGAATCCCGTCAAAAGCGTCCAATACAGTCAACTGTCTTTCATGCGTGAATGGAGCGTTATTATGTGACTAACGCTGCGGTGATGGCTCGCATGCATGACGGATTGACGGATCAGCTCTGTTGCCAATAATAATGTGATTGGCGAGAGGAAAGGCATGGTGTTAAGGGTGGAAATATGTTGTCGAGAAGAAATGCAATGTGGAAAATATGCGGTGTTATTAACAAGAGGATATAAATAGGACGTTACATGGAACAGTAATCCCAACTTATTGAAAGCAGAGGAGCTAAGGGCTAAGTGTAAATTCAACGCCGGCGTTTAGAGACTTAAATGACGGCGATCTTGTACGTTGTGACCAAAGTGCAATGGATACGCCACAAGAACACACTAAAAAAAAGTGGAACGCTGAGATAGAATGGATGTTATGTCACTTTTTTCCTGTAAAACTAAAACATGTTCTGAAAATTAAATTATTAAAATGTTACATACTATATTTTTACCTTTCCAGGAAGACCACAGTTATTCACAAATTCATGATTACACACAGGAAAACATAAATGATAAAACGTCTAAAATATAAAGCCAATTAAAACTCAAGGTAAATACTGTATTGAATTAGTGAAGGTCAAGAAAGTATATTTGTAAAGCACGTAAGACCAAGCAATACAATTACCATTCTTAAACAAATGGAAATGTAAAACCAGAAATATAATTAACAATCAATTAAAGATGTTAAAGTAGCTATTTGTACTATTAATTGCTAATGTGTTGCTTGATAACAAACGTAGCATCTATGTTAGAATGAGGGGAGTAACAGTAAAATTGTAAAAAAAACAATTGACAATTGAGTACATTAAAATACTTGGTCCATTCACGGCTCATTCACGACTTCAGTAAACAGTATAATATGAGAAACGTCTATTTATAGTGATCTGACTTTTTGTGTTCTGGTCATTTTCAAGAACAATTCCCTCTATTTTGGCAATTTATTCCTCTCTTTATTGTTGTCCGGTATTTAATTGGTCAAAAATAGGGACAGCTGGGACATAACTTGTGTAAAACTGAGACAAATAAATGGTTTTGGACACATCTCCTGGGACATGGGACACAGGGATCAAAACTGGAACTGCCCCGGGTAAATAGGGACGTCTGGTCACCCAAGTCATACTCGTTCTGATAAGACAGATTTACTGTGCATAAAAACTTTATTAATCCATACATACAGACAGCAATCAATTCTTAAATGCATGAATCACAAAAAAAAAAAACAGAATAAATACAGTTCCCTAAAATAGACGCATAAAGTTATCAGTGCATTTTATCTGGATCTTGTGCTCTTGTGCTATAGGCCAGTGAGTTGTGCAGACGCTCGGGGGACAAAGGACTTTCTCAGTCTGCTGCTGCTGCTGATAACGCTCAGAAACTGCTCAGAAAAGGTCCAATTTTGTCCTGTTTTTGTGTCGTTTTAGTATCAATACTTCTTCAAATGAGTATCTAGCTTCGAAACTAGTTTGAGTACCGATTAGTATCTGCTTTTCCATAGTTTTGACAGCAAGTATTCAAAAGATATAACAACTTGGAAGCTTTGAAACGTCAATATTATTCATTTTCCACATATTTGAGATGGTTTAAACACAACTACATCCAAATACAACACTCTAAAAGTTTCCAGTGTAATGTTTAGTGACACTGTCCGGGTCATCTGTCCAATTCCACGCGCAAACTTACCCCATAATTACCCGCAGACAGATGCCGTCCTCTGCATGGGCTCCGTGCTGCGGCCGCCCCCTGCCTCACCTGCAGCTGTGCTTTACATAGCGATTGGATTAGCCGGGACAGTGATGCCCTCCTATGCAAATCAACATTATGCTAATTGGGCGACGATAACTTATGCTCTTTGGCACAGTGTCGCAACTTCTACAAATAGAAACACGAGCCAAGAGCATTTGACGGATTAAAAGCTATACCGCGCCAATCCCCAAAAAGCGTGTTGGAAAAAGTAAACAAAATGTCAGACTGTGATGATTTTAATATTATTTATCTCGCAAATCCATAGGGAATGATTGAATTGATTTATTTGAACTGTGCAAACATAGGAAGACAAGTCTAAATAACAGAGCTATAGGTTCAAGAATAAGCCCACTGCCTTTCCTCGCTATAAGTTCAAATTCAGTGTAAGTTCAGTTTCCTGTTAGGTGTTAATAATGTATTCAGAAACCTCCTCTTCATTATTTTCATAGTTCCTAAACATTATTTCTTCATATATCTACTTTTTTTTCTGCATGCCAAAACATTGTATCAAA
The DNA here is from genome assembly GCA_019453435.1 of Rhinogobius similis. NCBI lineage: Eukaryota > Metazoa > Chordata > Actinopteri > Gobiiformes > Gobiidae > Rhinogobius > Rhinogobius similis. The sequence goes on from CM033636.1 coordinate 20,993,442, forward strand.
TATATACACGTCAAATATATACAAGTCATTCTATAATTTCACCCCAGAAGCTTTTCACTGTTGTCCAAAATGTGAGTAAAATGTATTTTTTGACAAGATACTGTGCTGCTAATGACAAATGTTTTGTACGTTTTTGGTAAAGAATTGTGCTGTACTTGGAACATAATTTGAGATGTTTGATAGGGCCCTGAACTTAAATATATCTTATGTACAAAAAACATCATATTAGTGGGATCAAGATTTATCAGTAATTCTTATTCTCCTTATTCACCCGCCCACTTTTGCCTGTTGTAAAGACACTTCAAGTTTGATGAGCAATGGAAAAGTCTCGCCGCTAAAACATTATATAAAGCAGATTGATCTGTGTAAAATGTTTAATGTTCACATGAAACAAGTCAGCAACGCACCGATTTCCTGGGGCGTGAAAATGACTTTGCAGTCCGTGTAGAATGTATTTTCTGTTGAGCTCGTCTGCCAAATGTGACTAATACAATGGAAAAAGATGGCGGAGCCTACAGCAGCTTCCGGAATAAGGTCAGTGGCCCTCTTCTGTGACCGAATGATTTGCAAATTTCCATATATCTCTGAGCAATAGCTTAGATATGGTAAAATAATGATTTCCTCTCTTTTGCTCATATAGAAGTCATGCAGAGACTTTCTTTTATTCGGAAAATGCTCCCTAACATTCTGATTTGAGCGGCAGCACAACTGATAAAATGTGTTTCTTTGTATTGATATGGCCTCATTTTTGTCTGTGGCGCATTTGTTTCGCTCAAATCAACAGCTAGTGTGTTTGTTAACAGGCATTGGAGATAAAGGACACTTCAACTGCCACACAACAATTAATTTCCTCAACGCTTGGACTGAGAAACATGTTATTTAAGGGGAGAGATGTAATCGGTGATCCGCATCAGTGATAAATGTAACCGTAGCTGCAGTGTTCCTGTTGTTATCTGGTTTCCTACAACCGTTTACTTGATTTTCTTTCTTTTTTAATGTCAGGAACAAACAAAATATTTAAGACAGTTGTTATCAGACTTCAACAGCTTTTTCATATTTTAGTTGTGTTTTGAGCTTTTACAGGAGAAAATGTCTCTCAAGTGTTTTTGCCACTCACTGCTAAAATTCAGAACGCTGTAAAGTCATCTGCATAAACCCTACTCTGCCATTTCAGGTACATGCCGTAATATGTATTTATCCCAACTCCACCTGCACAAATTTATCATCACTCCTCACGCTCTGATCGATCAAAACTCTTTAGGTTGAAATATACGTCTGTTTTTCTTAAGTATTTCTGTTTTCAACACGACATTCACATCATCACGTTTTGTTATTTTATTGGCCAGGGCAAAAAGCTGCTGGATGATACGTAAGACACAAAAGATTGGAGTTTTGTTGTATAGCCACGGCCCCACCGCATTCTGGGAGGCGAGCTGATGCCGGGCCACACAGGGGAGCGCTCGGAGACACAACAGGTGCAAGGACAGACAACAGCTGCACGGAGAACTAATAAAGAATGCACAAGGCGTCTGACTCACGGTGTCTAACTTTAACAATGTTATGGTGCACGGAACAATACACAACTTCAAAACATTTTTGGCATCATCAGATCTTTGTTCGATTTTATTTCATGCTACACAAATTAGACATACATCCTTAAAGGGGCTGTACCTGATTTTTATTGTTTTGAAACGTGAAAAGCAGAACTAGCTCATGTACCCGATTGTTTTGCATATAATAAAGTAAAACCTATTTTGCCTCAGCACAGATATATTGTAAAAGCATCTATTTGAGCGAAAATGAAACCGTAACGCTTTCTTTGCACCGATTTATAGAGCGTTTTATTCTACGAGAAGCAGGAAGTGCGTCGTTAGCATGCTAATGTTTGTTAGCTTTACCCGGGACAGATAACCTCTCTCTGGACTCGAAAAACGTGCTTACAAACTCATCCCAGTGACTGTTTAGGAGGCTGGGACTGCATTTGGAAAGTGAGCGATACATGTGACTGATGTGACGATTTTAAAATAAACTAGTTCTGTTTTTCATGTTTTAAAAACGTAAAAGTTAGCGCCTTAAAGTATGTAATGCACATTGTCCCCTGCTTGCCTTGATGAAAGTGGTGTTGTTTTGCCTGAAATGTTCTGGCACTAAACTATCACTATGTTTTGACTTTAGCATCCCAAAATTAGAATCAAGCATCAGTGATTCATTAAAAAGCACTGCCAACAATGCACTCTGATTGGTCGCATTTGCCTGTCACTCAAACAAGGACTAAACTAACAAGTAGTTTCTTGTTCAGACAACAAATTGGGCTGGATTATAGGTTTTGAAATTAAAAAAAAAAAAAGTACATTACAGATTACATTTTAAAGAAGACACATTATATATATTTTTTTCTGGTGCTATGACATAAGTAGTAAGGCTGTAGTTGACAAAAAAAACAATTCTTGGTCGACTTAAGACATGCCCTGCTGAACGATTGGTGATAGACAGTGGCATGAAACTGTCAAAAAGTAGAAAAACTTGTCAGGATCTGCGTGATCTGACCCTGAATCTGAGCCAAAACTGCCCTCACAAGACCACAACTGCACTGGAGTTCAGTTAAACCAACCATTTACAGCAGATTGCACCCAAACTCACACCATGCCTTCTTTATGTTGTTGTTATGTTGTCATGTTATCGACCACAGTGGTTACAGTGGATACTTTTTACTTTTACTTCACTGCATTTGAGAGCAGGAAACTGTACTTTCGACTACACTACATTTTTGCACTGGACTGAAAAATAAAAGTACATTTTCTTATGGTTTTAGACCTGCTGGCTTTATTCTTTAGCACATTTATAGATACATCTTGCCTCCATTTTTAGCGTTTCAAATGCAAGCTTTGAGCAAACAAAATCAGGCTATTAATGAAGTTACCAGGTGACCGAAAATCAGGATTACAAATTGATTACAAGATTACAAATTGACGTTTCAATACTTCTCCAAATCGGTGTGAATTACTTTTGCTTTTTACTCTTAAAGCATTTTTTTTAAGCTGTACTTAAATACTTTTATTTAAGTAGATTTTTACTTTTACTTGAGTAATTGTTTGAAATGGGATAAGTGACTTCCTGTTCAAAATTGCAAATGAAATGTAACCGTAAGCAGCAGATTTTCATGGGTTTATTTGATTGTATATAGTACAAAATATATGACTCGGAGATGTTATTTTCCGATAATAATCAAAAACAAGTACGTTGTGGGCGGAGATAGTGGATAACTCTGTATAAGTTAATGTTGGGGTAACACTGTTAAAACATGGGTAAAAGCTCCTAAAAGTCGAATTTGTATGGTGTCTCCTTTATATTTTAAAAGTTATTTGAACCATTATACCCAAGACACACATGATTTCAAGTAATTAACGCTAACAACTAGGGAACTTTTTGAAGTAGCTATAAATAATATCTTAATTTACCCATTTTTTATTAATTATGGTGATTATGTACATGGGAGAATAGCTTTAATTAAATTGAGATTACAATGTTAAGCAGCGAATGCCAAAGTACCTGAATTGAAAAGGCATGAATAGGCGCTGACCCATAATGAGCAATAATTTAGACAAGCGCGACCTACACAGCAAGAAGAAAAAGTGAATTCAAAATACTCTCCGTCGAATGCGAGATAATTTGTCCGGGAACATGTCGGCCCAGTTTATTCAGATGGGGGCCTATTGTACGCTGATAACAATGTGTACAAGTTACTGCCTATTCAGCTGGAGTACTACAAAAGGGTACTACAGCGGAGTCGGACGTGATCATTAGTCGGATGCCAGGTCCGGGGCTAATGAAGTATGAACCGGAGCAGACAGGAACAGAGCACTGGGGAGCTGAGTTAGCTTTTAGCTCGGCGTTACGGGGGCAGGCCGAGGCATTCCTGTATGTGCGCCGCCGCTGCTGCTATTCTGGGCCCCCGATTGGAGGGGTTTGAAGTTCAGGGCCCAAACCGCATTGTTCTCATGTTTTTGTGGGGGGCGGAGAGAGGGTGGGGGGCGGGTGAGGAGGGGGGGTAAGGAGGAGGGATTTGGAAAAAACAAAACAAAACTGGGGTTTGCAGTCAGCGTAGTTATTGGCCAGTTCTGGGACGAGAGATTTGGCGTCAGTTTTAGCGCTTTTTTCGTAATAACTACACTTATTCCTGGCATGAACAAAGACTTAATTCATAGTGAACAAATGGTTTATGAAGAATTCAGGCTTAGTAACTACTTAACCTAACCCTAACCTTAAATACGTAGTTCAAGCTTAATAAAATACATGTTGATTGCAAGTTAAGTGCTTTCTTAAGGCAAATTAAGACGTAGTTATTATAAAGTTGGACCTTTTTCTGGCTTGAAACAATGTTAACTAACCTAATGTATTCCTGGTTTAGTCACGTTAGAGTTTAGGATTTGTTTAGACCTGGTTTATTTTTCACTTCAGTCGTCATTTGAATGATGTTTTGAGCTTTAAAGGCATAATCACAAAAGTTGTTGGCAAAATGTACGATATTATATCAATCCAACTGTAAAATAATGTCTGTTAACGTATTAGTTGAAGTCTAACTAGCAAATAAATGTCTCCAAAATTAATCACAAAACTGCAGAAATTAGTGATGGGGAATAACACAGATTTTTTAAAATTCAATCTGATACCAAGTAATACAAATGTGGTGATATCGATCGATACAATACCAAGTTTTGAACTAAAATGCATATAAACTCCTCGACTATGAACAATTTGACCTCATTATTTTCTTTCATCCTCTGCTTGAATTAATATGAAAAGTAAATATGTGCAGAAAACCTTAAATACCAACGATGTGTTTCAAAAATAAAACAAAATGTATTCAAAATCAGCCTTTTTTTGAGTATCAATGCTTTCCGATACCTCTGTAAGTATGGATATATTAATATTTGCGACACTTGCTTACTCTTACTTAATCAGCTCTTTTTGTTGCATTTTTATGATAAACAATGCACTCAATAATCAAATTTTGCATATCATCAAAACAACATAAATGACATTATCTAAGCTTCCTCTAAATCCCATTGTAGTAAGCTTTAGCAGGTCATGAAACCATTTTTCTTGGAACTACAACTGGTTCCAACAATGCAAAATATTTCCTTACACAACATCTTTATTTAGTCCTAAGTATTTTGTTTAGTTTAGTTTAGTCGCTGTTTATAGTTCATAGCGTTGTCCTTTAGTCGTTTTGACAATTTTGGATCAAATCTTCGGTTCTTTTCTAGCCTTTTGGTGTGAAAGCTTTTGAGACCCAGTGCCATTACGGTGTCAGGTTACAAGGTTGAGGGTCGTAATCCCTGGTCTCTTTCGGAGCTACATTCCAGTGTGGGGCTAATTTAAAGCACATCTGTTGCCCTTGGTTTCACTGTCAGGCCACAGAACGGCTTTTTCAACTCCGCCGTCAAAAGCAGCTCTCGTACCTCACTTGAGCTCTAAATAAATCAAGTTTTAAGTGCATTTGATCCATTTGAATTAAGGCGAGGTATGCGGTTATTAGATGAGGCTGCAGTGAACTGTAGCCACTTCAATATTAATCCAATGATCGTATTCAAGGTAAAATTAATTGCAATGTTGATTTGAAAGCGAGTGCACCGAGCAACCCGGGCTCCGCCAGTGATCAATGACATTACTGCAACAAAAACACGTGAACAAAAGTGTATCCAAGAGGTTAGATTAGACCCTTTAAAATGCAATGGCATCAAATGGAGGCAAAATGAAGTAAATTTTTCAATGATTTGCTCACGTTAGATCTACATTCTACTGGTTTTAAGTCCTTGTTGGAGAAAAAAAGCAACACATTCCAGTTTCCAGGGTAGAAATGTCAGTTCGTTTGCTTTTCTATTACAAGGGATGGACAAAATACAATTTTATAGCCTTTAAATGGTATTTTAGCTTAAAAATAAATCTAATTTACATGATTACATGATTGTGGGCTCAACATTTCTTTAAGTATTTGTCCATAAAAACCTATAAATCTGGATTGTTCCTTCATCAAAAATGCAAAGAGTTTATCATAATTTCTTAAAACATAATGTAAAATGCAATAATGAATGTGTTTAAAGCAGCTCTGATGTCACTCACATGTGTCTGAGTTTCTCCAGTGAAATCACCTTCGGTTCCACTTCATTTTTGCCTCCATTCCAATATATAGAATGTCAAAGGGTCTTTACGGTTTTCAAAAATGTTAGGATTATGTATATGTGTTATACTTGGCAATAGAATTTGTTTCATGGATCTGACTAAGTTGACATTTTCGTTGCCCCCCGATACACGGCCGCTGCTCTGTATTTACTCTGTTTGATTTATTTCCTTAATCAGTGATAAATGTAAGATTCAGCAGCGTCATGTAGCTATTTTGGGAGAAAAAAAAAGGTATTTGTTGGGATGATGTTGAAGTGGCTGTGACAGGTTGTTGTTAAGATAACTATCTCTCAAATTCTGCAAAAGTCTTAACACATTTTATGTTAGCTTTAGATTTTTATTTAGTTTTTTACAAGTGAAAAAATACAAGTGAACACTTTTATTTTGTTGAATCAATGTTTAAAAGGTCAAAAATGTAGATTATTTTGTGTAAATTATGCATGACCTTTGTCTCCCTAGTGTGATGTCAAATTGTTTACTTCCGGTAATTTTCAACAGATTTTTCAACTTTTCTCAACAAACAGTGACCTGATTGGTGTAAAACTATAATTTATATTTACAAGAGGTATTTTATACACATATTTTATACAAATCATAAAAACCTGTCATATGCACTTTAACACAGCAGGTGAAAACCAGAGTCACAGTGTTGAACAGGAAATCAGAGGAATTGTCTCTTTCATTAAGTTGTTTTAGATGATTTTTGCAATTTAAAATGCTGAAAATATAAAATAACGAGCACAGGTGAGCACAAGTATAATATGTTTTGTTTAAATGTAAAAGGACTTTAAAACACAAAAGTGCAAAATATTACTTTTCACCATTGTTTGAAGATTACAACAGATGTTTAATCAATTTGTATTTTATGTTTTGCCTTTTTTTTTTTGCTCTATTTTGATCTATAAGCAATATAGTCCATGACAAAATTTAGCTAAACTTTCACAAAAATCTCAATAACTCGATATATTATCCACCTCTAGTTCAGTGTGTACCCAACCTGAAGCGCAAAGTTAGTAGTACAACCCCTTCTAAGGAAAAGGGAAGAAGAAATTGAAATAAAAGTTGTATTTCCTACGCAATTAACGAACGAAACATCATGATTTATTAAAACGCATCAACATTTGCATGAGGACATTCAAGGGACCTTCGCAAGCCCAAACTCCTTTACTTTCTCTGCTGTACAAATCCTCCTAAAGTCGTCTTGACTCTAATTGGAGCTACTACAATACCTGGGGAGATTATTAGGCTCTGGCACGGCGCTCTGTTCAAGGTTCTTCTTGTCTCTTCCTTCCTTTTCTCTTGCTCCTGGTCTTTGATGTTGTACCAAGCAGACTGACCAAAGATGCCAAAACCACCCTCAGAATAAATCAAGATGAAATGTGCTGTTGCTGTTGCCGCTGCTTCCTCGTTCCAGCAAATTACACACAAAAAAGTGAATATGCAACACGGCCTTTCCGCGTCCCAATTTCTGATTCTGATCTCAAAATATTAAACGAGAAGTTGAATGTGCGATTGTAATTATCGCATAAATGTGGGCGATCTTGACAAAAAATGAAACTTTTCTTTTCGATCTCCTTTTGTAGTTTCTCCGACGATGATTCGTGGATTGTATTTTCAAAAATGTGATAAAATGGCCCTGAAATGTTCTTGATTAAGGTTAAAGTACTGTAGTAAAAATGGAAAAATATCACTTTATATCATTGATTGAAGCGCTGAAACAATACCAAAACTCTGAAGGTCTCAAAACTGATTTAGCACCACAATTATCTTTTTAAAAACACACTATTTTTTTCAATAATAGAATCAAAATCAGAGTCAGAAAGGTTTTACTGCCAATAAATTGTCATTTTCAACCCCCAAAACTCATCATTTCTCTTAATGGTCCATGTTAGTTATGATTTATGATGGACCATTCTTAAACTATGCAGGAATAGGGATGTCACAATATCAAATTTTATGTTATGCTATTATGTTACGATTAATGTGACAAGGAATTATTGTTTATTACTGGCGCAATAACCAAACAACTAGGGATGCACTTATCCAACTTTTTCAAATACGATACGATTTTCGATACTTTGGCTTTAAGCATCTGTCAATACCTGACTACAAAGGCACTTACTTCCTTAAAACAAAAATAACGTATGACAAAACTGATCCAAACTTCAAATAACGACAGAACAGCTTTGCATGAATGAAACTCAAATTGTATGAGATGTTCTGATCCAACAAGGGCCAGTAAACAGTTTTAAATTTAAAAGGTGAACCAATATTTTCGAGCTGATTCGGCATTTTTCCTCAATCGGCACCTATATTCAATATCAGAATCGGTACATCCCCACAAACAACTGTCAAATCCTTCATTTGTTTTGTCTAATTTCATTCCTCACTTGCCTTCTGAAATCAAACTTGAGAAAGAAAACAAAATCGTAAAAATGTACTTGAACCGTGCACGTGTATTTTGACTTTCGAGTGTATATTGAACAAGAAATGACTCATTGCGGCCATACGATTATAACGAATGATGTTGGCGTCCCTATTCAGGAAAGGTCACATTTTGTCTGCGTTTGTTTGTTTTTCAGGATCAATACTTGTTTAAATGACACTACTTTTAGGATCAATTAGTATCTGGGTGTTGATTTTTTAAACATTTATAGTTCGGAAGACTACACGGTTCTTTTTACATCTTCTTAAAGGTACCACACATGTATATATGTCATGGGATTAACGTACCTCAACAACATTCGCGCTATACTCCTAATTAGACGTTTGACGGTTTAGTGTTACGTTCATTACTTGACGGCTGCACCTTCACATTTAACATCTCATTTTCAGTTGGAGGTAATGAGCGTAATCAAACATAATGGACAATTTACTGACAAACAAGTCGCAGGTTAGTGCTTTAGTGAGAATGGCAGATGACAGTTTTGTTAAAGGAAACATGTCACACAGAAGACAAGCATGTGGGAGTAAAAGCGAGGATGATTAACGAGGAAGTTTAATTGACAAGGCCACGCAAGTACGGATAGAGTCATTTATTTGTTTTAGCTGAAAATAGCTTGTGTCCTTTGATGTATGGTAGCAGAGTGGTTAGCATCTCATAGTTGTCAGCCACCCACAGTCTCTAGAAGGGCTGCATGATTAATCGAATCGACATTTGAGTGGACGCAATTAGCAAATCGCAAAGGCTGCAATTCTTGATCATTTCCTTCAAAAACAACTAAATATCTGATTTATTCTGTATGTAAACGGTTAACCATGTAGTTATCAAGAGACAAAAGTGACAAAAACACTAATAAAGGTGACAAAAACAGTCATATCAGCAACAAAAATGCTACTAAAATCAACAAAAACGTGACTATAAGCAGCAAAAAACCTGACTACAAGTGACACAAATGCAAGAAAAACATCAAAAACTTAACCAATAGTACAAAAACCTGACTGAAAGCAACAAAAAGTAGAAAAAACATCAAAAATACTTTTTCCCAAATCGCGCAGCTCTAATCTCTAGTTCCTACTCTACTGCATGTTGTGCCATTTGTTTTTCATAAGTATCATAAAAATCTGAGTATGATCATAAAAGATTTATGGCGTTCAATAAGAAGTTAATACCAGTAGTAACTTAAGTTAATGGGCCAACAAACAACTCTCAGTGGGTTATGTAAGAGAAAATGAAAAACAAATGAATGGGAAACGGCGCTGGTCTCTCTCCAACAAATGTTTGCAGTGAAATGTGACATGCACAAGTGTTGACCTGGTTCAAGGGAAAGACAGGAGAACATTCTGGACAGATTGAAATGCCAGCATTGACGTGTTGAACAGTTGGATCACTTTGACCTTGCCTTAACGTTGCATCTCCACAGATACGCACAAAGAAGCGTCGCTGAAAGCCTTTGGACCTTGGACACGCCAGTAAAGAACTGGTCAGATAAGAAATTATATGTCACAATTTGTGTTTTGAATTTCAGATTTAAGAAAAAAAAAAAAATCATAAATATTAATGAGATGAATGAGGCACTGCAAACTGCTTCAGCACGACATTCTATTTGATTTCATGTATCTCGGACATTAAACACCAACAATGGAAACAAAACTGTAACTTTTCTGGTGATATGGTTTGGCCAAGAATGTTCCACAATAGGCATTCAATGTCTCTACCTCCATGGAGACAAGCAGGTGACCGCACCAGGTTAAGTTACAGGTCAGATCAGTGGTGAGGTGACCCCACTTAAATTTAGAATGCATGATTTTCAATATGTCTTTGAGCAATAAAAACACCTGTGATTAAATAAATGCAAGACAAATATGTTTAAAGGGGCAAAAGTAAAATCTGTTGTTCCAGCACAGACATATTGTAAAAGCAACTATTCAGGTGAAAATGAGACCACAACGCTTTCTCTGCATCTAATTATAGAGCGTTTTATTCTGCAAGAAGCAGGAAGTGCACTGTTAGCATGCTAATGTTTGTTAGCTTTACTGTGAGACTGGTGAAAAGTGCTTCTAAACTGGAAGTGAATATTTATGATGCTGGGACTGCATTAGGAAAGTGAGCGATACGTGTGACTTTAACATCAACTAGCTCTATTTTTCAGGCTTCAAATCAGTAAAAAAAAAAAAGAATCAGGTACTGCGCCTTAAATGCCATACTGCGGAACATTCCAAAGCACCATCTTCGAGATAGTGCACCTTGAACTGCAGTGAGTGCATCAGTGGGTCAAAAATTGAGCTCTATAGGTGCTCGACAAGTCTACAAATAATACAGATCACATCACAACATTCTGAATTTTAGCAGTGAGTTGCAAAAACATATGAGAGTCAATGGTGAATAATGACATTTTATCAAGTAAGAACTCTGTGAAAAAGCCGCTAAAGTCTGGAGCATTTTTTAAAATATATATATATCTGTCTGTACATTACTTTTGTGCAATGTGACAGCAGTCAAAAGTCACAACAGTGCCTCATATGGTCTGAAAGCTGTCACAACAACAACAACAGTTTTATAATTATGTATTTTATTATTATTAAGCAGCAATCTTAACCGCGTAGGACTGCGGGACATAGGTTAAAGCAAGAACATCCTTTCCGCCAGAGTTCACTTGTTAATTGATGGGGTTCAGGCCAAGAGATTCAGTTGGCGGCCCGGCTCCAGCGGTTTCGCCGGGTCAAGGAATCGCCAATAAAAAGGGGAAAGGTCAATCTGCCTGCAGCTGACCACGCGTAACTTATCCAGCGCTCTTAGAAAGCAATGGCGATATTACAGAGCAGCTTTTTAAAATGCATAAAATCATGCTTTAAAAAAAAAAAAAAGGATTCTTGTGACCTTTCAATTGACATGCAGTGGATCAAGCAACTCTCTATTGTTCTTGGGATATGTTTAAAAACGGCTTTTCAGATTGGATCAAAAATACGTCCACAATATTCTAACAAGATTATAGAAGTTGCATTTCCAAACAATGGCTTAACGCTCAAAAGGCTCCACTAACAGTTTGTACAATTGATTTTTATTTGTCCTAGATATTTCATTTCGCTCCTGTTTGCATCTCCGAAAGATTAAAACAATACTCGCTTTTGTTCGCCATTCTCTGTATTTTATCCAATTTATTTTCAACTTGTGAGCATGTTTACCAAACTTGGGACAGACAACAAAAAGAAGAAAGATTAATGCCCAATATTTTGTCTGCCGAAATGTTTTAATCCAACTTCTCTCATTAAAAGAGCGTCAAAGTTGATAAATAATACGCGGCTTTGTTTGACACAAGAGTAATTTACATGCGGATATTAATAGATTCATCATTCAAGCTTAAACGCATCAATTATACAAGGTCCACAACCTGTGAAAAGTTAAAAAAGCCCCATTGAAATGCTGATGAGAAATTTAATAACCGCCAGTGTGACAGTGGCAAAACAAACACATTAACAATAGGCAATAAACAGACTCATGAATTGGAATGAAGTGTATTTATGGACACAATGTTCATAAGCACTCAAGAATAATTAGTAGGCGTGTTTTAATAACAGCATTAGACTTCGGGGAATCACACCAGTGCCTTCAGTCTTGGCAGTAATTTTAAATTATATTAAGACTATTACTGTTTCTAAACAAGTGGGCTACTGAATATTAGCACAGGTTTAGCTAGTTGGCATTAGTCGCTATATGTGTTGCATAATCAACATGGAACTGGCAACTGGCTTAAATAAAATGGTGTTTATTTGCATTTACCCATTATCATAAAAGCTAACGGCTAAATAATATGGTTTGTTTCCCTGAAGTTGTTATGGAAATGTGACAACAACAATTACCACAGTTTACTTCACAATTATGCTGTTAAGATAACAGTTTATCAGAGCAACTGTTATGCTTTTATTTAAACGTAAAATACAATGAATCAACCAATTAAAACATAAAGTTAAAAACTACATTTGTTTTTTCTTTTTTTAATGGATTACTTCTATATTTTATTTTCATTTCATTATGCTTCAAAATTAGCATTACCGTTTGCATTGTACCACAAACACCTCGATTTATCAACACAGAAATGTTGCCGGGGAAGTGTTCATCTCATTTATAAAGTCTTTAACATGTGACAGTGACGTCCACCTGCAGCTCACTGTTCACTTCTGATCTTTAAGGATTTATTCATTTTAGTGTGACTCTGCAAAAACCCATAGAGATAGAATTGGACAGGAAGTACTCAGCTGAAAGTCCTTTTGCAGAGAGCCTATTCTACAAAGTAAATTATGTTTGTGTAGACCGTCAGTTGTCCAGGTGGGTTCTAGCAAAAAAAAAAAAATAATCCAGATCCTGGCAAAGTAGAGGAGTTGGTTGAGAGAGAGAGAAATAGACTATATGTGAGGAAAGAAAATCCATCTCTGAACTGAAACGGTGTTCTGAAATACAACCTGTCACCGATATACATCTCAGTCCTCAAACCAAAACAAAGGAAACAATATGGATAATCAGAGTACGCTAATAGGAGTTAGACGACCCGTTAGGTGCATGAACGATTATGCTAAACACGACTCAGGTGAAAGTTCATATCTCGGAGCGGTTCAATGGACCGAACAAACAACAGATACTTCTTACTGTAAACAATCATTAATGTCAATGTAGTTATGTCCTCCCTTCAGACAGATACTGTATAAGGCAGTGACACACCAGTTCTGTCAGATGAACTGAAGAAGCTACTTGGATGAGTGTCGAAATGTCTTCACAGTCTTCACTTCACAGTATGGCGTTTTCTCCATGGAGACAATGCCGTTATGATCCACAGTATAGCATCATCTCCATGGAGACAATGCCAGAATGATCGACAGTATGGCATTATCTCCATGGAGACAATCAGGCGAGTCAGATCTGTGGATCAGTAACGATGCAAGGATGGATCAGGAATAAAAAAGCCAGGCCAAGTTAATGAAATGTCACACTGTGGAAGTGAAAAGCACATGCCGTACCTCCCACCAGAAAAATGACATAAGACACCTTTAAGTCAGAGTAAATTGGATAATACAACTTTGGGTACGACTGCGTTGGGCACTCAAATAAGGCTCATTAAATTACTGCCATACACTCTAACTTGATATTATCAGTCTGCATGCTGAAGTTAGAATTTGACTTAAATTTATTACCATCTGACTTTTATTTTATCACTGAGAACCAGCAGTCTGTGTCCATCTATCTCTCCGCATCTCCATTGAAGAGTTTAACAATCCGATTATGACAGTCAGCAGAAAGTCCATAGTGCGTAATTTATTTCCCCCATCGCGCCTTTTAAAGACCTCATGATCACTGCTCACACTCGGACTGAACTTGGGAGTCCGCGCCGCCGCAACACGACCATTTACATTTCAAAAGCCTGTCTCTGTGGACCATGTTTAACCCCGAGACCCTAGAAAAGCAAGTTAGCAAATCCATCTTCCTCTTTCCCGCTCTCCTCCGTGTGGAAAAATGTGTGTCAGGGTGGGATTTCAACTGCATGCACAAACCACAGCAGCACCTGAGTAAATTTGGCGAAGACGGTATACTGCCAGACTACGAGAGCTGCTTGGAGGATTAAGTTTGTTTGGAGAAAAAACAAAAGGCGTTCCAGGAGGAAACATCTGTGCCAAAGAGACTGACCTCCTAAACATGTAGAGCAACGGCCCCAGCGGTACAATGGAGTACTTGGGGTCCCATGTGGCGCAGGGCAGAGCCAGGATCCCCAAAGGAGGCAGAAGTGGCTGGCCTCGGAGCTTAGGGAAATCCATGAAGGTTACGATGTCTGAGGCGTGCAGGAAATAAGGGACTAGCAAGCCGCATAGTCTTCCATTGATTTACAGTGTTGCAAGGGGTTCAAATTCTTTATTTTGAGATAGTGGTGAACAGGTTTAGGGAACCACTCGACCCATTTTTGTCTTTGCACGGTAGGGCTGCACAATTAATCGAGATCGAACTGAAATCGCAATTTGAATGGAAGAAATTAGCAAATCGTAAAGACTGCGATTTTGGAAGTGCAATGATTTCTCCGCTACTCTTCTCAGTCTTTTTCTCAATTCTCCAGGTTGATTTTAAAATGTGAACTTTTGACAGAATCCCATGATTAAAACATAAATCGCAAATCTAATCAAAATTGCAAAAATCCCAATTAGATATTTTCCCCAAATCGAGTAGCTCTATTGCACAGACATACCTCTGAGAAATGCACTGAGAAATGACACTCTAGAACTCAAATTGTTCTATTAGTTCACAGCTTTAGCTTTAGAAGTAGCAACTGAGGAATGACTGAATAATACAATGTTCTATAGATATCTTGAAATTTTAAACCGGACATATTATGCTATATAGTTAATATTGAAAATTGCGTTGCTGATTTCCACCTGCTCCTTTATGATACGCCATCATCAACGTTATCAGGATGCAGTCTTAAATGCAGAGGAATCAACATTACTTAAACACGCACAAATCATTTTAAAAACAACTTTAAGTGTATAAATGAAATGGGAAAACAAGCTCTTAAAAGTCGAATTGATACAAATCTGGAACAGACAGACGACGACTTTCATACATGTCTGGTTACACCGCAAAAAAATTAAAATCCCCAATATGAAAACAATATTCTAGGGCTGTTATTCGACTAAAAACATGCCCTGTCGATGGATTAGCCAACAAAACAGGAAGTGGCGTAAAACTGGCTAAAGCTTGAAACTCTATCTAATCCAAACTGCACTTTAAACTCATAATTCACTCCCAAATCTTCAAATAACTCACTCTTTCTTCTTTCTCTTGCTGTCCATAAAAATCCTTATTATCTACGTGAAATAATAGTCGACGAATACAAATTATGGTCGACTAAAACACCATCGACTGATTAAACAACTAAACTAAACGACTAAAGATCTGCAGCCCTACAATATTCAACACATTTTCATCAACAAGAGACGTAGAAAAGAGAAGTAAAGTTCATCCATATTCTCACAATGACTAGCTAGGGCCAAACTCTTCAATAAATGCAGAAATTGGTCCGGATAGAATGTTTTCAATTGCCAATAGGCGACTGCCCGTTGCTTGATATTCTATTTTATTATTAATGTGCACCTTGGAATCAGCATGACATCTCGACCGCCTCCATGTTTCATTGCTGGGATTATTTGTCAGAACTCCAGATGCAGGTCGTTAAATTGTGTTGCATCAATACTACAACCTCTATTCACACTGTTAAAGGTGCACTGGGCTTATCTTCATGGAGTTGTTATTGCTTCCCCATGAATGTTCAAGAAATTCATCTCAAGGGACACTGGTATATTGCAGGTTAAATAAATACAAATATGTGTCGTGTTTTTGCCAAGTTCTAAAAGGCATTGAAGGGATTATAAGATGTAAAATGAAAGTATTAGCGACTGGCACATTGGCTTTGGCTGTATGCTGTTTATTATGGCAGATGTTTTGACATATTTTTTGTACAGTATGCACACAAGTCTAATTTCACCGATGACTTCCTTACAATCAATAGAACGCAAGCACAGTCAATAGGAACATGTTGGATTGTACGGCTGTTCATGCAAGAGGCAAAGGATAAGGTTATAAGAAAAAAAAGAGAAAGAAATATCACATATACTTTGAGAAAAATGCTGAATGCAGTATTTAAAGCAGAATTAGCAACGTTTCTCATTTAAATTTGTACATTTTGATTATCCACCCTCCGTGAAATGTATTCACTGCTTTTCGTCTTATTAGATTTATGGATGTCACACTGCAAGACGTGATGAATTAAAAGTTGTGCGACAGAACACAGTCTTACCTACGACCAAAGTTTGTCCGTGTGAATATCAGGCCCTGTACCTGTTTGCTGAGGATACTGCGTCATGCTAGCGCTGTTTTTGCATTTGTAAAAGTTACTAAATGGAAATATAAATGGAAAGATAAAGGTCCCGTTCGCGATGGAAGAGGTCTTCTGCTGCAGTTTGATTCCAAACTATCAAACAGGTTTGATATCAATCACAGCTAGTCTTTGATCGTACGACGGTTCTAAGTTTAGTCTTTGTCCCTGTCTCACTCCGAGACCACGATTTTGAGCCATGACTCAAGATTCTTCCCACAATAAGAAATCTTTCGACGCAGACGGCCAAAATCGAGCTGTGGACACCTGGCTTTCATCACTGTATTGCAAACTTAAATGCAAACTTAAAAAAAAAAGAGTCACGTAAGTCTCTGTATAATGGTTTAGGATGAGAACTGATTGGCTTTCTTTTGCTCGACTTTTCCGTCTGAAAACACTGTTCTAAAGCCGTGCAAGTGGCCAAAAAAATTAATGGATTCAAATACTACTGAAGGGTTTGTGAGAGCTAAGAACAAGTCGGACAGATTTTATACCTATTTCCTCCTTTCGTGGTTTGAAAATCAGATTCAGCAACTTAAACATTGCAAATTTTTGAGGGGTCAAAAATACCTTTTCTCAATCAACAGTAACTTATTCATGCACCCAAATTTAACTAATGGACTGACCACTCTGTATTAGTAGAAGTATACATATAGCAGTGGTGGTAGCAGTAGTACTAGCAGCAGTAATAGTAATAGTAGTAGTAGATGTTGTAGTAATGGATGTAGAAGAGGATGTAGTACTAGTTGTAGTATTGATCATAACAGAGAGATTTTTTGGTAACCGCATCTGGGAAGTTTTTCTACTAAACTCATCATTGTGTACTTTTACTCCGACTTGAGTCATCTTGAGAAATATATAGCAGACATTTCGAGTACTTCTACCAATGTTGAAGCTCCAAAATGAGGGCCGCATGTGCAGGGGACTTGCAAATGAACAACGCATCATAAAAGGAAGCATTGATTGACGATGCAAAAAGAGAATTAAGTAGTCCCTGAATGCATATCCTAGAAATAGCTTGACATCTGAACTTTTCATCTTCTCTCTTTGCACCACCCCTCTCCCCGGGGCTCTTTCCAGTAAAGTCTCCGTGACGACAAGCATTGAGACGGCAGCCGACAGCAGAGACAACTTTCATAAACTAGCAAGAATTAGCGTGTCGACTTGCTCTATGCCTCGGCAGATAAAAGTGCCTTATAACTTGACTTGTAAAATGTCACCCCGTTCCAAAAAGGGATTAAAGAGTATGCCAACATTTTTTTCTTTCAAAGGGGAATAAGAATTGGCAGGAGCTGTGTTTGAGGATTGGTAGAGATAGGGAAGAAGACTGCGGGGAGGTGGTTGGCTGAAATTGGCACAGCTATCCCCTCCTTGACGTCTAGAGGTGCGAGCGAAGAGGTATTACGAATTCATGGGCTGCAGGGGAACCAAATGAGCTCCCGTCACCTGGAATTTACACGAGGCAGAAATCACTTATTCTCAATGTATTATTTTTCCATAGCACTGCCGCCATTGGGTGCCATTTCATTTTTTTCGTCACCCCCGCGACCCTTTCCAATGTAATCTTGTCTAGCAGCGTACGATTTTCTTGGCGACTTTGTCACACATTTCAATGTTCTTAGGGGAAGAGGTTATTTGAAAGTCCTGTTTCTGTTAGGTGCCTTTTTTCCAGGGAGGTTACCGTAAATGACTTGTACATGTGCAACTACTGTAGATTCTGCACTTTATGTCAAGGGAATGTGTCTGGAAGCATGAATGTAATGTGCCTTATGGATGTTATTGACCAAATATACAGGATAATCAGAATAAGTCATGATAAGGACTTTGTCGACCTGAAGTCAACCTGAAATTTTACAAAAACTAGGTAATACTAATAGCCCTAATAAAGCATAGAAAATGGGCTTAAGTCATAATGAACAATTCATATATTAAGAATGAGTCAGGGCTAGTAAATACCCTTAGTTAATACCCTAAACCTAACTCCTAACCCTAATCCCTTCATTAAGTGAAAATGAGAGAACCTTTAATTGTCCCAATGCGGAAATTTGCATCGCACAATTTAAGAAATGCAGGTAATTAGAAACATGTAATAAAAAAAAGATAAATCGTTTTTAAACTAAACTTAAATTTAACACACTGTTTAGGAGCATACTAAATAAGTAGTTACTAAACCAGAATAATTTTTCATAAATTTGTTTGTAGATCTTTTTTCATGCATTTTTAAAGTTTTGGTAACTATGAAAAACTATGCTGAGTCTGATCACGTACTTGATCCAACACCAAAAGGTCATAGAAGTTCACACAAAAGTAACTATGCAAATGCCCTCCGAGGCAACTGCTGTTGTGATTTTGGGCTTTAGAAACATGAATGAATAATGGTATTGTTTTTGTTTATCATAAATAAAATGAATAAACATTTGAATTATACATTCCAAAAAAATGCATATAATGAAGTAGTAATTATCATATTTACGTACAAAACCAACCAACCAACCAACCAACCAACCAAAAGTGCACTGCATAACATTGCTGATGATATTGCTTGGCATAGAATGTTCCACAGTATGGCATGCAACTTATCTGTCTCTATGGAGTCAAGCAGGTGATCACAAGGCCAAGTTACAAGTCAGATCTGTGGAGATGCAACGCCATTCACAGGAAGAAGTGTTTTTCAAGGTGTTTCTGAGCAATAAAAACACAGAATGGACACGTTTACTTCCATATTGAGGAGCATTCCAGGAAAAAATCTCCACGGAGACAAGCAGGTAGCATCAGAAAAGTTACATATAACACCTTTACACCCACTGGTACAAAACTGTGAAGCAACCAATCCAAAAATGGCCAAGATGCAATGTTTCTATTTGACAAATACATGACCAAAGGAATTATTCTGTAGAACAATAAATGTGAAGTGACTGCCAAACATTGTACATGGACGTACACAGCCGCACAGAGTCAACATTTACACACAGTTGCTTTGTAATTAACTTGCTTCTTGAAACACAGGCCATTGGTTGAAATGTGTGCTATCTGTGCCGCTGGAGTGAACACACAATCCAGTGTTGTGCTCTCTCGGGACCTCACTGTTCCATTTCATGAGACTAACCTTGGCCCCTTGTGGCATCCCGTCCCAACTGAGCAACAACGCTGTGGAGAATGGGGCGAGGGCAATGGGACAGGGCATCAGGAGGAGGAGGAGGGGGGGATTATGGCGCCTCGATGGGACCTCCAAGCAGCCGGCTTTCATCCTCGACAGCCTATTCCTGTCACAACAGCTGGGGCATTATAATGTGTGTGATCTGCCTCGCCGTGATCACAATGGACTTCTCATTTTACTCCAAGCCTGCGTGACTCCTCTCAAAGGCGACGGATTCCAGACCCAAATGTGTCTTTCCTCCAACCCCATAACTCATGTTCTCATGTTTTAATCCAATTAGACATTCCTCTGGTCCACTGTCCATTCTTGAACTGCTTCGAATACTGGTTTTCCCATAATTGCAGGTTGACCCAATAATAAAATGATTCATTTTTTTGAAATGTCTCCAGTGGGTTTGTAATACTTCATTTCAAGTTTGTTTCAATTGCTTTGTCTTGTCTGTTCTGTTTTAGATACAAAATATCGCAGACAATTATTCTCAAAATGATTTATACTTGGTTTAGTCATGGTTAAGACCCATATTTTTTTCTGGATTTGTGCCCAAATTTAAACCATATGACAGTTGCTCAGTGGTTACAGCATTCATCCACGAACTCAGAGGTTGGAGGGTCAATTCCTGCTTGGACGGTAGTGTGAAAGTCTGAAGTGTGAGAGTCTCTAGTACGAAAGTCTGGAAGTGGTGTGTGAGTGAGTCATTGGTGGTCAGAGGGGCCGCTGGAGCAGATTGGCACGCTTGTTTCCGTCATTGTACCCCAAAGCAGCTGTGTTCTGAGTACTCTGCCATCACTCAGAATGTTTTGTCCTAAAATCTGATATTCCTGGGTCAGGATGCTTGCTAATATTGGCTACAATCCATTCCATGACAAATGCACAGACATAAATCGAAAGAAATATCAATACAGATAGGTCTCAATCGAAATAAAAACTGCTAAAGAAACCTTGAGTGTGTACAATTAGTGTTTTTAATAGTGGTACATGCAAGGTGATGTCCAAATTGATACTGAGCCCTTTCCTTAGAGTTTGACATTTTAGCATTGTGATAACACTAGAGGCGCTTTTGTTCCAAGCCGTATACAATATGCAGTTCATCATTAACATAATATACCAAGTGACTAAGGTGTTTTAAAAGGAGAAAGTCTCCATCCTCTCCTGGCCAGAATATGCTAAGCAGAGTCCGCCACACCCAGTCCAGCTCCAGACAGTCAGTCTACCCACACGCTGTGGTGGAGCTGCCTGACTAAATATGGAGAGAAAATCGCATGGTTCAGCCTTCACCCCCATGTAAGGCCATTCGGGGCCGGGGCCTCAAAACCAAAACCTAAAACAGCTAGTAAAGCAAGCCACTTCCTTAATATGATTATAGTCAGAGGTGTGGAGAGAAGCCAAAAAATGTCCTCAAGGGTAACGTTACTTCAGAGTAGAATTACTCAAGTAGAAGCACAAAGAAATGGTTCAAGAAAAGAAGTAACAATTAAAAAGTATTTGGGGAAATAGAGCTTCACAATTAATTGTCGAAATTGCAATGAGCAAATTGCAAAGGCTGCAATTTTTGAAATGCAATAATGTTCTCCACAAACAACAAAATATCCCATTTTATTCTGCATAAAAATGGCTAACCCTGTAGTTTAGATTTGTTAAAACATGTTCTGTAAGCAACAAAATCTTGTCTAAAAGCGACAAAAATGCAACTAAAATGGATCAAAGCCTGATTTAAAGCAACAAAAACATGACTAAAGCAACAAAAACGCGAATGAAAGCCACAAAAATGCAACTTTAAATGACAAAAATGACATTAAAAGCAATCCAAAGCCAAATCCAAAATGACAAAAAGCAGTAAAAACATTCCATGATTCTTTATAAGTGCGTCAGTTCATATTTCGGTCTTTTTTGTCAATTCTCCCGGTTGTGTTTAAAAAGTGAACTTTGAATAGAATCCCATTATTAAAGCATAAATCAAAAACTGCAAACGCAATACTGGTCCAAAAAATCTTTTCCCAAATCGTGCAGCTCTACGGGGAAACTAGAGTAACTGTACGAATAATTGTCTGGATGTAACTTGAAACATTCATAATCTGAAGTGAATTTAATAGGAGGGACTAATTACTAAATAATGCAGAAAAGCTGGTATTGTCAAGAGGGATTACAAAAAAAGGGGAAAAACTAGAAATCTGAAAAAGAAATGCAAGAAACACCAACGTTCCAATCTTTTAATAAAGGTTTGTCATAATGTAGAATTACTCAATGTGGAAAGATCCAAAATACAAACTTTTACTCAAGTAAGAGTCCTGTTAAATGTGAAAATAGATAACTCCAAAAGTATGGTTTCGAAAAAGTACTGTCAGAAGTACAATTTGAAGTACAACCCGCTTCTATAATCCACTCAGAACAATGAGAGATAGCGGCTATACTTAGGCACTGACACGTTTGCAGCTCTGTGACTTATACTACGTCATTTATATTTTATGATAGTCCCATTTACATCTTTTCGAGGTAATTTTTCATATTTGGTGTGGAAATCAAATCGCGGACAAAAACACGTCTTTCCGCACGGGGGTTTGCGGCGTTATCGGGGCATTATTGAGCTAATCGGCATATCCGCGGCGTCAGCATATATGCATTGGGTTTCTTAAATCAGTTTACAGTGATGAATGGGTCTAATTTAGCCCCCACAGCTGGTCCTATGCTCCGCGCTGTCCCTGCGTGTTCACTCATCTATATTCCGTCTGTGGATTCGCACAAGGATGGGAGGTTTGACTGAAATACAGCCTAGAGTAAGACTTTGTGCCAAAAGCATCGGGTCATAGAATGGACTTGGACTTGAGAGAGGAGTAGTTTGTGGAAAAAACAAGTCAGAAAGCACCTGCAGTCTATAAAAATGCCATCCGAGTTAGTGGCGGTAAAACAACAGGAATAGTACTTAAGGTGGGGCTCAGTGTCCTCTGCAATTTCCACAAAGATCCATCAAAGAAAATGTATTTCATCAAGCTGGTTTTGAAGCCACAATGTGTGTCGCTTGAGGGCATGGAGACTGAAGATGAACAACTATACATCCAATAAATACTGCGCAGATCAAGCAGAACATTATGACCACTGACAGCTGAATGGAGCGCTGAGAATGTCTTCAACGCAGCAGCGACGTGGCAAGGAGACAGTTTTTCATAGAACTTAGCATGAAAAACAGACTGAATGGGTTTAACGAAGCAAAATTGTGACGGTTTAAATAACATGCGTCTTCAGAACTGCAGCTCTTGTGTGTTCGTCAATTTGGCACTGTTTTCATTTATCTCGTTTAACTCTTTTAAACATGTTTATTATTTATGTGTACTGTTAAAGGGCTTTGAACCATGAGACAGGAACATGTTTTTGTTTGAACCATTAGCCCCGCCCACATAGTTCTTCATTTCACTCGATATTGCACCATGACTCAGAAACGACTGTCTGGAATCGTCTTATGCAGTTGTTTCCATATAGTTCCTCTAAATCTCCTTACAATTAGCTTTTAGCGCTTTTGAAACTGCACTATGACAGAGAATCACATGTCTGGCAAGCAGTTATTTACCCATGATGTGTCTGATTGGCTGAAATGAGGTGACCCTGGTAAACGCTTCTGCACTAGTTCTTTCCTAACAAAGTGCGTTTATAATATGCACAGATTATACATTACAAACCCAGTGTCTTTCCATTAAGTGGCTTCTATCAAACAATGTGTAATGTAAAGAGAATTTATCTTCACTAGAGTTAATAAAAATCAGGTACAGGCCCTTTAACTGTAGCCCAAAATAGTGCCCAGCTTAAATGTATGTATATCAAGGTTTGACTACTGAGTTTACTTTTAGAAAGACAAACAAACAGTATGTATTTGCTCATCATCAGCAAAGTAATGATATTTTCAGAACACTAAGGTTGGGCATTTATACTTTCGAGAGCAGATGCTGGAAACACACGTCTTTGGTCCCCAACTGGGCACAAATTGCTGTCTCTCTGCCTTGTGCGATGACTATTCGAAAGAACGACTGCTACTCTGGAGGAAGCCCCTGATTAGTTGACGTGCTGCAAATTTCGCCAAAAGTTCAGCTTTTCCAACTCTGGGACGCTAGACATCTGTGTTCTCACGTTTATTAGCTGATTAAATACATATATTTCAGTGACTGCAAGTATTTATCGGTACAATTATTCCAAGAGGGAATTTGATCGAACAAATCTCTTAAGTATCTGGGCATCGAAAAAACGCGCCAAATCCGGCAAGGTTCCAAATCGCCAATGACAGATCCACTGACATTTTGGTTTGCACTATTGTTATAAGGTCCTTAGCGTAACTTTTTTTGCCACTTTGCTTTGTCTGGAATGTTCAACAGTATGTTATTAAACTATATTTAGCATTTATTCAATTACACGTGTATTTGTTGCTCAAAAACACCTTGAAACATGCTTTTATTGCGAGATTGGGCTTTCCTCTGCACAGATCTGACCACAACTTGACCTGTTGCAGTTGATTATGATATACTGATTTACTATGATTATGATAGACCCTATACAACTCACAATTTTGATGTCAATTCTAATATTTAGAATGGATAAGGAAAATAGAACATCAAATCGTTTTTCCATCATCGTCAAATCAACCAACCCTTTTTGGTTCCGACGTCCTTAAACCCAACACGCATCCTCCTGCCAGAACCCCTTAGCTCCATCCCGCCTCCACCTCTACAGTACATTTGATAAGGCAAGTGCTTGTGACACTCGTGTGGTTTTATTGTATTATGCCCGTGCTGCCGTCAGCCGTTTGCCCGCACTGTTTATCTGTCAATAATGAGGCGAGGAGCAGCAGCAATCACCGCGTCTCTGATTGTGTTTGCGCGAAACACGAGAGCGCTTTGTCGGAGGCATCAGATTGAATCACATTAGGGATTTTTAGAGACGCCTTTGACATCTGGACCACTGTCAGCAGTCTTTGTGCGTCTAATTTGAGTAATGGGCTCCTACGCCGTTTCGGAAATGGCAGAGATCGCAGCCAGAAGGGCAATCTGATGCAAATGTGCGAAGAAGACAAAAGCCACATGGAGCTGCGAACACAATGTAAATATTTCAATAAGTGTTGGGTTTTCTCGCTTAATCTGTGTGTGTCATGTCAAGATAAAATGGGAAAAAAAGCTAAATTATACAGTATTTGTTGAGGAATAGAACTGCAAGATAAATAGCAATCGAATCAAAATTGAAATTTGAACGGACACGATTTCCAAACTACAAAGAATGCAATTATTTATGGAATAATAAGTTCCTCTGCAAACTGGAGCTGCAACATTTGGAAAAAATATACAATTGCGATTTTTCTGACCAGTATTGAGATTGTGATTAGATTTGCAATTCATGTTGTCATGGGATTCTGTTCAAAGTTGACATTTTAAACACAATCAAGAGAACTGACAAAAAGTCTCAAATATGAACGACAAACTAATAAAAGAATCATGTGTTTCAGGACCTTTTTGTCACTTTTATTCACTCGTTGCTTTTAGGCACTTGTCGCTTTTACACACATTTGTCGTAATGTTGCTTATAGTTGGATTTTTGTCACATATGTCTTGCTTATTGTCTTGTTTTTGTCAAGTTTAGTCGCATTTTAGTCATGTTCGTCTCTTTTACTCTTGTTTTTGGTGCTTTTAGTTACGTTTGTTGCTTTTAAGTCTTTTTTTGTCGCTGTTAGATGTGTTTGTCTCATGTTTCAGAATGTTTTTCAAAATCTAAACAACAGGGTTAGTAAGTTTTATGCAGAATGAAACTGGATATTTTGTTGTTTGTGGAGGAAATTATTGCACTTCAAAATTTGCAGTTTTTGCGATTCCTTAATTACGTCCATTCAAATTGCGGTTTCGATTCAAAAAGCTGCTAACCTTGCAGTTTACTTTAGACCTCTACAAATACGTTCTGAAAGACAAAGGATTCTTGTATCAGATCATGCAGTTGTTTGTTTCAGTCTTCAAAATCTGAACTTTGAGCTGAGCCGCAAATCTAATCGCACTCACAACGCTAGTCAAAAAAATTGCAATTACATATTTTGACCCAGCCCTTTTACTGTTACCAATTTTACTGTTCTTTTACAAGGTTTATTATATTCAAGGTTTTTAGTCAAATAAATCAAAAACGTTACGAGGGTAAGCAATAATTTTAACTGTCAAATGGTAAGGGCCAATTCGAGACAGACAGCGCATATTTTAACAAACAAATTGCCTCAAAAAGTACTATGAAAACGAAAAGCGTCAAGGTGCACAGCTGCATATAACAAGCGTCACCAGAAAAGTCATAAATTGGACCTTTAAAATACTTCTCTGGTTGACATAACAGCAGCATCTCGGCGCTGGCACACAACACCTCTGACGTGATAACAGTATTTTCGTGTTACAAGGTCCAGTGCGTTTTCACTCGATGGCGTGGCTAATCGCACGTCTCATCTCGCCGGCTGGTGTGAGTAAAGTCGATGCGCTGCCCCGGTGTCTCAAGCAGAGTCACTAATTGAAAGGTATCGCTAAATGTTGCATGGTTTGGCACTCGGGAACAGGAAAGAGTCGCTTCGCACACTCCGCCTCGTGTCGGAACAGCAAGCGAGCGGGAGTTTGTCACTTTAAGCAATTTAGCTGTTCGGAAGAAGGACCTAGAGATAAAATGTTACAGCGAGTTTGTTGATTGACTTGGGGTTTCAAGATTGTAACTGCAAAAAGACTGGTATTTCAAACACAATTTTGAAAGCAAATGTTCAATACTGTTATGTCTGTCACAATAATTACGATATTAATGTATTATGCCATATATGATTGGAAAAAAAAAACATATTTGGGGCCGGTTTGTATGCACTTTGGGGAACTTTTTCTTTGTTTTTTGATAAGATTTGAATCATAAAAAGTGAAACAAGTTACTTTTATGACTCATTACTGGCACCAACGAACTAAAAAGGTTTTTCATTCTGCAATTTATTAGTGGTAGCTCATGGTTTTTACAATATTTCACCTTTAGAATGACTTTGTTTGGGATATAACTAGGTTTTAGGTGTGTATTTCCTCTTACAGTATATCAATTTGTATCAGTTTTGTTTTTTTGTGTTTTTTTAGAAATCTAGTGTGAAAACTAAGTCATTCACCTCTTTCAACAATATAAATATAACTATCCATACATACGATATTAAGAAATATACTCGAATCTTGATACCGATTTTGATACCACATGGATTATTGCAAATGCTCTTTTTTTAGGTCAGGGTTTTAAACAATAGACTGACATTTTTGACACTAAGTATTGTATTTTCATTATTAAACACTGGTCTTGCGCTAGTTCTGATAAAGCTCAAAATCATTCAGTAAATGTTCACAAACGGTCTAATTTTGTCCAGTTTATTTGATTCTTTTTAGTATCGCTACTTGATTAATTTAGTATCTGATTTTAAATACTTTTTACAACTCTAATACATACTGATCTATTATTACTCCTGCAATACAGCTTCTATGATCAGAATAAGTACTGCTAAACCAGCTACTTCTTTCTATTCAAACATTATCTGTAGCTCAAATATAGAAAAATGTCGAGAATTTCTTGGAATTTAGCCTGCATCACCTCATGTCTGTCCTTTAGAATATACAGTACATATCTCAGGTGTTTTTTCTTCTCACCAACAAAGAAGAAGATACTTTTTTTTCTTTCTTTCTGTTCGTAACAATTTCTTTTGGGAAGCTTTGAAGATAAAAAGCTCAAAGCGCTGAGGTATGAAATGCACACTCGAGGTTACGGCTGCGACTTGTGTTGGTCCGTGTCTGCCATTGTCATCAGTCTTTTAATGTTATTTGACGTTGAATGTTTGTATTGAGACACGCTTTCTGATGCCTCCAGACAGACTTTATAAAGACTTCGCAAAAGAAGAGGCTTACAGTAAATGTATAGGAAGAAGTGGAATGTTATGTATAGCTTTTGTGCTTCTTTGGAGGTTATACTTTCACAATGTGATTAATTTTTTCGCTGCATTTACCTTTTTCACCCACCTGTTTGCCTCCATGAAGACGCTTGGAACGCTTGAAATGTTCCACAGTATGGCAGT
Organism: Rhinogobius similis; assembly: GCA_019453435.1. Lineage (NCBI taxonomy): Eukaryota > Metazoa > Chordata > Actinopteri > Gobiiformes > Gobiidae > Rhinogobius > Rhinogobius similis. The sequence goes on from CM033636.1 coordinate 21,021,211, forward strand.
AACAAAACTATCTTGTATTAATTTGTAACACTATAAAATAAATACACGTATTCCTGCCTTAATAAAGCATGAACAAAGACTTAACAAATAGTTTATGATTCAGGCTTTGTAACTACTTAACTAATACGCTAACCCCAATTCCTAGCCCCAACCCAACCAAAAGGGTCCGGAAAGTACTGTAAACGTAAGATTAATGTTCTTTCGGTGTCAACTTTCGGTTCCTTGACTTTAAATATCAAACAAACAGCGCAAACTGTTTGCGTGACGTCTACACAAACAGTCCTACTACCAAAGCGTAGTGTATAATCTTACCTATACACAGAAGAGATGAACAGACAACAGGTCCAGAAGATACAGTTGGAGTTTTATGTCAAAAGTCCGCTTTGTGTCCACGTGAGGTTGAAGCCAAATAGATAACATGATCCAAACTTCGCCAAAATCCTCGTGCTTCGTCCAGGTAAGAGCGTAACCTCCCAATAAATGTGGTGTGGCCAAAATCCAGAGTAAAGTTAGGGCGGAGTAGAGTGAAATTGCAAGAAAAAACAAATATTATTCTCCTGCTCCGTCACACTCACAAGAAACGACGCAAGAGAAAATCCGTCGCAAAATGAGGCAAAAGCAGACAGGGCGGAATAAGCTGAATAGTGTCGTGTTTCTCCTATCTATAGCCACGTCTCACATCGCCACAAACTTGCAATTACTAAACGTCTTTTGTGAATTGCCGAGATTGGCCTTATGATAATTCAAGTGCAATCAAGACTTTAGTGATCAAGAATGCTCGGATGACACCTGCTGCTCACGTAACAGACCTTGCCTCTGGACAAAGGGACAAAGGCTGCCATTAAAAGAACCGTACGAAGAGCTCCAAGGCAAAGCAGGAGATCAGGGCCAATAGAAATGCGGCTACCTTTAATCTATTTTATATCTTGTCTGGCTATTTCAATGTACGTACCTCTTGATCTTGAAGGCAGAAGTTGTAATTTGTTCCTCTTTGTGTCCACACATAGAGAAACTGACAATAAAAATCCCTGAACCTTGCAAACACCTACATGTAGGTCAAATATACATTAACAGGCCGCAATACCTTTTCAACAGAATGGTATTTCTTATGCTACATGTTTGATAAAGAGTGGAAGAAATGTGGAACTTTGATTGACTTTAACTTTAAGCAACTTTAATTCATATTCAACCTTGGTGCAAAACATCTAGAAACATTTTCGAAAGGGTCTATTAAGTCTATTAAGAGACGTCCTCTTAATCCATGAAGATACATTGAAATGTCCGTTAGAAAGTCATCCATGATAATTACAAGACTTGAACGCAGACCAAGACCAAAATTATGCGCTAATGGTTGGTCATGGAGCACGAAAAGTTATGTTTGTGCCATCTTCAAACGGGCCACAGAGGCTGGACTCTGAGGAAGCGGCTGCAGTTTGGGACGTGACATCAAAACCACATTACCCAGAAGCCATAGAGTCATCTGTGGTCAAGTGTCTTATTTTATGGTAATCACTATTGCAGTGTCCATTAGAAAAGGTTTCATGTGGTGTGCAATGTCTTTCACTTAAATTTACATAACTGTTGTATAATATGTGCTACGGTAATTTTTTGAGGGGAAAATTGGAGTGAAAGGTTAAAAAGAAAAAGCAACTCAACGCAACGGAGACTAAAAGCATCCAAAATGTGATTTAAAGTAATAAGTGGCAACTATAAGTGACAAAAACGCAAGACTAAAGGCGCTAAAATTGCATCTAAAAGCATAAAAAACATGACGAAAACCGACAAAACTGGGCTAAAGGTGACAAAGTGACACAAAACCAACAAGATTTGACAAAATAGCTAATGTGTGATTTATGTTCAAACATTCTAAACACAACCAGGAAAACTGACAAAAAGACGACAAACTGACTCGTTTTTGTCGCTTTTGTTGTGTTGTTTCGTCACCTTTTTCAGAAGGTTGGTTGGCGATGGTTAGCAGTTTAAATGCAGAATAAAACAGGATATTTTGTTGTTTGTTGTTTCAAAAATCGCACCCTTTGTGATTTGCTAATTGCCACCATTGAACCTGTGTTCTCTATTTGTTTTCGATTAATTGTGTAATTTGTCGGACTGAATCTATATGCCAGTGTTAAAGTTTCGTCATGACAATCAAATTTTAGATAATTTCCATTGTTCCAAATACAAACCATAACTCCAAACGCCTTCATTTTACCATCCGCTCTGCACAAATGAAATCTCTTAAGCTTAGGCTCCCCATTCATCAATCTTTCTTCTTAACAATGCGCTGTGAATGTAATTATTTTTCAAATGGGATTAAATAAATCTGGCCACAATCTTCAGTGCATGGGCTCTAATCTTCTATTTCATTTTTAATTAAACTCAGAGCCCCCTGCCTCAGTCACCCACAATGCACTGCTGCTTATATCTCCACATGTGATCCCGTCTTAATGCATGTGTCTGCTGCTGTATATAGCAATGAACTCCTACACTGATCCGACTCTATTGATTTTCTTATACTTATACCCCATAGGTCTAACTGACTAATTAGTGGAATCGTGACTGTATGGCTTCATCAACTGTGTATTATTGTTAAAACTCCACAAAAAAAGGGTTGGTAAAACTTTGTATTCGTACTTAAATATTGTACAATTCATTAAATCTCAACTGTATTTCAATTTTTAGAGTAGAGAACATGATTAGATTTAAGGTTTTACTAAACATTTGGTCTATTGGTCCCCAGTTTGACAGTTTTCGCAAAGTTTATAATGTTGTTTCCTGGTTAGACACAGGCAGCAAATATGACATAGGTGTAATTCCATATCGGTTACCTAGCGACCAGACTGTAAACAAGGGCCAAAATCCATATAAATTACACAATAGTAATGGTTTGACAAATACTTATACCTAATAACACCTTTATTTTGTTGAATGACCGTTTAAACTGCCAAAAAAATGTGCCAGTTGTTGGTAAATTGTCTTTGTCGCTTTTTGATGACATCACAGAGGGATTCCGTATTAGAACTCAGCACTACTTCCTCAAATTTTTACCTTTATTTTTCCAAATTTCTTCAGAAACTCCAACTTCACAAATATAAAACTATGCTAAATATTTATCTGCCAAACTAAGGCATAATTGGAATATCATGAATCTGTCATATGGACTTTAAAGTGCACTATGTAACTTTCTCTGGTGGAGATTCTGCTTGTCTCCATGGAGAGGCTATTGTATTGTCTGGAATGTTTCAAAGTATTGCATTAAACTCAGAGAAATTCACAGATTAGAAATTCTCTCTATCCGTTGCTCAAACTGGATCACGTGGCTAGCTGATGCTAACAGGATTTACGTCGAATCGAATGTTCTTTCACAATGAATGATGAAGCAAACCCCCATATCATAGTAAAAAATGTTTATTCCATGGTATTTATGTCATGTATCTGCTCTCCTCACCAGTGGTATGTAAAAGAGGATGTTAGAAATGTCTTAAAGTCAGCTTTACATGGCAATTATTGTCTAAAATAAAAACACAAAAAGCTTTACACTATCAACAATGAATGGCGTTGGCCTGAATGTGGTCGATGGGTTGGTACAAGCCCAAACCCTCTGGATGATTCATTCTGTAACGTGCATTTTTTATGGCTAAGGCTAACGGGTAAAGGAATAAAACACGGGGGACTGGGCTCTGGAGTGCTTCAAATCTGACTGGACCAGTGATTGACAGCATGAGCATTGACCGCCGTGTTTACTCTTTTATTTCACGATTAAATGTATCTCCATGGAAAGAAAGTTAAGGCCAGACCAAGTTGTCGGTCAAGCAACATATCCACAGAGATGTTTCTTGACCTTGAGAAGTTACATTGTGCAGTTTTAATATTAATATTTCATCTTGTCATGTTGGAGGGAAAAAAGGGAAAAGAAAAAAAATAATAATCAATAATTCAAAATCCAACAAATTCAGCCGTTGCCATTTCTGAACAGGTAACACTATTTATGTCAAATGCCTTAATTCCAAGTAAAAATGTAGCCTAGAAAAAGCGTCATATAAACAATGATCGACTTTTAAACTAATGGAAAGTGATATGAAAAGCATGTTTGTTGACAATAAGCAGACACTTATGATCCAAAGCTCTTTTCTTTCATTTTCTCAAGTTCTTACCGCGACAAAGACTCTGCAGGAGACAGAGCTGCGATGTTAAGATGACAATGACTTCTGACAGACAAAAAGCTCACGGAGGGCTCTGATTGGCTCAGAGACTTTCCTATGATGTCAACAGCCGCGCTCATCCGTAAACAAATACATTTTTAAGATGCCACTTGTGAGGAGTGCAAAGGCGCAGTGGGTACATTTGGAACAAAGGGCAATAACTCTCCGGAGAGTGACTGCTTTGTAGACACTTTTATAAACTAACTCCTTCATGTTTTAACACATAACGCCCAAGTACTGAGTCACACAACATCATTAAAAATACAAGTAGGCTCGCATCAAAGTCTTGTTTTTGCTGTGGGAAGAACCGGGAACACTTTGTAATAGAGTTTTTTGGATTTATTTACTGGATATGAAATTAGAACTTCTGCAAAGTCCTAATGTAACACGAAGCTGTGGAATTGGTTGGCTCAAAAGCTTTGGTATTGTGAGTTCAATTTGCACAATTTCAACTGGCCTTTTGCAGGAGGTGATATTGCTTTGCCAGAAATGTTCCACAGTACGGTATTAGACTTAAATACTGTATGTAACGTTGTAGAAAAAGTGAGTTTGTCAAGGAAAAGTACAGATACACAGGCAAGTATGACATTTATCTATCTAAAATCTACTTGAAGTAATTAAGTATCTCACACAGATTTTGAGAACTATTCAATTGCCAAGCTGTAGTGATCTTGATGGTGATTTTTGGTCAAAGAAAGCGGCTGAATTTAATTGATCTGGTCCTTTATATTTATATATTTTTGTCAAAACTCCATCTTTAATTTAGAATCTTTCTTTGCTTTAATTTTCAGTCAAGTTTAAAAATGTAGTGGAGTAGAAAGTGCTCTCAAATCTGATAAAGTAGAAGTAAAAACTATCATCTGTAAAATTTCACTTTTGTTACTTTCAAGACTGGATTCTTAAAACATGCTTTTTCACTTTCGTCTTTGACAATTCACACTATTTAAGATTTTAAGTATTTTATTGTGTTATAAACTGTTTTATTCAGGGTGTTTAATATCCCAACACTTCCCGGTTGGGTTTTAAGTTCGTTATAGATAAAATTGCATTTGTAGCGACGCAGTGAGGCCAAGTTACAAGTCAGATCTGTGGAGAGTGGAGAGCATGTTTTTCAGGGAAATTCTGAGCAATTAAAAGACCTGTAGTTGAATAAATGCATGATACATCGGTTTAACGCCATACTGCGGAATAGGAACGTCAAGATTATCATTATCAGGTCACAATAAAATCGTAAGAACAAGAAAAAAAGAATACTTTTTAGAAATTTTGAGTAATTTCAGTTTCATCTATAATCCAAAAACGTCTAAATACATGTAAAGTGCTTTTTTTATCTGGCTGTTTGTGACGTTACCCTTTAAAACGTTTGATTTCATGAAGCTAGACTTGTCAAAGAAGGCAAACTAAGGATAATCACAACAGTTAAATGAGATATTGTGTCATCGCTAACGAGGAACATCCAACAAAGCCACAACATCTCCACAGAAACGAGCAGCTGAGGAGTACATGTATCGACATTATAGCAGCAGTAATACTTGTAATAGTAGTAGCAGTAGTAGTACTTCTTCAGGCGTAACAGCTTATGACAACACTCCCCATAATTGACACTTTTTCAAATACATTCTAAGCATACGCCACGGCAATGACAATCCAAGGCTATTCCGTCGGGACAACGTTTGTGCGACGGCGAGATATTTTACTGTAATCTTTGCGAAAAATATATGGTGCGATATTTAATTTATTTCTATTTTATCTCGGTGATGGATGGCTTCAGACTCGGGGCTCAAAGATTCCTCCGCTCCAGAAAAGGATACGCTACAGGAAGGAAGCGGGTTGTAACTCAAGCTGAAGCCGATGACAGTCCGTGTACCGTGGGCGTGATTGCGGAGCCTCACTTTGTCAACTCTAATCAATCCACATAATTCTGCTCCGACTGCCAATCAATAACATGCAAACACCAGCGCTTGTTATGAAGATTTCCAGTCGATAAACAGGGCCGTGTTTCCACAAATGTGTACAGTACGTGTACGTGGAGTAACGCTTTGGACTCTGGTCGCAGTTGAGCTGTTAAGGAAGTAATTAAGTGACGCTGTGAAATGCAATGTGCGCAAAATGTCAGGTATGTGATTAGCTGGATTGTTTTTGTGTCACTGGAAAATGTAAAGGCAAAGGATTAGTTTATGTTTATCCAGTCATTTATTTATTATTTTATTTGAAACGTTAATGATGTGTGCTCTGTAGAAAGAAACAGATTTCAGTTACCTGACTTTTGCCACGCTATTTTGAGGACTTTTTGATTTTGTTTTGGCAATGGTCCTTTCTTCAATATGCAAAAATATAGAAAACTGCCATATGCACAATAAACAAATCCTATTGATATCCAGTGTTAGAAGAAGTACTCAATTCTGTTACTTAAGTAAACGTACTCATGGGTGTAATTTTGAGACTTTTTCCCATTTAACAGTTCTTATTTCTTATTCTGAAATGCATGGATAGGAGCAAGAAAAAAATCTAGTAAAGTATTGGATTTTCCCATTACTTTAAGAATTTCTAGTCGACTAAAGAAATTCTTGGTTGACTAAAGACCTGCTTTATCGACTGATTTGTCAACTAAAAGGGGTTGAGGCAAATATATATATCTAAGCTCTGAAGTCTGTCCATGTTTCCAACCCAAACTGCACTAAAAACAAAAGAAAACTGCACTGGAATTCATGCTAAAACAACAATTTATGCAGAAAAGTACTTATAAACAGTGTATTTATATGTTAGATATTGTAAGTTTAATTAAACGTTTCTGTTTTATCAACTCAACTATCTTAGGTAAGATAATGTGCTAATAAGGGCTTGAGTTAAGAAATATCAAGAAATCATAATTGTAGTGTATTTTTACCATCTTAAAATAAGGAAGAAGCAATGTTTTTTCCTTTTAATTTGAAGCACTTACTCAATTCTTCTGTTTTTCTTATTTAAAGTAGAGCAAGACATTTTATGCTTGTTCCGTTGACAAATAATATTTAAAGACAGTCCGAAAATCAAGATAAATAATTCAAACATTTAATCATTTATTATGGTATTTAATATGTATTTTTAAAATTTTAATCTCGATAAAGTAATTGGTCGACTAATAAAAAGGTTGGTCGACTAAGACACCATCGGCCGATTAATCGACCAAACGACTAAAGCATTACAGCTCTTAGTATTTCAAATATATTTTGAGAACTATTAAAGTGTTAAATCACACCACATTTTGGTCATCAGAAGCGACAGAAATGATGGTTTGATTCATGTTTATTTTTATGTTCGCTCAAAGCCAGATTTTAAGACATCTACATAAAGACGCTAAAAAATATAACCCTGCGACTTCAGCGAGGTCAAAAAACCATGACCACTTTCACTTTTCAATCCAACGGGAAAAAAACGACATTATTTAAAAAGTAGTGGAGTGGAAAATACAAATACTTGCCCTTAAATGTAGTGAAGTATGAAGTCAAAAGCATCGGCTGTAAAACGTACTTCAGTAAAGCACAGATACCCAAAGGTTTTACTAAAGTACAGTACTTTCCATTGCTGCTGATATCAGTTACTTTGAACACTGTTACTACTTGGTTTGTCACTACTACAATCAAGGGTACTATTACAACCGCTACAATAATATGCAGGATGAGTAACCTTATACTATACTTTAGGTCTTTAAAAAGGTGTTTCTGAAACTATTATTCCAAAAAATGACCATTATTAAAGTGAAAAACACATGTACTAACATTATTTCTGAATGTTTGCGGTCTCAAATTGAAAGAGAAGGCGGCGTTTTACAATCCAAATGATCTTGGTATTAGCATTCTCCAGCAGGTGTTTTGAGAGCTCTTGTGATGTGTTTAAACGACATCTTGCGATCAGTTTTTTAGCCCCTCTGTGTTTTGCCTGACACTTCTTTTGTGGTAATTTAAATGACTAATTACTGCTCTGCTCCCAAAATGATCTCGTTCGTGACGCGATCAAAAACAAACATCTTTGACTCAGCCTCGAGGCGTCAGCTCAAATCCCAGAGTCTCCTTTCGCATTTCCTGAAATAATTAGCCTTTTTTTCTTTGATTGGATATAAGTGGTGCATTTATAAATTATTAACAAAGACACCGGAGAGATAAGCATTGATAAAACTGACCCTGGTGTGGACGTCAGGCGCACCTAATTTAGCTTAGCATTGATTTCAAGTATAGACCTTTCCGATTGCACAAGGTCCAATGGAGAACTTAGAAAAGAAGCCTGAGCTTATAAATGTTATTAAGCCATGAACCAAAAACATGTATGTGTTAATAAACCGCTGCTAATATATATATATATTTTCAATAATCATGTTATAAATGCGCATAAATGCCTATAAATACATAACAAATGCTCATTAATGCATCATAAATTGTTTACTAAGGAACCTTAATCTAAAGTTTTACATCAAATACATGTCCAAAACTCATATGGAAGTGAATGAAAAGTAACTAAAAGGAAATAATTCATTTATTTCTTTCAATAGTTGGATTCAAGTGAAATGCAAAGTCAAATTTGGTCATATTTACAAAGATCATTTTCTCAGTTGGGTCCTCAAAGACTCAACTATTTATAACTTTACTATTACATAATAATAAAGTAGAATAATGTTAATTTACAGTTTAAATTCATTTCTACTTTAACAGACGACTGAAGATGAAGTTTTTTGCAGGTTTTCCATATTGTGAGCACGTGCAAAACCTGGAAAAAAATGCAAGTAGCTAATTGTATTAAACATTCAATCAATCAACCTTTATTTATACAGCTCTTTACAACATTCAAGGTGACCAAAGTGCTTTCCATTAGATGAAAAATGATGTAATACGAAAACATAAACCATAATACAAGACATTACACCCTTTTGGGGGTTGAGAATTGACAACGTTTCTGCAGAAGAACATGCCAATACACCGGCAATTGTTCGCACTGGTTTCTCATCAAGCGTCCCGAACGATGCCTTCCAAAACGCACCAACAGCAGAATCTAAAAGCAAACCGAATCAAAAGCCACGAGACGCCGTCCAAACATGAACCCCCGGCTCAGATCGCTGCTCTTGATGTTCCTCTACATCTGGACGCGACAGATGTGAGAGGAACATCCAGGTCTCTGAGGAACGCTCCGAGAAGTAGAACGCTCCAGCCCTAACAAGACGGCACCGAGAAAGAAAGCAATATCCTATAATTACTCACACGGCGTCTCCTAGAACGTGTCTTAAAAGAATATGTCATGTGGAAGTCAATAGGAAATATATTTGTGAATGTATTTTTCTTTTTCTCTGTTTTTAAAGCTGTTTTTTACTGACTTTGTGTTGTAGTAATTCATTACCATTACGCTATTAGTCGTGGCAGTAAAAAGTAATATTCACAGCAGTAGATTTAGTCACAGATGTGTCATAGTAGAGGTTTTTTGGACGTCACAGCCACATCAGCACAATTTGTACAAAATACAATCAAAAGTGCTTTACAGACACACAAAAGTATATTAAAATGACAATATAAATGCATTAAAATCACAAAGCAATATAAACTCACTATACAAACTAATAACGCATAAATAATCATTCTAAAACTAATGTAAATGTCACTTATAACAACAACAACAATTGTTTTGCAGTATAGAGGTAACAGTAGTTATATATTGGTATATTTTGCAGGCATTTAGTTGTAGTCGAACATTATAGTCTCTTTTTTTCATTCTCAAAGCATTTATTTAAAGTGGATATGACAGGTTTTCGTGTTTTTTCAGACTATAGTTAGTTTGTTGTGATAGGATCTGTGGTAAATATTTATCATAGTTTTACAGCAGGAGAAAAAGTAAAGAAGTAAAAGTTGAAAATGACAGGAAGTCATCAAAATGCAGAGACGCTTCATTTTTTTCCCCAACCCACTCATGTCATGCACCACTACTTTGCATTGGTGTGTATTTTAGCATTTATTTATTTTTTCACAATTAGGGATAAATGTACAGGTTTGGGGCAGATAAGCTAACCGGGTATTGGCAGAACTGTGTTGAAGAAAAAGGGTGCTGTAGAGACAATTTGTGCACAATTGACAGTTTAAACAATCAATTAGAGGTTGTCAGGTATTATTATTATTAAATATTACAGTACGGTTGTTAGGAGTACAGTTGTGGAATGACCTTTACATATATGCCACATCTGCTGCTCATGTTCAACCAGAAAGTAACATAAACATCACCGAAATTGTCAAAAAAACCAAAAAACATTTTAGGCGAAATGTGTAATCTAACCAGTCAAACCGCATGCACTTTAAACCTCTCTCGGGTGACTTTTTTGTGGCAAATCAACACTTACGTTCGAGTGATTGACACATCTTTTATCTGCACGTAATTCCATATACGACGCCGAACGTTGGACTAAACTCCGAGGCAAAACAGCTCTGACATTTTGCTCAGGTAGAAGTGGCGGGGACACTCCGGGGCGTAAGTCTTTGTCATTCTGTTTACCCCTTGATGTAGCCTGCCATGTTTTATATGGAAATGCAGCGGTGCCTATCTCCCCCTCCGGCAGGTACAAGAGCAGATAGTGGGCCTGGACTGTGGAGGCTCCCTAACAAGGCTCCCCTAATCCCTGTGATCCCGCCTTTTCTCCCGCACTCAGCTGTTTTCTCCGCTCCGCTGACAGCCCCTACACAGAGAGTGCCCCGCTTTTGGCTTCCGCGCTCCTCGTACAGCTCTTCCTCGGCGGACTTTTTCTCACAGGTTATCACGGCCGGGATAAAGCCGGGCAGTACAATAACCTGTGACACGCGGCATTGACTGCGGAAACCCTGGGGTCATGGACTAACTGCTCTCAGAAGGGTCAAAAAGCTCTGACGGCAGGATTTTTAGTTCTGTATTGCAGCAAGTTCACTTTACAGGAGGTTAGAGGTGAGCAGTGCATCGAAATGTAGATAATATCGTGAAGGTTGTTTTGAAGGTATGCGAAACATTGACATCGAGTATATTGTTTATAGTAAATGCAAGAAAAAGAGCTGATTTTTAAAAAAAAAGTTATGTCGTAAGCTGTCAAATAAGGTTAGAACATGATATTTCTGCACTTTTGTGATTCATTTTATAAACATTTCACATTTGTCTGATAATTAAATCTCTACTAATATGTTTAAATTACATGTTTTAATCCATATCAGTTGGATTGATATATCGTCAAAAATATTGATAGTTTCATTTTTTTTCAATGTTACCCACCCCTACAAAAAGTAAAAATAATAATAATTGTTTTAATTGTGCCAGTTTCAAGCCTGGATGAATAAAGAGGCTTGCACCAAGAAGGTCCCTGACACTTTTTTTTTCAGTACTCAAAAAGCTACATCCACAAATTGTGACAAGTCAACTAAGACAAGAATAATCGTCATTTGAACTAAAAAGACTCTAAAACACAAGCCTGAAGACCTTTTTATAACAGCACCATTACTGAATCAAAATGTCAAAAAAAGACATTCACACTCTCATCAATAATGTCTGTAATCATTCTCCATCTAGAAGCCTTTATTCACTGAATGCAAGCATTTATTTGGCTGAAAATGTATTTTCAAAGTCTTAATGTAATTTACGTAACACAAATAATAATTGACTTGTCGACTACTAAATCATTAGTTGCAGCCAAAGTATATAGTTCGCAAAATATTAAAAACAACGTGCTATAGACAACAGGAAGTACGTTTATAAAAAGGAGAAAAAAAAATATATATAAAATTATTCCAAAGTACAATTCCAAGCTAAGAAAGTAGAAAAGAAAGGGATATTAATTATGCACAAAATACGTAATCATCTAAAATTTCTGTTTTCTTTCTGTACTTCAAGAATTGTCAATATAACATTTTTTAAATGCACTTTTTATCCAGCATTTGCTACTGAATGTTCCAACCAAAACTGGTAATAAACAACAGTTAAAAGATTCCATTTTTGGGCTATGGTCATTTGATTTATTATGATTACAATTTGAATTATTATTATTATTCACAGACATTCAAATTACTCCTTAAGACCCACCTGTTCAAACTGGCTTTTGTGTAAATTTATGTTGTTTTGTCTATTTATGTAAAGCGTCTTTGAGTGTCCAAAAAAGCGCTATACAAGTTTGATGTATTATTATTATTATTATTTATTTTTGCACTTCTAAATTTTGCATTATTGGGGCAATCGATTAACAACTTTTTCCAGACGTAGGTCTATGTTCTACCAAAAAAAGTCCTAGCAATTAAGGGTCAGAAAAGCCTAATGAATTCAGTTGGATCCCTGGAGTTAGACGTGAGAAACAAAGCCGAGCTCGCCGTGGAGATGCGAAGAGCAGAAAGACAGATGAAGGCACCGAGGTCCGCCAGCTTTAAGAAAAACCTCGGGGCTTGACTCTGGGCCCGTCTTTAATTGGCAGGCCAGTGCGCGCTTGGATGACCACCAAGCAAGACCGGCCGGAGATTACCGGAGGGCAGAGCGGGCACGCCACCATCGCATCTCACCACATGGCACGAAACCGCTCCCCCCGAACCGCCCCGACGTTGCTGCTACCGTACCCGTCGCGCCGCCTCGAAACGTCCCAGTGGCGTCTTCCATCTGCTCGTGTTGTTCTTGCGAAGGTATTGGCACGTAGAGCGCCCCCCCAACCAGACGGGGTAGATGCGGGGCCTGCCAGTGCCAGTGCGCAGCGGCGGCATGTGAGGAAAGGCATCTCATTGACCTACTAGGGCGGGATCCAGGTCCAAAAGGGCCTCAGGTTACGGCAGCAGAAGCTATGAGACCGAGACGGCGTGTAGAGCTCCCACTAGGTCAGCACGAACTAAGACAATGCGCAGGAATAATTGAGATATGTCAGAGTTGAATGTTTTTCGCATGGTTATTTACAATATTTTGCTATAAAGATGAAATGTAAAGTCAAATTGGGGCTCTGCAATGTCCAAATTATGACTTTTCCATCATGGTGATCAAGCTAAATGTTTGATTCGGTTGTATTTTTCCTTTTTAATAAATGAACAAAGGAATATTTATTTCCCCTAAAGAAGTTCTTGGTCCTCTAATTGACTAAAAGGGGCAAAGCGGGGAGCTGGCAAAAGCTTTTAAAACTATCAAATATCTCTATGATAAGACCACATGCCTGACCCAAACTGCACTCAAAAGACCACAAGCTCAGAGAAAAGTAACCTTACAATTCACTCTCGAATCATCCCAGAAAAAATCCCAAATTGTCAACTGCTAAAAATGTTGGTTGACTTCAATCGTTTTTTACATTTTAGTTTTAGACAGAATTTTCATGAGACGAGACAGGTCACAAGATTGGGTTCACGAGACGAGAACAAGACTTTATATAACATTAATATTTAAGTTATTTAAAAAGCAAGCCTATTAAACTGCTCTCCTTTGGTAAGTTATAAATGAAATGTGGCATTATAAGACAATAAAGAACAACGCGATTTTAAAATGGGATATTATCTTAAATAATAAATTCTTCCAGGAAGGTTATTGCACTCTTCAGTAGTTATATTGCAAAAACAATGTTTTAAAATATTTTAGATTACTGTGTGGGTGCTCGCACAATCTTAAGGCATTCCAATCTCGTCCCACCCCTTGTACCAGCTTTTCGATACAAATAAAAAGCTCAGGGCTGATCACTGAAACGACTGGGTCTTAATCGATTATAAATGTTTTTTCTTCTCTCCCTCTCTCTTTTTTTTTTTTTTTTTTTGCACAGTATAAATCAACTTCAACTCCTCTAATCTTCAAAATACTCTTTATCAATAAGCTCCAGGGCAGCTGTAGCAACACTGTTTTCTACCAGTGACTATTAGACTAACAAGATAAAGCCCTACAAATCCATGCATCCATTAAAATCGATGAAAAAAAGTTGAATTCATTATGTAGTTTATGTCCAAATGTCACTGCAATTCAGCAACATTCAAGAGTCCATTTACTTTGATCTGAACATGGCCTTATAAACACAGATTACCGTTTAGACTATCCACCACGAATGATCGTACTGTACCACCTTTTGACACTCTTTTCCTCCTGGAGATCGCCTTTCTGCCGCTCTAACCACACTTTGACACTTTTCAAAACATCCCGCACGGTTGGATCTGTATTGCACTTTCAAGAATCCTTTCCCTTCCCAGCACCACTTTAAACAAAACGTAGCTTATTGTATTGCGTTACTGTTGTATGGTAACGCTTTGTGGAGCACAGACAAAGACGCTAGTGTCGTAACCAAATGTGCGCTAACAACCTCTCTCCATCTCCATCCAAAGCAAACAATGAAGTCCAAACCACTTTCCCCCACATCCCGATGAGTCCGTGTGTACATTCCCGGCCGCAAACAGCTCCGCGGTAAAGGGCTGGGTGACCATCTATTATCAAGTGTTTATTTAACTCCAGAGAAGACAGACAAAACAGGACGTCAGCGCCGAGATGTTTGGAAGAGCTGTGTTTGGATTCCAATGACCGAGGAGAGGAGACGTGCAGTGACACAATGAAAAAACTCATAAAGGAGGTCGGATGTGCGCGTAAAACATGAAAATTGCTGATGAACGCAGTAGCAGAAGCCCATGTCTTTTTTCGTCCGACGTGTAACGCAATGTAAGCGTAGGTGTCAATTTACTGACCATGTGTATTAGAGGTGCATGGTTTGGGAAAAAAATTTTCCAATTTTTTCTTTTTCTTTTTCTGACTAGTATTGCAATTGCGATTAGATTTGTAATTAATGTTTCAATGCAAAGTTCAAAGTTCACATTTTAAACACAACCAGGAGAATCAACAAAAAGAACGTTTGTCGCTTTTTGTCACGTTTAAGTTGCTGTTAGTAGCGTTTTTGATACATTTAGTCACATTCTTGTTGCTTTCAGTAGCATTTTTGTCACTTTTAGATGTGTTTGTGTCACTTTAAGTCGCATTCTTATGACGTTGTTTTGTTGCATTTAGCCCGTTCGGTCAGCTTGAACAAATGAATAAAATAATAATATCTAAACTAATAAAACAAGATGTGTTGTTTATGAAGGAAATGATTGCATTTGAACAAAATTGCAGCCTTTGCGAGTTTGTGTCCATTCAAAACGCTTCGATTCAATTTCTCTTAATTGTGTAACTTATGGGGTCAAATTCCTGCCAAAACGTTGTAAAAGTGTAACAGTACTTGCAAATACAATTAGTGTTTTGCAAGTACACCTTGTGTTTTGCAAATAGGCAAAATGATTTGTACAAATAAACAAATCGTTTTGTGGAAATATAATTAAAATTTTCATTTGCAAATATAGTAATCTACATCTGTACAAATCTGTTTTCCTATGTACAAATCTGTTTTCC